>JAHRHZ010000008.1:7929554-7984626 GCA_024137785.1 Ginglymostoma cirratum | reverse complement strand
ATTTCTGATGAAGGGTCTAGGCCCAAAACGTCAAGTTTTCCAGCTCCTATGATGCTGCTTGACCTGCTGTGTTCATCCAGCCCCACGCTTGTCAGTAACAGAGGCAGCTCCCACAGCACAGAATCCTACGTCCAAAAACATCAGCACCGAATGTTTCTCGGATGGAAGCTATTTTTGATTTTCAAATCCTCTTACCTCACCCTCTAACACATTTTGATTGCTACGCTCGTGACTTAGGAACGTCTGGGGCCAAGTGAAGTATTTTTTTCCAAAAGAGCCTGGAGTCAGAGTGTCTACAGGTTTGTTTGAGTCCATTTGACTATGAAATGTAAGGTACAGGAGCAGAATTAAGCCGTTTGTTCAGCTTTCAAAAGGACCTTAGTACCTTAGCTCTTTTCGGTTTTGGGATGTATAGGTTCATAGTTCCTTAAAAGTTCAATTACAGGTAGACAGGGTGGGGAAGAAGGCTTTCAGTGTGCATGTTTTTATTGGTCAGAGTATTGAGCATGGAAGTAGGGATGTCTTGTTGCAGCTGTACAGGGCATTGATAAGGCCACATACTGTGTGCTAATCTGGTTGCCTTATGATAGAAAAGAATGATTAAACAAGATAGAGTGCAGCAAAGTTTCACTAGGATGCTATCTGGATTGGAGGGTTTGAGTTATAAGGGGAGGCCGGATAGGCTGGGAGTTTTTGTCCCCTGGAGTGTAGGACTTTATAAAATCACGAGAGACATAGACGATGTAGATAACCAACAGCTTTTCCCCAATGTAGAGGAGTCTAAAACGAGACGGCATAGGTTTAGGGTGAGAGGGGAGAGATACAAAAAGTGTCCTGAGGGGCAGTTGTTTCACTCAGAGGGTGATGAGTGTCTGGAACAGGCTTCCAGAGGTCGCGGTGGGAGCGAGTACAATTTCATCACTTAAGAAACATTTAGACAGTTACATGGATGGGATAGACATGGAGGGATATGAACCAAACAAAGGCAAATGGGACTAGTTTGCGAAAACTGGGTGGCATGGACAAGTTGGGCTCAAGGGCCTGTTTCCATGCTGTAAACATCTATGACTGTATGATTCTATGCAAGGATAAAGGATACTACAAAAAGGCATGAGGGATTGTAGGCAATTCAATTTTTTATATTCTAATACCAGTCCCCATTCTGTTAGTTGAAACTTCCTACTCATTTTGTTTCTATTTGTCCCATTTTGTTTCTATTTGTCCCATTCCCTCTTTCATTCTCTCCTGTGAAACTAAGTTACAGTAGGAAATTGCATTTGTCGCATTCCAGAGGAACTTTCCAAACTCCCTCAGTCTTTGTCGTGAGAGTTAGCAATAGCCATCTGTTGGCTAAGTGATAAAAAAAAGGAAGAGCCTGCAATTTATAGCACATTTCACCTCCTCAGGATGTCCCAAGGTAGCTCAAAGCCAATCAAATTCTTCTTTGAAGACCAGGCAGTGTTGTTACAGAAATTACCTAATATGAGATTCTTGTGGTGCAGTGCTGGTGTCCCCACCTATGAGCCAGGAGGTCAATGGTTAAGTCCCACCTGCCTCAGAGGTGAGTCATAACATGCCCAAACCAGTTGATATAAAACCACCAAGGATCTTGTGGAAGTCTCCCAATCTTTGGGCCAGAACACCATACCTGTAAGACCATTAGAAATAGGAACAGGGAGGCCATTTGGCCCCTCAAGCTTGCTCCTCCATTCTGTGGGATCATGGATGATCTGATATTCCACATTTCCACTTTCCTGCAAATTCCCTGTGTACCTTGATTCCCCAACTGATCAAGAATTTATCTCAGCCTTAAATACACACAAGGACTTTACCACAATGGCTGTCTGTGACAAGGAGTTCCAAAGACTCACAACCCATTCAGAGAAGAAATTCCTCCTCAACTCAGTCTTACATCGGTCAAGGTTAAAGTTCCTCACTAGAGGATTTGCTTAAATCTACTTATTCATTGGAAGTGGATATCGGTGGTCCCATTTATTGTCCATCCCTCATTGATAAGAGGGCAATAAAGAGTCAACTATATTGCTGTGAGTCTGGAGTCACATAGATGCCTGACTGGCTAAGGATGGTAGATTTCCTTCCCTAAAGAACATTATTGAACCAGATGGATTTCTACAACAACTTGTAATGGCTGCCATTATTCCAGATTTTGTTATTCATGTAAATTCCACCTTCTACCAAGATGGGGTTCAAACTTTCGTTCCCTAAACATCAGCCTGAGGTTCTCGATTACTTAACTAGTGACATTACCAGTACTCCATGGTGTCATCATGTAAATGTATCATCACATGTCTGAAAAGAATGATGAAAACTAATTTGTAAATACCTTATCCATGTAAGCAAGGTCCTGCCAGAATCAAATGAGACCTGCTCATCTGATGCTGCTTGGCCTGCTGTGTTCCTCCAGCTCCACATTATGTTATCAAACAAGATACATCAGCTTTTGACAATGGTGGCTGAAGGATGAATGTTGCGAGGACATTGGAAAAATTCCCAGTTGCTCTTCAAATAGTGGGAAGGGAAATCTTCTTTACTTCCTTGAGTGGGCCATGGTTAAAGGTCATGCACAGCGTTGGCACCTCCAACAATGCAGTGTTCCCTCCAACATTGCACTAAAATATATATGCCTGAGATAGGTGCTAAAGCCTTGGATGAGAAAAGTTTAAGAAAGTGGGGCAGGAGTAGGTTATCTGCAGCATGGTGGCTCAGTGGTTAGCCCTGCTGCCTCACAGCACAGGGACCTGGGTTCGATTCCACCATCGCGTGGCTGTCAGTGTGGAGCTTATACATTGTCCCGGTGTCTGTGTGGGTTTCCTGCTGGTGCCCCGGTTTCCTCCCAAAGTCTAAAGGTGCACAGCTTAGGTGGATTGGCCATGCTAAATTGCCCACAGTGTCCAGAGATGTGTAGATTAGGTGGGTTATAGGGGGATGGGTCGGTGGGGGGGGAATGCTCTGAGGGTCGGTGTGAACTTGTTGGGCCAAAGGGCCTTTTTCCACGCTGTAGGGATTCTATGATTCTATGATTTGTTCCATCATTGAATGCCATCAGGACTGATTTTTGACCTTAACCTCAATTCTCTATCTAATCCCCCTTGTACCTTGCCTTCTCCCAGAGTTGCCAATCTCAACTGTGAATATGCTGTATGACTGAGCTGTCGTGTTATCTGTTTGTGTTAGAGAATGATGAAAATTCTCAATTCTTCCAAGCAAGTAATTCCTCCTCATTCCAATATTATTTCTTTTTGTGTATGGTGTCTCTGCCCAGGCCAGCATTTATTGCCCCATCCCTAATTGCCCAGAGGGCAGTTAAGAGTCAACCACATTACACTGGGTCTGGAGTCACATGTAGGCCAGACCATGTAAGGATGGCAGTTTCTTTCTCTAAAGGACATTAGTGAACAAGATAGGCTTTTTCCCACAACTGACATTAGTTTTGCAGATATCTTTAGACTCTTAATTTTAGATCTTTATTGGATTCAAATTCCATGACCTCCTTTTGGCAGGATTCCAAACCTGGGAACCCAGAACGTCACCAGGGTCTCTGGATTAATAAAAACCGAGAGAAATGTGGATACTGGAAATCAGAAACAAAAACAGAAGTTGTTGGAAAAACTCAACAGGTCTGGCAGCATCTGTGGAGAGAAATACTTAAGAAGGGTGGCTGCACCCGAAATGTTAACTCTGATTTCTCTCCACAGAAGCTGCCAGACCTGCTGAGCTTTTCCAGCAACTTCTGTTTAGTTTTGTCTCTGGGTGAATAGTCTAACGATGATACCACTAGGCCATTGCCTCCCCAGTACGATCAATCCTTTATCCATAGACAAGTGCTTCCCAGACTTTATCCTCGCTGTGAATCTATTTCATGGCTTGAAAATTGTCAGGACCCTTCAGTGAGAACTGGAGTGCTGCGAGATGAGGGAGGGGAGAAAATTCATGAGGGTTACTAAGATTGGGGGTGAATTTGGGAGCTCCTCTGAGCTTATGATCCCAAACTTCCAGCTCATTCGGGATCACAACCCACACTTTGGGAAGCCCTGCCTTAGACTTGGCCACCCACACCCCTGCTCCCTCCAACCCTGCATTTGCTACATTCCCAAAAATGCCAAATATATCCTTCTGGAGTAGAATTTAAGCCCCATCATTTTTGAAAACACTGCTAAGATTGATCTTATTTCGATCGTCAACTTAGATCAATGTTTAAGAGAAAGGAAGCAAATCTGGGGAATGGTAAAGAGGGAGAAAAAGCAGAAAAGTGAACATCGCACCTTAAAAAAAACAGAATTAAAACCTCATGTGGGTGATGCTGGATGGAGAACAATGAGAGCGAAATATCGATTACAGCTTTGTCGAGTATAACACAAACAGCCTCTGGCCATCTAAAACCACACACAGTAACGCTGCTTTCAGACAGCAGTGACCCTGTGTTCCTGAGAGCAGATGCAAACAAACGATGTAATCATGAGAAGTTTCTGTTCCACAGACAAGACAATCAACTTGGGGGGACAAAAGGTGAGCAGGGAGGGACCGCCAGGCATCAGATTGTTGCAATGTCCATCAATGCATTGTGACGTCTTGTCAGAAGGGCTGCGATATTGTCTGCTTTATGTACCAACATCAGAAGCCCCCAGCACGCAGCTTGTAGTCACATCCTCAGCCATACTGCACAGACATATGGATGCTCACAAGTGACAATACAGTGTGTGAGCTCCTACGTAAGGTATATGCAGAAAGCGTATTTCCCCTGGCAGGGGTAGAGGCTGGAGGACGTGTCAACACTCATAGACTAATAGAATCAAAGCATCTACAGTGTGGTTGGCCATTCAACCCATCAAGTTCACGCTGACCCTCCGTAGAGCATTCCACCCAGTGTAGGAGGTTGAGGGGTGATGTTATAGACATTTATAAAATCATGAGGGGATAGATAAGGCGAATGGCAGGTGTCTTTTCCCTAGTGTGGGGAATTTCAAGACTAGGGGGCATATTTGTAAGGTGAGAGGAGAAGGATTTAAGAAAGACATGAGGGGCAATTCGTTTGTACAATGTGTGTGCGTGTGTGTGTATATGTATGTATGTGGAATGAACTTCCACAGGAAGAGGTAGATGCAGGCATAATTACAACATCTAAAAGACATTTGGATAGGGACATGAATAGGAAAGGTTTGGAGGGATACGGGGCAAATGCAGGCAGGCAGGACTAGTTTAGTTTGGGATTGTGGCCGACATGGGCAGGTTGGACTGAAGGGTCTGTTTCTATGCTGCATGTCTCTATGACTAATTGTGAACGACAAGGTAATGCCCTTGTTCATGAGAGGAAGAGGAACAGGAAAGTGGGGTTGACATCACAATCAGGTCAGCAAAAGATTTATATTTTACTAAACAACCTGTTTGGAGATGTTAGTACACACCAGGTGGGACTTGAGCCCAGGCCTCCTGGCTCAGGGGTAGAGAGCCCACCATGAGAGACCTCAGCCAAGGTTTTATTGAATGGTGGAGAGGGGCTTTCAAATGAGACACTGGTAGCTCTTCTGTACTCAACAGCGCCACTGTAGGGACGGTGGCTGATGCTGGACTGACACCCTGCAGACTTTGTTCAAGGAGGAACCCATGCATGGGCGTGGATGAGCATTGGCAGGGGAGGGTTCAGATGACAGGGGATGGGGTGGGGGTGCAGACCACATCCCCCTCTAATTATTTTCTGCTGCTGCTGTATAGGGCCGGCATCCGAAATTCATGCACAGTAGCGACTTTCTGATCTTAGAAGTCATTGTTCTGGTCGCCACATTACAAGAAGGACTTGGAGGCTTTGGAGAGGGTGCAGAACTAGGAAGTTGCCTGGTTTGGAGGGGATTAACTATGAGGAGAGATCGGACAAACTTGGATTATTTTCATTTGAATGGCAGAAGCTGAGGGCATGACATGAGAGAAGTTTACAAAACCATGAGAGGCACGGATAGTCGAAGCCTTTTTTCCCACAGTAGAAACGTCAACTACTAGGGGAAATACGTTTCAGGCAAATGGAGGTAAACTTAAAGGAGATATGAAAGACTGGATTTTTACACAGAGGGTGGTATGTACCTAGAATGCGCTGCCAGAGGAGGCGGTAGGAGCAGATACAATAGCTATGTTTAAGAGATAACAGGGTGTGGGGCTGAATGAACACAGCAGGCCAAGCAGCATCATAGGAGCAGGAAAACCTGACGTTTCGGGCCTAGACCCTTCTTCAGAAATGGGGGAGGGGAAGAGGGTTCTGAAATAAATAGGGAGAGAGGGGGAGGCGGATAGAGGATGGATAGAAGAGAGGATAGGTTGAGAGGAGGCAGACAGGTCGAAGAGGTGGGGATGGAGCCAGTAAAGGTGAGTGTAGGTAGGGGGGGGTAGGGAGGAGATAGGTCAGTCCAGGGAGGACGGACAGGTCAAGGGGGCGGGATGATGTTAGTAGATAGGAGATGGGGGTGTGGCTTGAGGTGAGAGGAAAAACAGGTTAGGGAGGTGGAGATAAGCTGGGCTGGTTTTGGGATGCAGTTGGGGGAGGGGAGATTTTGAAGCTTGTGAAATCCACATTGATGCCATTGGGCTGCAGGGTCCCCAGGCTGAATACGATTTGCTGTTCCTGCAGCCTTCGGGTGGCATCACTGTGGCATTGCAGGAGGCCCAGGATGGACATGTCGTCTGAGGAATGGGAGGGGGAGTTGAAATGGTTTGCGACTGGGAGGTGCAGTTGTTTGTTGTGAACTGACCGCAGGTGTTCTGCAAAGCGGTCCCCAAGCCTCCGCTTGGTTTCCCTGATGTAGAGGCATCTTGACAGATACATGAATAGGCATGGAATAGACAGATACGGACTGCGCAGAGACAAAAGGTTTTTAGTTCAGAAAGGTGTTGGTGCACGCTTAGTGGGCCTAAGGGCCTGTTCCCTGTTCCCTGTACAGTTCTTTGTTCACACATCAACTGCTGTTCATGGTTAGTCCGGGCGGCTACGCAGACCTGTGACCACACAGCTTATAGGCCACATTGGCCATGGTTAGGTGGGTGAGGGGGTGCTTTGCAGCATTGGCAGCGAAGGCAGGAGAGTGGCTTTTAGCAGGTCCAGCCCCTTCCCAATGCCAAGGTGCCTCACACTGAGCATCTCTACAGGATACCCCTCACCCCCATGACTCATAGAAACATTAAAAAAAGGATCAAGAGGGGGCCATTAAGCCCCTCGGGCCTGCTCTGCCATTCAATATGATCATGGCTGATCATCCAACTCAATAGCCTGTTCCTGCTTTGCCCCCTTTATTATTTGATCTCTTTAGCCCCGAGTGTTATATCACTTCAACATCGGAGGCTGAGTAGGGAACCTGGTGGAAGTTTACAAAGTTATGAGAGACGTTGATAGAATGGATCAACCGAGTCTTTTTCCAAGGGTGCAAATGTCAGTTAATAGGGGGTGTAGGTTTAAAGCATAGTGGGATAAGTTTAAAGCAGGTGTGAGAGGAAAGTTTTTCACAAAGAGGTGGTTTCTGTGTGTAAGGAACTGCCAGAGAAAGTGGTAGAAACACGTAGATTTACAACATTTAAAAGACACTTAGACAGGTACATGAATAGGAAAGGTTTAGAGGGACAGGGCCAAACACTTTGTAAGTGGGACTAAGATAACAAGGCATGGGGCTGGATGAATACAGCAGGTCAAGCAGCATCATAGGAGCAGGAAAACTTGATGTTTCGGGCCTAAACCCTTCATAGTTTGGTTTGGGAGACTTGGTCGGCATAGATAAGTTGGGCCGAAGGGTCTGCTGCAGTGCTAGATGACTTCTTGAAATCTTACAATGCTTTGGCCTCGACTGCTTTCTGTGGGAGCAAAGTGCACATTCTGGGTGAAGGAATTTCTTCTCATCTCAGTCCTAAATGGTATCGTTAGACTATGGCTCATCCACCTCAGAACTCCCAAGCAAACATGTCCAACTTAGCTTGACGTGATGTTGGCAGTGCTTACGCCCTGCTTGTTAATCCCAGAGGCAGTGGGGTGAGGCCTTTGGGCATTAAATGCCCTCCAAAGGACCCCGATTGGAACCGGGATAAAAACCATGGAGTAAGATCCAGTAACTCAGGCAAATAGTTATCTAGCTCACCTTGTACACTTCAAAAGGAGCTCCATCATGACCAAAAGGTTCATTTTCAAGCAAACTACTGATTTTTAACTTTTGACCATAGGATATAGGAGGAAAATTAGGCCATTTGGCCCATAAAGTCTGCTCCACCAATGGATCATGGCTGGGATGTTTCTTAACCCCATTCTCCTGCCTCCTCCCCTTAACCCTTGATCCCCTTACTCAAAAAAAACCTATCTATCTATCTCTCTCTTAAAGGCAAGCAGTGAGCTCCCCATGCGATTCACCACCCTCTGGCTGAAGAAACTCCCCCTCATCTACAGCTCTAATAGTTCATCCCCTTTGTTTCTTGGCCTTCCTCCTGTCCATAGGCTTTCCTACCCCAGATTTAATCAAGGTGGATCAAGTCATCTCTGAAGAAGAAGGGTCTGTTCTGCTCTCTCTCTGTAGGTGCTGCCAGACCTGCTGAGTTTCTCCAGCAATTTCTCTGCTTGTTTTAATCAAGATAGAGGCAGGAGGTTGGTAATAATAGAATCCCTACAGTGTGAAAACAGGCCCTTTGGCCCAACAAGTCCACATCCACCTTCATGGCATCCCACCCAGACCCATCCCCCTATAACCCACCTAACCTACACATCCTTGGACATTATGGGGCAGTTTAGCATGGCCAATCCACCTAGCCTGCACAGCTTTGGACTGTGGGAGGAAACCGGAGCACCCAGAGGAAACCCACGCAGGCACGGTGGAGAATGCGCAAACTCCACACAGACCGTCACCCGAGGGTAGAATTGAACCCAGTTCCCTGATGCTGTGAGGCAGCAGTGCTGACCACTGAGCTACCATGCCACCCCAAATTCAAAGCAAGGTTTGCTGATGAGAACAGCAGGCAAGCAAGCTCCATCCGCATCAATCCAGAAGCATGCCACTGGTAACAAAGGAGCATCGCTGTTTCTGCCCAGCTTTGAACTGGGGACTTTTTGCATGTGAGGTGAATGTGAAAACCACTATACCTGCTTCCTTAAATGTATCCCTTATTCCTCACTGCTATATTCAGCACTTGCCTTTTTTGGACAAAATCAGAAATCACAACAAACCAGGCTATTGTCCAATAGGTTTATATGAAATCACAAGCTTTTGGAGCGCTGCTCCTTTGTCAGGTGATGTGATTTCAGCTAAACCTGTTGGGCTATAATGTGGTATCATGTGACTTCTGATTTTTTCCACTCTAGTTCAACATTGGCACTTCCAGATCATGTTTTCTTTGAAACCGAGCCGACCCAGTGTTCGATGCATATTTGGATTTTGCTGCCAGGAGTACCGAGGAGACTGTAGTGGGAGATTGCATCTAGGCCCATCTCTGTTGGCTGGTATTAATTTTTTTTTAATTCATTCATGGGATGCGGGTGTCACTGTCTAGACCATTTATTGCCCGTCCCTAATTGCCCAGAGGGCTCTTAGGTGTCAACTACATTGCTGTGGGTCTGGAGTCACATGTAGGCCAGACTGAGTACGGATGGCAGTTTCCTTCCCTGAAGTACTTGATTGAACCAGATGTGTCTTTCCAACAAACGAAAATGGATTCATGGTCACCATTAGACTCTTAATTCCAGATTTTTATCAAATTCAAATTCCACCATCTGCCATGGCAGGATTTGAACCTGGGTCCCCAGGATATTGCTTGGGTTTCTGGGTTAACAATCAAGACACAATACTAGTGGGCTGCTGCCTACCCCTAAATTAGTGTTAACCACACATAACAAGATGGGTTTGCAGGATGGGTAACCCTGTCACCACAATGCCCCACCCCTCCCCAAACATACACCACCCCCCCATCTGCCAACCCACCCCTCGTGCTGCCTTCACAAAAATGTACCGAAGATAAGAGGAAGACGGGAAACAAGCGCATGAGCTGGCGGTGTTATTTTCCAGTGCCATAGGGGGACAAGTGAGAAGAAAGGTCCTTCAGCTCCATTGAGTTTTCTCCAGTCAAAAACATGCACCTAACTGTTCTGATAAAATCAGAAATTGCTGGGGAAAAAGGCTCAGCCGGTCTGGCAGCACTTGTGGAGAGAAAGCAGAGTTAACATTTCGGGTCCAATGACCCTTCTTCAGAACCTAACTATTCTAATCTCATTTCCCAGCACTTGGCCCATAACATTGTATTCCCTTGCATTTCTGCACCTAAAGACGACTTCAATGTTATGATAGTTTCTGCCTCTTCCACGCTTATGGGTCGTAAGGTCCAGATTCCCACCACCCTCTGAGTTGGAAAGGTTTTCCTTACATCTCCTCAAAACGTTTTACTGCCACTTACATCAAAATTTACACCCCACTGGTCAATGATCCCAACAAGGGAAAGGTTTATCCTCTCTATGGCTTCCTCATAGTTTTACACATCTCAATCATGTCCCCCCCTCAGTCTTCTCCGCTCCAAATCTATCCAATCTCTCTTCATAACTAAAACTCTGGCCCACTTTCCTCTGACTCTTGTCTTACAGTTATAGAGTTGAACAGCACAGAAACAGACCCTTTGGTCCAATTTGTCCATGCTGACCAGATATCCCAAATTTCTACCAGGGCCTAAAAGATCAGGCAAGATGAGATCGATATGGCGAAAGTACAGTCCCAGTGAATATGCATTTCACATAGCGTCTTAAGCTAAACCATTGGGAACTTAATGATTGATAAGCTAGAAATAATGTCACCATTAGGGATCATGGGATGGAGACTGTTGACATCAACACATCTCATTGTGTTAGCTTCGCACAAGCAACACCACAATTAGTTCAGATCCATCTGCGAAGAGCTAACTATCAAGTTAACACTACGTGTCAAGTTGGCTCTAAAACCTATGAATGACTGGCATTTGGCAGCAAATGTTGCCATTTGCCTTGTTTCTCTTGGTCAGTAAAATGTGAAGCTTGCCACAGGGAGCCCATAAAAGACTACCTGCGGCCAATCAATGTACATAAACCGTAGGCCAATTATATAATCCATTGTTCTGGCTGCATTGAAACTTTAAAGATGCAGAAAATTAATAGAAATCCACAAGGAATTTGTTGGTCTGATTCTATGTTCTAATATCGATCAGCTGTGTTCATCAATACCAGCTTGGTATTTACCCTCCATGGTAGTAAAGTGTCCAATTTTAATTTGTCCGTCCCTCTCCCACATTCTCAGTCTTTTATCGACCTCTGCAATTCTACAACCTCACAGCATTCTCTAATCATCCAAACCCCTTCAGTGCTGCCAAACGTTATCTGCCTTGATGAACAAAAACAGAAGTTGCTGGAAAAGCTCAGCAGGTCTGGCGGTAACTGTGAAGGAAAAAACAGAGTTAACGTTTTGGGTCCGGTGACCCTTCCTCAGATATGATGTGTTTGGCTTTGACCCTATTCCCAAATATGCAGCAGTCATGTAAAATGTTAAATTGCTATAAATCACCTTAAATGAGTCTCCAGCTTAGAAATGGGCCATTCTCTCCATTTGGTCTCTGCTAGCATTTATACTCCAAGGAGACCTATCCCTGGCCTCCTGTATCCCTCCCCCTCAGCATCCCCTTCTCCCCCTTTCTCCACCATGTACTTATTCAGATTCCACACCCAGATTATTTGCTTCAATTACGTCATGTGGCAGCTGGTCCGAGAGTGAGGAAACTTTTTCCCAGTGAGACAAGATTTCAGGAAGCAATAGTTGCAGTGGAGTTCCGTATAAATACCCAGAGCTGTGAGGTTCCTTTAAATCCACACCATTTTTAATTCTGGGCACTGCTGCGTGTGTACTTTGCCTTTAAGGGAGTTTACCATGTGCTGTGTGTATACAGTGTTGAGCCTATGTCTTGCAGTTCACCTGCTGTGTGTTTGTAGGCTGCTTCTATAGATTTTGGAGTGGATTTGTAGCTCAGGTTGTGGATGTTGAGGTTGGTTGGCTCGCCGAGCTGGTTCGTTGTTCCGCAGACGTTTCATGCTGGGTAACATCATCAGTGCAGCCTCCGATGAAGCGTCAGTGTGTTTTCCCACCTGCATATATAGAAATCAGTTGTTCTGCTGTAATATCCACTTTGTACAGTTGTTAGTATTCCTGACTCTCACATGCCAGAGCAGAGTTCAATTCCCTATGAGGAGGGTTCACTATTAAGGCCCTCTTGTGGTGAAGTGGTAGTGTCCTTACTCCTGGATCAGGAGGCCTGGGTTACTTCCCACCTCCTCCAGAGTTGTGCAATAATATCTGTAAACAGGTGCCTTGTGAAAACGTCTGGAGAAGGAAGACCGAGAAGCAACATCTGAACAGCACAAGAAATATTGTGGCAGATCCTGTGACCAGAAACGGCTGAACTGCTGTCGGGTCTAGGCCCGAAATGTCAGCCTTCCTGCTCCTCTGATGCTGCTTGGCCTGCTGTGTTCATCCAGCTCTACACCTTGTTATCTCAGATTCTCCAGCATCTGCAGTTCCTACTATCTCTGAGCTGCCGTCATTGTTTTTCCATAATACTCAGACCTTTTTTCACTGTTTGTGTCCGTTTATGAAAAGAATCTTTACAAGGGTTGTGATAACTCCTGCAAAACACAAGAGGAATCAATAACTAATTTCCCTATGGAACTTGTTGAATATGAGTTCCCTTGGTAAAATAGCCCTGCCTAGCTGGAGCTCATCACCTGAGCCCTTTATAAAGCAGACCCAGGGATAGGCTGGGACTAGCCTATGCATGCCACAGGTAGTGGCTCTACTTTGGTTTTCAACGGTGGATGATGTTGCCTTCCAGTCAGGCTTCCTGAGTTACTACAAGCGGGTTAGAGTTTTGATTTAATTTGATCTGATTTATTGTCATCACGTGTACCTAAGTAAAGTGAAAAGTTTTGTTTGCAAGCAGTACAAGGCAGATCTTAGTAAGCAAGGACATACTGATCATAGGGTGCTTAGACAGAGTGAGGCATACAGGTTACACTGCACAGGAGGTGCACAAAGTAAGATCAACATTAACAAAATCAGCATTATTTGAAGTTAGAGAGTCTGTTTATCAGTCTAACAGCAGCAGTGAAGAAGCTGTTCTTGAACCTGCTGGTGTGTGTGTGTTCAAGCTTCTGTATCTTCTGCCTGACGGTAGAAGTTGTAGGAGAGCATTGCCAGAGTGTAATGGGTCTTTGGTGATGTTGGCTGCCTTTCTACAGCAATGAGATGCATAAATGGAATCCATGGATGGGGTTTGGCTTCTGTGATGGTCTGGGCTGTGCACACCACCTTCTGTATTTTCTTATGGTCCTGGGCAGAGCAGTTGCCATACCAGGTCATTACGTACCAGGAAGTAGGTCTTTTACCGAGTAGAGTTATATGCCAATGGTTTAGAATTGTTTACCTGTAGCTGGAGTCTATTTATTTGTAATTCATAGTAATTCTTGTTCAGCGTAGAAACCTACTCCACACTTTCTGTCAACTTGGTTCTGAGAGCCAGGTAAATTGGGGAATTCGATGTACTTTTTTAAAAAATTGTGATGAATTGGGGAATGGAGTCACTCCCTTTCCAGTGTGTTACCCAAGGGAGGTGTAACACAGATGTTAACAGGAGTGGAAGGATGAAAAGACCAGGATAACTGCAACTGATGAGAACTGTATTGACTATCTCCTCCGAGAGATTTTTACTCAGTGGACGGAGCTATCCAAAGCGTCAGGTTAACACTTTCAGGACAACTTCCAGCAACAGTCTTGGGGGAGGAGATGGTGAGGTGCCAGTGGGAAATGTTTGGCAAGTGCTGTGTTATGTAACCACTTCCTGTACTGGTATTGGCCCCTTGCGAATCCTTTTTGGACCTCCTCCAGAGCCTCATTATCCTTCTCACAGTATGGAGGTCAGCACATTATGGATGTTCAGGGTGATTCTAATTAACACAAGTGTTCTCTTAATTCGAACCATTTCATTCCTAGTGTCAAAATGAGAGCTCTCTTGTGTCCCATTGAAAACTGAAGAGGGGGCAGTGATTTTATAACACAGACATTTGAGAAGCTGAAGTTGAGGCCCTACACTCAGTTGGTCTACAAGCACCATTTGTGGCAGACATTAACCACGTTGCAACCATTATCTTCAGTAACACTGTGAAGAGGGTAAATGATAACACAGTGTGGAGCTGGAGGAACAAAGCAGGCCAGGCAGCATCAGAGGAGCAGGAAAGCTGATGTTTTGGGATCGGAACCCTTCTTCAGATAAAGGGTCCCTTTCTGAAAAAGGGTCCTGACCCCAAAATGTGAGCTTTCCTGCTCCTCTGATGCTGCCTGGCCTGCTGTGTTCATGAGCTCCGCACTGTGTTATCTCAGACTCCAGCATTGGCAGGTCTTACTATCTCGAAGAGAGTACATGTATGTTTTTCATTGTTGCAGACTGGCCCAAACCAATGAAACGGTCCCTACCTGATGAATGCTTGCATACCTGGGATATTTGCCTTTGAGAACACTGTCGCATTCATGGCTTTTTTTTCACTGAGATGCTGAGGATGTACGTACAATGCAGATGAAAAAGTGTCAAGCTTCCTTTCTTGTTAAATTTGTCCATGTTTGACAGGGACTGAGAACACATCGGGCCTTGTAAATTCACATCTTGGTCCTGCCGGAGAAGAAATGATGAGATACCAACTCGGAAGAGCCCTTGTGTTATGGACCAAACGGGAACCCTCAAAACATTTTAAGGTGGCCTAGGCCCTAACTTTTTCTTATTTTAAAGGCAGATCTGAAGTGCTGTGTTCCAGATACTGTGCAACATGTCAAATGACTCAATGTTAAGCAAACCACAATTTATGTAAACACTGTATTTAAAACACAAACAAAAGAAAGAGGAATTTAGAATAAATTAATTACTGGAAAACTTAACCGAATAATTGATACAGTAACTATTATCAGTTAACTGTTCCCATAAACACATAATTAATATCCCATAAACACACCCCTTGGCAAAAGGAAAATTCTGACATTGAGTCTCACATGCAGTTCTCCAATGCAGGAGGAAAACCCATCAAAGGAAGATTCAGAGCATATGGCAGCTAGGAGACATTGACTGAAGCTTCCAACTCTTTTGAGACCCCAATGACTTCTGCTTAAAACTAAACCTAAAACCTAAAAAACTAACTAGACAGCCTGGTGTGTGAGAGCTGGCCACACCCAGGCTGCTTCCAACTTAAAAAAAAATCCCCAAAGCCTTGCAACTTGTTTACTTTCTTAGAGACAGGTCAACACCTCTCTCTTACCTCTCTTCAACAAAAAATAGGGCAAAACAACCTCTAAAAGGGACAGCATCATCGCATTTGGCCAAATGGCGGATAGTCTTAAACGGAAACAGAAATTACTGGAGAAACTCTGCAGCATCTGTGGAGAAAGAAAGCAAAGTTGAAATTTCAGTTTCAGCTACCCTTCTTCAGAACTCAAGGTTAATCTTCTTCTTCTGAAGAATCAGTCCAGTCTTGAAACATTCTCTCTCTCTCTTTCCTCATCACCACAGAGCCGCTGAGTTTCTCCAATGTTCTCTGAGTTGGTTCCAGATCTCCAGCATCCACAGTATTCTGCCTTCAGCCGAGGATGTAACAGCTCCCATACTTCCCGGAGCATTTTCCGCACCACAAAAACAGAGCAACAAGCGAGTGACAGCAACGGTATATTTTACGAGGAATACAATCACAATTTTGTGGCACATCTTCAATTGTCTCGAATGCCGCCATCACACGGGATTTGCTATGTTAAAATCAAAACGGCTCTTGCTTTCACCAGATGCTTGCTTTGCAAAGCAGCCAAATTGAAGATGACAACTGGACTGCAGAGCATTCAAAATTGATACTCTGTCTTGATAAAAGACTGTTTGCATGCAACAGAAGAATCCACAGATGATTTTCTCTTCTACCCAACCATTTTTCCTTTATTAATAAGTGAACAAGAAGTCACAGCTGTTGTATTGAATTTCTCCGGCCGCTTGCCACTCTCCCTGGGATCTCCCTATCCTTACTGATTAGACTCATTTCATGCTTCTCTCTCCTTCAATTTAAGAACTGTAATGAGACTGAAGCTGTGTGCATATTGAAGGGGTCTTCAATCATCTTTCTTTGAAAACAACTCCGAGCACCTGGGATCAGACACTCTCCAGATGCAAGCCAGGAAAGCAGGAGAGCTGGCAAATGTCACTGCTTCTGGCTTAACTTTGCTACCACTATTACTGAGTGAACAGAGCCAGAAAAGAGATCATGAAGTTCTCGTGAAATAAAAACAAAACTGAAAGAACTGCGGATGCTGTAAATCAGAGACAAAAAGAGAAATTGCTGGAAAAAAGCTCTGGCAGCACCTGGGGAGAGAATTCAGAGTTAACGTTTCGGGCCCTTACTTGGAACAGTCGATGCAGACTCAATGGGCCGAATGGCCTCTTTCTGCACTGCAGGGATTCTATGTGTTCAGTATCAAAGAATCATACAAAACAGAAGGGGCCATTAGGCAAAAAGTACCGCCAAAAGTACCTATCTGCTCTCGGCCCATAGCCTTGATGCTTCATGTGTGCATCCGAATACTTTGCTCAGGTAATAAGGTTTGCTACCTCAACTACCCTCCCAGGCAGTGCATTTCAGACCCCCACCACCCTCTGGGTGAAATCTGTTTACCCCAAAGCTCCTTTTAAGCCTTCTCTCACTTTAATAATATGCCACCTCTTTATTTTGACACTTCAACTAGTTTGAGCAGCCATTTTCTATTGACCCACATAATCTTGTACACTTCGATCTGGCCTCCCTCAGCCTTCCCTGCTGCAAACAAAAGGATTTTGTTTCTGCAATGTGTGTGATATGGGGCTGAATCTTCAGTGAGTGATTTAGTGACAGCATCATTATGGTCCTCATTAAACCCTACATGGCTATTTCAATGATGGCTTGCTACCACTCAATCACACTCACATATCAGAACTGAGGTGTCCGAGCCAACCAAGGCCAGATAAATATTTGTTAAACACGGTGGCAGACACAAAGTATTTTTCCTCAATGGCATTAAGTGGTTGGGAATTAATTGTGTGCTATAAGTCACAAAACTTGAAGACATTTTTAAAGATAACTCAGTGTAGAGCTGGATGAACACAGCCGGCCAGGCAGCATCAGAGGAGCAAGAAAGTTGACGTTTTTTTCTGAAGAAAGGTCCTGACCTGAAACGTCAGCTTTCCTGCTCCTCTGATGCTGCCTGGCCTACTGTGTTCATCCAGGCCCACACTGTGTTATTTCTGACTCCAGCATCAGCAGTTCTTGCTATCTCCTTGAAGACATTTTTAACCATTTTAACTTTCAGAATAAACGAGTCTGGAACAAACTGCCAGGGATGGTAGTGGCAACAGATATGATAGGGGTATTTAAGTGGCTTTTAGATAAACACATGCTTATGCAAGGAATGGAGGGATATGGACTAAGGGCAGTCAGAAGGGATTAGTTTAATTTGGCGTCATGTTCCATCCAACATTGAGGGTCAAAGGGCCAGTTCCTGTGCTATACTATTCTATGTTCTAATTAAGCTAACTACTTGAAGATTCTTGTGGTGGAGTGGTAATGTCCCTTCCTCCGAGCTAGCAGACCCAGGTTCAAGTCTGACCGTCTTCCAGAAGTATACACTAACGTCTCTGAAATGGGTTAATTAGGAAAATCATTACCTACCTCTGAGCCAGGACCATAGGAGCAGGAAAGCTTGACGTTTCGGGCCTAGACCCTTCTTCAGACCGAAACGTCAGCTTTCCTGCTCCTATGATGCCACTTGGCCTGCTGTGTTCATTCAGCCCCACACCTTGTTATCTCAGATTCTCCAGCATCTGCAGTTCCTACTATTCCTGAGCCAGGACATCCAGGTTTGAGCTCCCCCTGCCCTTGAAGTGTGTCATTACATCCCTCGTCAGGTTGATAAACAGAACCAAAAACGAATGTTTCTTCGCCCCATTTTGCCAAGGCTAGGAATTGACATCTCAGGGGCTATTGGACCTGAAAATGGGCACAGGGATCATGATGCCCAGTGGGTCTGTACTTGCTTGTTGTGATTGGGTGACAAGCCAGCAATGTTGGTAATAAGATAGAGAGAGAGAGCTCCCAAATAGCACTGCTGATGATAAACGAACATTGTGTGCTAAAGGATGTCAACATTGACTTGCTATGCATGCGGTGCCCCACTTACTGCGCATGAAATAATGCTGCTCACAATCTGGTGGATATTCACGGCACTTGTCGTAGTACTCTCACCATCATGGTGGTCATTGACTGCACATGCACTAATGCCTTCACCAATGTGGTGGGCACTCATACACAGATCTTAACGTCCTTACCAATACGATGGACATTCATACACAGGCCTTCATATCCTCACCAACATGATGGACGTGAACCATGCATGCAACAATGACCTCAACAATATGTGGACAAGCGCTGTATAGGCCTTTATCCCCTCACCAATATGGTAGATATTCATACACAGTCCTTAATGCCCTCACCAGTATGGTGGTCATTCACTGTGCAAGCCTGAATGCCCCCATCAATATGACAACGTCTCTCTTTTAAAAACTGTGTGCACAGCTACCAGGAGCATAATTTTGGGGCCCAAAGTTGACTCAAAGTTCTCAAAAAAATTGATGTAAGTAAGCCCAATTTCTCACTTGTCATCACTGACGAACTATTTGCCAATACACGATGATGCAATGTTTCAAACTGATTTGGTCAGTTTCTGTCAATGGCAGAAATGGAGAAATTCAATGTAGACTATGAGTTAATACAGAGCAATAGCAAGGCAGGTAGATATTAATCAATGGCAGGATGGTTAACCCTGAGCAACAATAAACATGGAGATGGGGACTGGGTAATAATGGGCCTAGAGATGGCTCATGAGAAAGGATTGATGGAGCAATGGAAACTGTTTGCTGTGGAAAAAGAAATATTAATTTAAGGTGATGGCCTGGTGGTATTATCACTGGAGTGCTAATCCAGAGACACAGCAAATGTTCTGGGGACCTGGATTCAAATCTTGCCATGGCAGATGGTGGAGTTTGAATGTAAGTAAAAATCTGGTATTAAGAGTCTAATGATGACCCTGAATTGATTCTCGGAAAAACCCATCTGGTTCGCTAATGTCCTTTAGGGAAGGAAACTGCTATCCTTACCTGGTCTGGCTTACATGTGACTCCAGACCCACAGCAACGTGGTTGACTCTTAACCGTCCTCTGGGCAATTAGGGATGGGGCAATAAATGCTGGCCTGGGCAGCGACACCCACATTCCATGGATAAGTAAAAAAGAAAGACTGGACTTGGGGCTGACTTTTAGCAGAAATCAGCTCAGTGTCATTTTTATTGAGTCTCACGGAGAGTTTCACCCCATGAGGTCTGCTGTATTTCATCAAGTTGTCATCTCAAATTCACCTCATTAACTAGGCACCATGTCACTACGGCCACTCCTTTGTCTGATGCTAGCCCAATTTTTTCACCTCTCACCACTGCCAGGAAATCCAGAATTCCTGAAGAAGGCAACGCTATCTTTAAAAGATCATTGTGTACCTGGTCATGCAATGCCAGTCTGGCGATTTCGTGCATGGTTGGCAACATTCACCATGGGCATGACTGACAAGGGAGCATTGGCGCCCTGCTTCACCTGGAGTGCTGGTAGATAGTGTGGTGCAGAGGATGGGCATTCTCTTCCTCTAGGACTGGCACAGGAGGCCTAGTCACTGGACCCTTCCAGTCTGGTCTGACGGTGCCACCTGGATATGTGCAGTCTCTGCGGCAGGAGAAATGCCCAACGGTGTCCAAAGGGGCATTAATGACCTTCTCAGCTCAGCCAAGACAAAAGGACACCATCTTCGTTCTGATAATGCACCCTCACTGTACCTCTATGACTGACCCGCCTGCCACAAGCTGCAGGGTCTACCACTCTCACTATTGCATGCAGCATCTTCTCTCACTCGCTCATCTCTGCCCTAATAGCACTCATGGCAAATCTCTGATCCGCTCACAGTACACTTCAGCTCTTCAACACTGTATCCTGGTCTGTCCTGGTAACTCTCACTGTAACACTGTATCCCAGGGATGTCCCGGTAACTCTCGCTGTGACACCGTTTCCCGGTCTGTCCCAGTAACTCTCATCGTAACACTGTATCCTGGTAACTCTCACTGTAACACTGTATCCCAGGGATGTCCCAGGAACTCTCACTGTTTTCTGAAGAAGGGTCTTGACCCGAAACGTCAACTTTCCTGCTCCTCTGGTGCTGCTTGGCCTGCTGTGTTCATCCAGCTCCACAACGTTTTATCTCAGATTCTCCAGCATCGGCAGTTCCTACGATCTCTCACTGTAACGCTGTATCCCAGGGATGTCCCAGTAACTCTCACTGTAACACTGTATCCCGGTCTGTCCCGGTGACTCTCAGTGTAACACTGCAGCAAGGGTACTGGGACACACTCCCAGCTCACAGACCGGACCAGGCTGTATCTCCAGGTTTCTCACTCATTTTCACCGCACTCTCTCTATCCGCGTCTACCTGGTGGTCATAGCTCCCTCCCTGCTTTTATGTGCTTTGCCCCCTCAGCCAGAGCTGCTATTTCCCTATCACTGCCATTATTGCCTTGTTGTTTAACACAGGCACAAAGCCAGGAAGTTTATTGAGGCAGGAACGACGTCTCGTCAAGCCCAGGGGGAGAGCATTTAGTCAGGGGGTCCTGGCACTGTAAGGAAAGGGCAGCCCCCAGTATTGGTCCAGGGGCTTGGACATGGTCAGTCAGCTACTTGGGCTGGTTAGAATCAGGATTCTCTGCAGCTCTATGTGTTGCTTTCTTCCTGGAATGAGAGAGACATGGGTATTAACCCTGACCTTGACCCTAACCCTAACTCTAACCTTAACCCTGACCCTAACCCTATATCCCCTAACCCTAACTGTAACCCTAACCCTAATTCTAACCCTATTAACCCTAACTCTAACTCTGGCCCTAACCTTATTGTATTAAAGCTAACCCTATCATAATGAACTAACCCTTACCTTAACTCTATCTTTTTAACCCTAATCCCAAGCCCAGACGTAGCCTAACTTCAACCTTAACTCGATCATATTTATCCTAATCCTAACCCTAAGCCTGTATCTAGCCCTAATCCTAACTCTAAACCGAATCCTGACCCTAAACATGACCCTAATTCTAACTCGAACTGAACCCTGGCCCTAATCCTGACCCTGACCCTCATCCTAACTCTAACCCTTTTGGAGGTGGCCAATGATGTCCCACCTCCATCATGCCTGCCTCCCTCAGCCTGATGGGAATTTGAGCTGAGGACGGTACACTCGCCTCTGTGCAGGACACATTGAGTGCATCTGTGCCCTCTAGACACAACGACCCCTAGGGTCACCCAGCTAAACCATCATGACCAACAGGCTGTACTGCAGGGCAGGCTCCACACCCTCACCCCCAGCTGCAGCAGCTGGGTCTACAGTGAGTTGGCGCAGGTGCCACGTCAATGTAGGTAAGCATCACATTTGTAAATATATGTTCACCTTTCTTCATCAGTTGTGTGTACAAATGTCTGACTGGTCACAACAACAAGATTGAAGATATGGAGTTTAACCATCTTTAGCACTATCCAATATTTAATGGTCCATGGTATGAAGTTAACAACTCTTGCACCATGTGAAAGGCATGGGTAAATTGGAGGATGATTGCTACTTTAATAACTCGAGCCAATCTTTCCAAGTAAGATGACGCTGACTATTGTATCACAGCCATTAATGGGACTGACTCATTATGTTGCATTACATGGTCAGGAATGCATGGAGTGAGAATTTAGTCAGCGCACAGTAGCCTAATGCCTAAGGCTCACATTGCATCTAGTGCTCACTGGTATGTTTTTTTCAGCATGTGCACGTGTCTATGTTATGCGGCTGCTCATTGAAGGGCCTCTCATTGCTTGAAATTGAAGCCCCTTCCCTGAAAGAACAAAGTACACACTCTGCCCTCACAGGATGTAGTCAACACCATCTTGATTCCCATTGTGCATTCGTTGTTTACAGCATGATGGAAGACAATGGTGTTTGATCCTTGGACAGTGAGTCTCAACCTCTTCGTGTGAAATTCAAAAAGTAGACGTTCCCTTCTCCCTGTCAATCCTGTAGACTTTGAGTTTCCCCAGGTTTGTACCCAACCCTTTCCCCTAAATCCTCATCTACCCAGCTGACTCCTGCAGTCCCCGTTGAGTGAACATGCTGGGTCTAATTCTCATTGTGCCCTCTCCAATAGAGCTAGGATGCTGGGCAACTAGCAATGATTGCCCCCCTACTCAAACTCCACGCCCACCCTGCAATACTCCTTTTCATTCCATGCTCTGTCATCTCTCCCTTATATATCGCGTTGCCCCTCCCCCTTGCACTATTCTAATTCCTCTCCCTGCATCCCAACATTTGGGATCCATCTCCTGGTGTGATGTCAGAGGCTGCCCTTCACTTACTGCGCTGAGAGCCACTGCCTGAAGGACCTGACTGAGGACAACTCCACTTAGGCTTGGAGACATGACCATTTGCCTGCAGTGTGTTTGGCATGACGACAACCTGGCATATGTTGCAGGCTGTAATGCTGAGATGGCATGGTGCCATACAGCGACATGCTCAGCCCCTTGACTGCTCGCTGTCTCACAAGTGCAGTGAGATACCTGGCTTTTGTACCTGCAAGCTGGGACAGAACCATTGTGAGCTGTTAAGGGCTCACTGAGGGGTCAAATTGCTAAAAGGCAAGCATCCTGGAACAAGCAGAAAGTATCAAGCCAGGTTACTAATGACCATCCAGGTCTCAAGTGAGACTTGTCCGTCTTCTCTCCGACCTATCTGCTCCTCCTACCTCACTGACCAATCCCCACCACTGCCTACCTGCACTCACCTATCACCGTCTCACCTACCTTCCCCAGCCCCACCTCTCCTCTCTATTTATTTCAGAGCTCCCTTCCCCCTGCCCCATTTCTGAAGAAGGGTCCCGACCTGAAACGTCAGCTTTCCTGCTCCTCTGATGCTGCCTGACCTGCTGTGTTCCTCCAGCTCCACACTGTGTTATCTCAAGTGGGACTATTTCAGTTTTGGAAATCTGGTCGGCATGGATGAGATGGACCAAAGAGTCTGTTACAATGCTGTGTGACCCTACAGCCATACAGGGTGTGCTACCAGGTCGAGTGAGATGCAGCCAAGCCC
The DNA here is from genome assembly GCA_024137785.1 of Ginglymostoma cirratum. NCBI lineage: Eukaryota > Metazoa > Chordata > Chondrichthyes > Orectolobiformes > Ginglymostomatidae > Ginglymostoma > Ginglymostoma cirratum. Next base: position 7,961,339 of record JAHRHZ010000008.1, on the reverse strand, counting down.
CATTATGAGCCGAGGGCCTCTCCAACCATGTCCTTGCAGTAACATTCCAACGAAAGCTGATTATGTACTCCAGAGTGCAGAAGTATATTCATATTCATGAAGGGCATGCATAGGATGAACAGTCTTTTCCCCAGGGTAAGGGAGCCCAAAAACACATAGCATGTGTTTGAGGTGAGAAGTGAAAGATTTCAAAGGGACTTAAGGGGCAACTTTTTCACGCAGAGGGTGGTGCGTGTATGGAACGAGCTGCCGGAGGAAGTGGTGGAGGCTGGTACAGTTACAATGTTTAAAAGGTATCTGGATGGGTGTGTGTTTAGGAAGGGTTTAGAGGAATGTGGGCCAAATGTTGACAAATGGGAGCAAATTTATTTAGGATATCTGGCCGACATGGATGAGTTGGACTGAAGGTTCAGTGTCCGTGCTGTACATCTCTAGGATTCTAAGTGGATCAGAGATGCACTGGCTGAAACACAGTTGTAAAGACGCAGGGGACACGTTATCTATGATTCTGGGTAGGTTGAGTACAGATGGCTCCCAGCCAAACTTCACAACTCATCACAGGAACCCCCTCCCCAAACATTTCCCCTTCCCACGGCCACCATCTCGCCAACCCAATCCTAAAATAACTGAGCTGGAAAGATTGTAGCAAGTAAATCTCCAGGAGTAAACAAAAATGCAAACGGGCGTGAAAATATCTCGAATGCTTCTGTACCTGACTGACACCTGTTTATGCATCTTTGCTGAGGTCCTAGCTGAGGCTAGCCTCAGGTGAATGGCAAAACAAGCAAAAAAAGGTACGACATGGGGTGAAGATATCTTTGTCTGCACAGTAAGTGGTTAGGGTTTGGAATGCACTGCCTGAGAGGGTGGTCCAGTAAGACTCAACCGTGGCTTTCGGAAGATTTATGGCCAATGACTACTTGCAACCCAGGAACTGCAGCGGTTCCAGAAGTCAGCTCACCACCAACTTTCCAAGGGCAGCCAGGGGCAGGCAACAAATATTGGTCCACATCCCACAGGCGAATTTAAAAAACAATTCTGAAGAGATAAACCTCAGAGCGTTCTAGGGTAAAGCAGAGTGTGTGGGGCAAACTGGGCAGCTTGTACAGGGAAATAGCATGGACATTAGGAGCTGAATGGGCTCCCTCGGTCAGTAATCATTCCATGTTTCTGTAACCAATCATGCTCAAATGAAGGCAAGTGCCCCATTCACATTTTAACCAGCCTTCTGCCTTGTTTCTATCATGCTAGGGGCTAACATTCCCTCTCAGGCATCTGCTGTTATTCATTGTAGACATTTTTAATCAATGCGTTGTAATATATGGGACATGAATCCGTTCCAGAGTTCCAGAGTTAAGGACAATACCACTGTGCCACAAGTTTCCTATCATTACTTTTATCGTTATTACTTTTAGTTGAGGCTGGTTAGAATCATAGTATCATATCGCACAGCTGAAAGCCATTTGGCCCACTGTGCCTCCGCTAACACTTTTGAAAGTGCAATCTGGAATTAAGAGTCTAAGATGACCATTGTCACTGGTCAGAGAAGCCCATCTGGTTCACTAAGTCCTTTAGGGATGGAAACTGCCATCCTTACCTGGTCTGGTCTACATGTGACTCCAGACCCACAGCAATGTGGTTGACTCTTAACTGCTCTAGGGGCAATTAGGGATGGACAATAAATGCAGCCTGGTCAGCGATGGCCACATCCCGTGAATGAAAAGCTTTCATTCTTGCCAAAGTGCCACGACATTCATCGCATCAAATATTATGCTTTGAATGAAACTTAACCTGGTACTTATCACAACGGCTTCCTCATTGCACAATCTAACGGATTCAGAAAGATGCCTGATGCTGAGGTGCACTTAATGAGACCCAGATCCGTGCACACATCATTAAGGATGCAGCCTACTGATAAAATATGACAACAGTCCATTAGTTATAACACCCCCACTTTCCCCTCCCAACCGTGTTCTTTAGTCACAGCTTCACATCTATAGACTCTTTAGTCAATTTTTCTCTTCCTTCTTAAGCATGTATTCTTTCAAACATTATCACCAAACATAGCTCCAGCTCACTTTCCACCAAATGCATTGTAGATAATGAGTTGCCCATATGGTTTTCTCCTTCCCTTTCGTCTGATTCTTTTCACTGATATGAGCTTAAATCAATGCCATCTTTTGCTCCTTTTCCTGAAGTCTCCCAGTGTTTACTCTACAAAACCCTTCATTGTCCTTCAACTGCCATTTATGATCAGTTCAACATCCGCAGATATAGCAAGTCAATTCAATAGTAGATTTCAAAAGGGAGTTGGATAAATATAAAAATTGGCCAGAAAAATAAATATAGACTTCTAGAAAAAGAGTAGAGGGATGATATAACTGTACCAAGCAGGCAGGAGGGTCATAATGAACTTCCTTCTTCAGTCATTTGTGGGATGTGGGTGTCTCTGGCTGGGCCCAGAATTTATTGCCCGTCTCTTTTTGCCCCTTGAGAAGGTGGGGGTGAGCTGCCTTCTTGAACCGCTGCAGTCACCTGCTGTGGGTTGACCCACAATGCCCTTAGGGAGGGAATTCCAGGATTTTGACCCAGCAACAGTGAAGGAATGGCGATATATTTCCATGTCAGGATGGTGAGTGGCTCGGAGGGGAACTTGCAGGGGCTGGTGTTCCCATGTGTCTTCTGCCCTTGTCCTTCTAGATGGAAGTGGTTGTGGGTTTGGAAGGTGCCGTCTGAGGGTCTTTGGTGAATTTCTGCAGTGCATCTTGTACACACTGCTGCTACCGAGCGTCGGTGGTGGTGCCAATCAAGCGGGTTGTTTTGTTCTGGATAACTGAATAAACTTGTTCTGTGCCTTATTGTATTATGAGTCTATGATGTTCATGACCTGTTTTTGAAGCCAGCTTATTTGAAATAAGTAATGTAATTATTTACATCATAAATTTTGTATCAGTTTTAAGCATTAAAATCAATCCTTACATGCATGACTATATTAGAGAGCATTATTAGACATTTGTGCAACTAGAATGTTAGAGCAAGGAGTCCATTGTGTCAATTCAAAATTACTTTGAAATTGCTGCAGAGAGCAATATATATTTGATTTCAGAAAAATACAGAGGGAACCTTAGTTTCGAAGCCTGCAGGAACTTTCCTTATACTTTATACAATGCTTTAAAATGTGTCCTCCATAATGTAATTCAAGCTTCACCTTCTGAGTAGTTTGTTCTCTTTGAGGCACCACACCAGGCCTAACTAATCAAGCACTGCAAAATCAATAATAAATTGACAAAGAAAATTATTTTTATTCATTCACGGGGTGAGGGTGTTGCTCACCAGGCAGCATTGATGGCCCATCCCTAATTTCCCAGAAGGCAGTTAAGAGCCAACCACATCGCTGTGGGTCTGGAGTCACATGTAGGCCAGACCAGTAAGGATGGCAGTTTCCTTCCTGAAAGGACATTAGTGAACCAGATGGGTTTTTTCCCCCCAACAATCAACAATGGATTCATGGTCATCATTAGATTCTTAATCCCAGATATTTATTGAATTCAAATTCCACCATCTGCCATGGCAGGATTCGAACCCAGGCCCCTGGGACATTGTCTGGGTCTCTGGATTAACTATCCAGCAATAATACGACTAGGTCATTGCCTTCCCTTGATTGATAGAAGCAGAGTGGTGGATGTTGTCTATATGGACTTCAGCAAGGCTATTGACAAGGTTCTGCAAGGTAGACTGGTTAGCCAGGTAAGATCACGTGGAATCCAGGGAGAGGTAGCCATCTGGATACAAAATTGGCTCGTAGGTAGGAGACAGAAGGTGGTGGTGGAGGGTTGTTTCTCAGACTAGAGGCCTGTGACCAGCAGTGTGTCACAAGAATTGGTGCTGGGTCCACTGCTTCTTATCATTTAAACAAATAATTTGAATGTGCATATAGGAAGGAATGGTTAGTGATTTTGCAGATAACACCAAAAACATTGGTGTAGTGGACAATGAAGAAAGTTATGTCAGATGTCAACTGGACCTTGACCAGATGGGTCAATGGGCCGAGGCATGGCAGACGGAGTTTAAATTTAGATACATGTGAGGTGCTGCATTTTGGTAAGGTAAATCAGGGCAGGACTAGTACTGTTAATAGTAAGGTCCTAGGGAGTGTTGCCAAACAATGAGACCTAGTGGTGTAGGTTTATAGTTCCTTGAATGCGGAGTTGCAAGTATACAGGATATTTGGTACGCTTGCCTTTATTGGTCAGTGCATTGAGAATAGGAGTTGGGAGGTCATGTTGCAGCTGTACAGGACATTGGTTAGGCCACTATTGGAATGCTGCATGTGGTTCTGGTCTCCCTACTGTAGGAAAGATGTTGTGAAACTTGAAAGGGCTCAGAAAAGATTTACAAGGATGTTGCTGAGGTTGGAGGGTTTGAGCTATAGGCTGGGGTTATTTCCCCTGGAGTGTCTGAAGCTGAGGAGTGATCTCATAGAAGTTTATAGAATCATGAGGAGCATAGATAGGGTTAATAGCCAGGGCTTTTTTCCTCAGGGCAGGGGAGTCCAAAGCTAGAGGGCGTAGGTTTAAGGTGAGAAGTGAAAGATTTCAAAGGGACCTAAAGGGCAACTTTTTCACACAGAGGGTGGTGCATGTGTGGAATGAGCTGCCAGAGGAAGTGGTGGAGGCTGGTACAATTACAACATTTAACAGGCATCTGGATAGGTATACATTAGGAAAGGTTTAGAGGGACATGGGCCAAATGCTGGCAAATGGGATTAGATTAATTTAGGGTATCTGGTCAGCGTGGACAAGTTGGGCTGAAGGGTCTGTTTCTGTGCTGTACATCTTTATGACTGTAAATAAATCATTGAGCACATCAAAGGTATTAAATAAATGAAGTCGTTTGCTCAATATTTACTGTCATCTCATGGTAACTAATTTACCAATTCCTATATTATATAGTATTGAGTAAATTTCAAAACTATTTCGTAGGCTTAAACCCTGCATGTATGCCAGTCTTTTCCTTTTCTCTATTTTGTAACATAGTTAGATGAAAGAAGAGAGGTTGGAATTTTTCTGGTGCCATTCACAAACTCTGGACATCCCAATACAACAAATGAAGCCCCTCAGTGTCAATAAAAGAGACTATCTGGTCATGGAATTATACAGCTCGGGAGAGGACATTCAGCCCGACGAGTCAGCACCATCCTTTCGATACTAGTTCCACATTCCCACATTCGGCTCATAGCCTTGAATGTTTGGGAGGGCTTGCTGCACACCAATTGGCTATCTCCAAGCCTACCTCAATAGTGATTACACTTCAAAAGTGTATTTTATCAGGATTGCATGGAATCTGTGTCATACACAGGGGCCCTTTGGCTGACTAGGGTATCTTAACATTTAGTGTGGGGCAATAAATAAGGAGAAATTCTGATAAGGTGGCTTCACAGCTTCAGTGCTGCTTGGTGCAGGCTGGGAAAGTTGGTGAATTTAACATAAAGGAGCTCACAGTTAATGGTAGAGGCCTGGGGAATGTTGTCAAACCGACCGACCTAGATGTTCAGGTACGTAGTTCCTTGAAAGTGGCACCCCTATGTAGACAGGATGGTGAAGAAGCTGTTTGGCACAGTTACTTTCATCAGTCTAAGCTTGAGGTTGGGATGATTCTATGTTACCATAAAATCCTAGAAGCCCCACAGTGCAGAAACAGGCCATTCGGCCCAACAAATCCACACTGACCTGCCAAAGAGCATCCCACCCAGACTCATCTCCGTTCTTCCCTACTCTATCCCTGTAACCCTGCATTTCCTGTGTCTAATGCACCTAATCTGCACATCTCTAAACACTTAGGGTAATTTAGCACGGCCAATCCGCCCCAGCCTACACATCTTTGGACTGTGGGAAGAAACCAGAGCACCTGGAGGAAACTCGCACAGACGCAGGGAGAACGTGCAAACTCCACACAGACAGCCAGCCAAGGGTGGAATTGAACCTGGGTCATTGGTGCTGTGAGGTAGCAGTGCTAACCACTGAGCCTCCATGCCGCCATGTTGCTATTACACAAGACATTGGTGAGGCCACTTTCAGAGTACTGTGCACAATTCTGGCCTCCCTACCTTTGGAAGAATGTTGTTAAAATAGAAACATTTATAAGGATGTTGCCAGGGCTGGAGGGTTTCAGTTATAGGGAGAGGCTGGATAAACTGAGACTTTCTTCCCTGGAACATCGGAGGCTGAGGGGTGACCTTACAGAGATTTATAAAATCATGAGCCATTGAGATAGGGTGAATAGCCAAGGTCTTTTCCCCTGAGTAGGGGAGTCCAAAACTAGAGGGCATGGGTATAAGGTAAGAGGGGAAAAATTTAAAAGGGGCAACCTTTTTATGCAGAGGATGATGAGTGTATGGAAGTGGTAGAGGCTGGTACAATTACAACATTTAAAAGACATTTGGACAGGTGCATGAATAGGAAAGATTTAGAGGGATATGGGCCAAATGCAGGCAAATGGGACTAGTTAAAGCTGGGATACTTGGTCAGCATGGACGAGTTGGACCAAAGGGTCTGTTTCTGTGCTGTATGACTCTGTGAAAGAGCAAGGACCCCACTTGGCCCAGCCCAGCCAAGTGAAGAGACAGGAACAAGACTCCCGACATTATTTTAAAGTAAACCCTCTCACAAAGTTTGAGCCCAATCGTCTGGGAACAATTACAGCTTGTCGGGCATTTTCTTGCCTCCAACAAACTGCATCAGCTCATGGTTAGTTACGTCTGCAGAGAATTCCAAACAGCTGAACACATTGAATGGAGACGGTAAGAAAAGGGAATCTAATTGATAGTCAGGGGAAAAAGCAGCTTCTTTTTATGCTTGAACACATGGTTCAAACTCTAATGGAATTGTTTGAATTGGGATTGCTGCCAACCGCAAAACACTTTGACGTTCACCTGTATTTTCACAGTCTTAGGTTTCAATTTCTGAATTTTTCTTCTCCTTCTGTTGAGGAAGCAAGATTGACTGAGGATAGAATCAGCATCACCCCAGACAGTCACCAAGCTGTGTTCCTGCATGTTCTTGTCTATCGAGGGACTTCTGTTTTCGTGGTAATAACAGAGAACAGCCAGCAGTCCTTAGTCAAACATAACTCATGCTCTCTCTTTGAGGTTTCTGACTCGATGAAAATATCTCAGTCAATTGTCCTGGTCAGCCTGGTTCAGTTCAACTCTGCATCATGAGTTCAAACCTCACAAAATCTGTCCAGGTTTGAAAAACCTTAGACTGTTGGCAGTGTCCCCTTTCACGTTCATTCCGTCGCTCAGATATAAGGAAAAGATTTTGTGGCTACTCTTTCAAAGAAGTGTGCAGGGGTTCTACATGATTTCTTCAACAATATTTCCCAGAAGGAAAAACCAGTACAACTTGCAAATGACACTTCCTGGTTCGAATTGCCTTGTATTTGTGGCCAAGTACTGTTTTTCTTTCAACTGTGAGACCTGGGAGGCCTGGGAGTCTCTGGACGGTCAACATTTATTGTCCATCTCTGGTTACCCTTGAATTGAGTGACTTGCTAGGCCATGTCAAGGGGCAGCGAAGAGTCAGGCGTATTGCTGTGGGTCTGGAGTCGTGTTAATGAGCCAGATTGTTTTTTTCCTGACATTTCTCAATGGATTCATGGTCATCAGTAGATTCTTAACTCCAGATTTTTGTTTCAAAAAAATTGCATTCAAGTTCCATTATCTGGCAGGATTTGAACCCAAGTCCCCAGAACATTAGCTGAGTTTGTGGAGTAATAGTCTAGGGCTAATACCACTAGGCCACAGCCTTCCCACGAGGTTGTCCCTCTGTTCTGCCTCAACCAATTTAGGGGCTGCAGCAGCTTAAGAAAGCAGTTTCTTATCACCTTCTCAAGGACAATTAGGGATGGGCAACACTTGATAACCTTGCCAGCTGCACCCATATTCCTTGAAAGCATAATAGGTTATCCCCTCATTAGCTTGTTGTGATCCCTAGGAGCTTACAATGCATCATTTGACTGCCTTGTTTCATGTAAATATATGAGTTAGGAATGGGAGTTGGCCACTCGGCCCTTCAAGCCATTCCATATGATCATGGCTGATTTGGTTACTCCACATTTACTTACTTCCAGTAAGATGGCAACAGGGATACAGTTTCTGAGCCCGGGACTTGACTGCACCGTCCGCTTTCCTTTCAGTTTCTTTCCTTTGTTTTTCTCTCTTCTCTCATTTTATTTTCTTTTTTATTTCACTTACCCCTTGGTGAAGAGCTCGGTGTTGGCGATGGGGTTGGAGGGGGGGGAGTAGGCCCAGCAGCGCGGACTCGGGTGCGGCTACTGTCGGAGGTGATTTGTTGGGTTCTTGGCAGCTTCCAGGTCTGGCAGATTCATGGCGGTGAAGGCAGGCTCAGGCCCGGTGCGAGAGCCGGCAACATTGTCGAGAGTGGGCCCGAAGCAGACTCATGGCAGCAGAGTTGAGTTTGGGCCGGTGCAGTACCCAGCAGCATCGGTGGCATCTGAATTGGCGAGACTCAGCGTGGACTCATAGTATTAAGGGCATCGGTGGAGGTGAGGTGGCACTGGAGAATTGGTGACTTTAGTTCCAGCGGTGAAGGGGACTCATGCCTGGCCACCAGGCCTGTGGTCCATGACGGAGCACTTAACAAGAAGGACTAGAAAGCTGGACACTTTCTTTATTTCTTCTCTTTTCTGCCTTTATAGTCTATGTTTTGGTTTATTTTTCTGTGTTTTAAGATGGTGCTGGAGAGTGGCAACACTATACAACATTTCTGACTGTATTTTGTGACAACGTACATGTGACAATGAATAAATCAACTATCAACATTTCCAGCTACCCACGATAACCTTGCACACCCCTGCTTATAAAGGATCTATCACCGGTGCTAAAGTATCTAAAGACCCTGCTTACACCACCATTGACAAAGTAAGTTCTAAAGACTCATGACCTTGTCTGAAAATAAAGATTTTCCTTCTCTCTCTTTATATTGGCGATCCCTCCTTTGAAAACAAAGGAAAGAAACTGAAAGGAAAATGGACGGAGCAGTCGAACCCCTCCTTACTTTCTTCTAGATTCTCCTACTAGAGAAAACAGTTTTTTCACACATGCTCTGCAAGACCCTCAGGATCCTACATTTGGAAGCTCTCCAGTGCAGAAAAAGGCCACTTGGCCCATTGAGGCTGCGCCGGACTTCCGAAGAGCATCCCACCAGACCCACGCCCCCTACCTTATCCCCATGATCCCTCATTTCCCATGGCTAACCTTCCCTACCTGCGCATCTTTGAACTTGCTCTTTTTTTTACATTACATCTGTAACTGCATTTCTAGAGAGTACTTAATTGGCTATAAAGTGCTTTGGGGTTCCTAGACTTTGTGCGTATGTTAAATAAAAACCAAAAGAACTGTGGATGCTGTAAATCAGGAACAAAAACAAAGTTGCTGGAAAAGCTCAGCAGGTCTGGCAGCATCTGAGGAGGAGTTGCCTCATTCTGGGATAAAGGGTAAAGTCACTGTGGATCTCCTGGAGCACAGGACTGCTCGCTTATTCAAAAGAGAGAGACAGACTGGTGGTGGTTTAATCAGAGAAAAATCATTCCTCAGGCAAGGTAGTCCTTCATGGTAACCTCAGGCAGCACAAGAATTGAACCCGCGCTGTTGGATCACTTTGTATCGCAAACCAGCCATTTAGGTAACTGACTCCCTACACTGGAACACAGTGACATTCTAGATACCTCTGACAAGTGACCATTCTTTAAAGACCAGCCTATGTGAGTGTCAGCACAGCCGTTCAGCCAGGAACAGGTTGCAATGAGGGTGCCACACTCCCAAAAGTTCATTAACTTGCAATTTCAGAAGGAGTCCACTAAAGGCGTACTCTCAACCGTGTCATCACTCCACCTCTCTCTTCCTGGCTGTCCGCTACTCTACCTTATCCAAAGACGCCAAAGTAACGGCACAAAATAAGAACCTGTGGTGCAAGGGGTAACATGTTACTGTGGATAAAGATTTGATTGTAAGGCGGATGGAATACAAAAGCAGGAGGTTTCGCTACAATTGTATGTGGCATTGTTGAGACCACATGCAGTCACAGAGCCATACAGCACGCAGACAGATCCTTCGGTCCAACCAGTCCATGCCGACCATAATCCCAAACTAAGCTAGTCCCAGCTGCCTGCTCCTGAGCCATATCCCACCAAACCTTTCCTATTCATGTACTTATCCAAATGTCTTTTAAACGTTGTAATTGTATCCTTATCCACCACTGCCTCTGGAAGTTCATTCCACACGCAAACCACCCTCTGTGTAAAAAATTTGCCCCTCATGACTTATTTAAATCTCTCTACTCTCACCTCAAAAATGTTCCCGCTAGTCTTAAAATTCTCCATCTTAGGGAAAAGACTCCTACCATTAACTCTATTTATACCTGTCATGATTTTATAAACTTCTCAATCTCCTACGTTCCAGTGAAACAAGTCCCAGCCTATTCAGCCTTTCTTTATAACTCAAACCTTCCGTACCTGGGAACATCATGGTACATCTCTCTTGAACCCTCTCCAGCTTAATAGTATCCTTCCTATAATTGGCTGACCAGAACTGTGCACAATACTCTAGGAGCAGCCTCACCAATACAACCGCCGCTCGCAACTCCTATACTTAAGGGACTGAGTAATGAAGGTAAGCGTGTTAAATGCCTTTTAACCACCCTGTCTATATGTCACACAAATGTTAAAGAATTATATACCTGCAGCTCTAGCTCCCTCTGGTCTACTGTGAACATTTCCGGGTCCCTTACTTGAAAAAGGATTTAATAGCATCAGAAGCAGTTCATTGAAGTTTCCTCAAGTTACCTCATGAGGAAATGTTGGACAAGTTGGGTCTGCTTCCAAGTATGAGAGGTGATTTTATTTTAAAAAATGGAAGAACATACAGGACATGAGAGGATGAATAATGAGAGGATATGTTTTCAATAAGGGATCTTTCAATAAAAATGGTGATGAGAAGGTTTTTGTTTTATCTGGGGTGGTCATTAGTTTGTAGAGTTACCTTTCCCAGAGTGTAGTGGAGGCTGGGTCATTGAATATTTTTAAGGCTGATTTAGATTGACAAAGGAGTCAAAAAGGTGTCAGTGTAGGAAGCAAACTGCAGTTGAGCCTGCAATCAGATCTGCCAATTTATCTAAACTGCACATCTATGGACTTTGGACGCAGGGAGAACATACAAACTGCACACAGACCATTGCTCAAGGCTGGAATCAAACCCAGGTCCCTGGCACTACGAGGCAGCAGTGCTAACCACTGAGCCACCATAACATCTAAACCTCACTCTCTTAGCTCTTGCAAAAGTGCGAAGTGATGACATGTCAAAATGCCATGTTTGCTTTGAAGCTGTGTGGAGTGTCCTGTGGTCACAAATGTCACCACATAAATGCAGACATTTCCCTCATGATGGTCTCCATTGAGAGTCACACCAATAGAAGCAGCAGAGTACTGTGACAACTTTCACTGATGTATGTAGCACCTTTAATGTAGCAAAGGCCTGTCGAGATACATCGAAGGTAAAGGCTGATGCTGAGCGAAAGAAGGAGACATGAGGAGAGACAGCCAGACCCTTCAGCAAGGAAGTACAGGTTGTTCCCCGTAACGTAATAATTGCATTTTTCTGTGACCTTGCGCTATGGAAAATCGCGTTATAGGTAAATCACTGTAGAAAATCACTATGCTTGGACAGCAGAAAGTTTACATTATCCAAACAGCATCCACTATTCATTAATTGCTTTACAGCCAATGCATGTTAATGAAACACGTGTTACGGCACAACCGCCTGTAGATCCTTATAAAAGAGGCATGATGCAGGAAGGTTTCTGAAAAGTAATTCCAAAGCTTAGGACAGTTTGAGGCATAACCCCCAGAGCTGAGGCACTTGGAATAGCCAAGAGACCAAGGGGTGTTCAGGCTGGAAGAAGTCACTGTGGCAGCCTCCTGGCTGCTAAAACACAGATAGATTGTTAAGATAACAATCATGGGGCTGGATGAACACAGCAGGTCAAGCAGCATCATAGGAGCAGGAAAACTTGACGTTTCGGGCCTAAACCCTTCATCAGAAATGGGGGAGGGGAAGAGGGTTCTGAAATAAATAGGGAGAGAGGATGGATAGAGGAGAGGATAGGTGGAGAGGAGGCAGACAAGTCGAAGAGGCGGGGATGGAGCCAGTAAAGGTGAGTGTAGGTGGGGGGGTAGGGAGGAGATAGGTCAGTCCAGGGAGGACGGACAGGTCAAGGGGGTGGGATGATGTTAGTAGATAGGAGATGGGGGTGTGGCTTGAGGTGAGAGGAAAAACAGGTTAGGGAGGTGGGGATGAGCTGGGCTGGTTTTGGGATGCGGTTGGGGGAGGGGAGATTTTGAAGCTTGTGAAATCCACATTGATGCCATTGGGCTGCAGGGTTCCCAGGCTGAATATGATTTGCTGTTCCTGCAGCCTTCGGGTGGCATCACTGTGGCATTGCAGGAGGCCAAGGATGGACATGTCATCTGAGGAATGGATGCTGCTTGACCTGCTGTGTTCATCCAGCCCCATGCTTGTTATCTTGAATTCTCCAGCATCTGCAGTACCTTTTATCTCTGATAGATTGTTAACTTGGCCAAACAGCAAGGGATGCTGGGTACAGTGGCCTAGTGAAGTCACAAATCCCACACACCAGACACAGTGCAAACACAGCAGCCCCAAGGGCTAATGACATTAGCATAACGAAAAAGACAACAGTTATCCTGGATGGACATACTCCCGACAATTTACCAATAAACAAAGGAGGGCCCGGACAGAAAGGCACCGGGTCCTGCTACACAAAGAAACTAGCAGTACCTAGCCATCTAAATGATTGACACTGTTAAGTGTGTTTCTCTGATTGGTCAGAACTATAGAAAGTTCCAGAAAACAATGAAAAAAGATATAAAAACAGGATTCAACTGCAGACCACTCTCTTGGACCTTCTTGGACCTTCTGAGGAGCCCAGCACAGCCAAAGGCAGAAACCCGCTGACTGTCCGGAGAGAGAGAGAGGAAGAGAGAAAGCAGCTTCACAGTCCCACAGAGAGACAGAGGAAGAGTGGCTACGCAAATCCACAATAGGCTCGGAAAGTATTGGAAGCTTTAGGGGCCGAATAGGATTAGAGATAGTATGCAAGAACAAAAACAAAGTTGCTGGAAAAGCTCAGCAGATCTGGCAGCAACTGTGTTCTGAGTTCTGAGGAAGGGTCACCAGGCCCAAAATGTTAACTCTGTTTTTTCCCTTCACGGATGCTGCCAGACGTGCTGAGCTTTTCCAGCAACTTTGTTTTTGTTCCTGATTTACAGCATCCGCAGTTCTTTCGGTTTTTATTAGAGATAGTATTGTCTTGTAGTAAAAGCCTCTGTAACTTGTTTCCTAATGAAGTTGGGACTGTGTTGCATTGGTACCGGTTTGTATCTGTATTGACCACCTCGGTATTGTGGGACCCCTGGGCAAATACTTTCATAACATCCTGGTTGGAGTTGTCTAACTTGTTTTAAGGAGGAACGAGACAACGTTATGGTGATAGAATGGGATTGAGGCTACAAAGCGATTTGAATACGGGTTGGAGCACTTTAAAGTGGAGGAGCCAATGGAAGAACGGAAATAAACAAGGACAGAAGCTTCGTTCATATACAATAGCTCTTGCCTCTCAATGAATGTCCCAATTCATTTTACAGCTGACAGACCATTTCAGTCACTTTCTTTACTAGCTACAGGGTAGCTAATTGGCACTCAGCAAGGGACTGTAAATGAAGGATTGGTCAGTTAATTGGAAATGTTGTTGACACTCAAGGGAGGAGTGCTGGAAAGAGGTCCGTCCTCTAGCAAACAGTATATCCAGCAAACTAGGGAAAATAAAGACATCAACTGAACATTGCAATCCAAAAAAAAGATTTAGATGCCAGGTTTAGTTTTGTTTTTATTTACTATTGTTACATGTACCTAGGTACAGTGAAAAGTTTTGTTTTGCGTGCAGTACAGGCAGATCATACCACACAAAGTGCATCAGGGTAATAGAACAGAGCAAGGAATACAATGTTATGGCTGCAGAGAAGGTGCACACAGAGCGAGATCAACATTAAATTTAAAAATTGAGTGGTCCATTCAGAAGTCTAATAACACAGAGACCTGCAGCACAGAAAACGGCCCTTTGGCCCATTGAGAGGTGAATTTATGCAGGTTTATAAAATCATGAGGGGTACAGATATGGTTAATGGTAGATGTTTTTACCCAAGATGGGGGGATTTTAGGACAAGGAGGTACATATTTCAGATGAGAGGAGAGAGGTTTAAACAAGACATGAGGGCAAATTTGTTACACAGAGGGTGCTTTGCGTGTGGAATGAACCTCCAGAGGCAGTGGTGGATGAGGGTACAATTACAATGTTTAAAAGACATTTGGATAAGTACATGAACAGGAAAGATTTGGAGGGATATGGGCCAGAAGCGGGTAGTGGGACTAGTTTAGTTTGGGATTATGTTCAACATGGACTGTTTGGACTGAAGGGTCTGTTTTTGTGCTATATGACCATGTCTGCATCAGCCAGAAACAACACTGAACTGTTCTAATCCCTGCAGCTTTAAGAGGCACGACTATTGTCCCTGAAGCATCCTGCCGTTATATCAGCTCCAATCTCACAGTAGACACAAACTGTCTCAAAGTTCAATTACACAGATATATTGAAGCTTCTCCTTGTCTAATACACAAGACAAGTTGCGTCTCAGACCTCAAGGTTCCATTTTCGGACCACTGCTTTTACTTTGCTGTTTATACAAATTCATTTCAGATCGGAATACAAATTAACGTTTCAGAAGTTGCCTATCGTAACAAACTTCAGAAGCGTGACGGACAGTCAGGGTGTCACTAATCAACTGGAACAGCACGCTGAAAGGCTAGGAGAATGGGCAGACACGTAGCAGATGGAACCTAATAAAATGGACAGATGGCATTTAATACAGAGAAATGTGAGGCGATGCATTTTGGCAAAAGGAATTGGGAGAGACACAACACAGGCTAAATAGCACATCTTGATGAAGCACAGGGTTGGAGAGAGATTGAGCGAGAAATTGTTCATGTACCTAGATCTTTGAAGGTGGGAGGACATATTGAGACCGTAACAAGCAAAACATTTGGGATTTTGGATTGCAAATAAAGTTATTGAGTACTAAAGCAAGAAATTTGTGCTGAATTTATGCTGAACCTTTGTAAACCATCAGTTAATGCACATGTTCAGGGCACTTTTAGGAGGATGGGAAGGTCTCTAAGAGGGTGCAGAGGAAGTTTACCAGAACAATTCCAGGAATGGAGGATCTCAGCTACAAGGAGAGGTTAGGCAAGTCAGAGTTGATCTTGGTCGAGTGAAGGAGATTGAGGGCTGATTTGGTAGAAGTTTACAAGATTATGACAGCTTTAGATCTGGTTAACAAAGAGAATTTGTTCCCATTCTCTGATAGTATAAGATGAGAGGAAGCATTTGGGAATGAGATGTGAGAGGGTAGTGTAAGTGGAGACAATAAGTAATTTCGGGAGGACGTTAGGTGAGCACTCGAAGGAATAAACTTGCAGGTCACGAGGATGGAGAGGGGAAATGGGGCTGATTGAATTGCTGTACAAATGGGCTGAAGAGCCATCTCCCACTATGAAGGTTCCAGGACCTGAATTTTAACTCGCAGGGTCAGAGTGCAAAGTCAGAACATTTCCAAGCTCTGCAAACCCATGCTGTGAGGAAGTTAGATACCTACAAGTATGTGTCAGCAATCATGATAACTGTTCTCGATTGTCTTCTGGTTTAGGGAAGGAAATCTGCCGCCCTTACTGGGTCTGGCCTACACGTGACTCCAGATGCACAGCAACATGGCTGACACAAAAGCTGCCCTCGTTTTTGAGGGATGGATAAGGATTGCTTACCTTGCCAGTGACTGACGCAGTTGTGAAAGAATGAAGCACAAAAAAAGAGAGGAACCTCTCTTCTGGAACCTGACAGACTCAAGGTTCAGTTCTGTCTGACCTGACACCCCTACAGTGTAACTCGGCTTGCAAGGGCTAAGTACTCATCACTACCTCCTTAAGGACAACTGGGGTTGGGCAATAAATACTTGCTGTGTCAGGGCTGCCTCTGCCCAAAGAATGAAATTTTAAAAAAACACGTTTGCATGCAGAATGACAGAGGAACCTTTTTATATCATCAACCAGTGGAAGTGTAGCAGTGTTCTTTAATGATATCTCGGTGATTTAACCAAGATTCTTGGAGCTTCCATCTAACCCAGTTTGCTGATTTGTTTTAACGTTAGCTCCACCTTTTCTTTCAGCTTTGAAGTTTCTGTGTGGATCAAAACATGGTAAATCTTCCTCACAATGGGTTAGAGGTCTAGGAGATGAATAGACATCAGGAATCATAGCCATGGGGAAAGAGGAAAGTGGGTGGTGAACATAAGCGGTCCCAACACAATGACAAAATGGCTGAAATTCTCCCTGACTACACTAATTTTCTGCTGATAGGAGGCTTCAGGTAGAGTACTGAAAAGGAAACCTGTAATTTGGAACAAACAAACTACTGCCAGGATAGAACTGGAGTGAGGTCAGCCAGCTGGATCTCGTAGAATATGAGTTCCCTGATCGGAGCTGTTAACCTGGTCCAATCAGGGAGCCCTGGCTGACAGATGTAAACAGGAATCTCAGAGGTTTTGTTCACTTCAGGAGTAAGGTCTGAGCCAGGGTCAATGTCATGTGCAATCCTGGTGTAAATAAAGGGTGACTTTGTGATGGGATACTGGCCTTAATTAGACAGTCATGTGTTTAATTGTGAGGATCACTTAAAACTCCATATTGCTCTTTCTTTGCACAGAGAGTCCCCAGGGCAGTGAACACATTTCAACCTAAGCTGCACACTACAGGCAATTTTTAAGCATGGCTAATCCTCCTCAACCTGCAAATCTTTGGACGGTGGGAGGTTTGGTATGGCACAGTGGCTCAGTGGTTAACACTGCTGCCTCACAGCACCAGGGACCCAAGTTTGATTCCATCTTCAGGTGACTGTCTGTGTGGAGTTTGCACATTCTCCCTGTGTCTGCGTGGGTTTCCTCCGGGTGCTCCGGTTTCCTCCCACAGTCCAAAGATGTGCAGATTGGGTGGATTGGCCATGCGAAATTGCCCATAGTGTTCAGGGATGTGTATCTTAGGTGGGTTATGGGTCTGGGTGGGATGCTCTGAGGGTCAGTGTGGACTTGTTGGACCGAAGGGCCCTGTTTCCACACTGTAGGGAATCTATGTACAGATTAGAAGAGGGAGAGATTCAATTGAATTGAGATAAAATGCTAAAGTAGATGCAGAGCAGATGTTTCCTCATATGGGACAACCTGAAACGATGGGTCATGATTTTAGGATAAGGGGGTGACACATTGAAAACAAATGTGAAGAGGAATTATTTCTCTCAAAGGGTCATGAATCTGTGGAATTCCCTCCCCCAGAGTGTGGTGGATGCTGGGATATTGAGTAAATTTAAGGAGGAGCTGGACAGATTTTTTAATTGGTAATGGGTTGAAAGGTTATGGGGAGCGGCAGGAGCGTGGAGTTGAGGCCGAGATGAGATCTACTCCTGCTCTTAATTCTTACGTTTTCTCTCAACGTTCCTCCTTGCCTTCGACATTTATTGTCTCTTTAGTCATCATGAAAAAATACAAAAAGGCAACTGAAGTCAACAGATACAGTTACCAACTGCGGTATTTAAAGAAACAGGCAACAAGAGCAGGCTTCCCGAACCTGGAAGGAGTGTCCTTAGCTGGCGAAGCCTATTACTCAAGTCAGGAAATTTACCAGCTTGCCTTCCGCCTTGGTGAGTGGGAGATAAAGCGGGGGGTGAAGGTGAGCTCTCTGTACTCCTGGTGTGACCTGGCACATAGCCCTCATTGCATCTCAACCACGTCTCACCAACCAACTGGAAGAGCCTTGAAGAGCCTGGTGCCCAGGGTCCGCAGTGATGTTGTGTTTTATAGAAACCTAAAAAACTCTAACAGGACTAGACAGCATAAACACAGGAAGGATATTGCCAATGACCAGGGAATACCAGAATTAGAGGACACAGTCTTAAAATGGGGCAGGCTTTTCAGGGCTTAGATGACAAGAAATGTCTTCAACAGAGACCATGGAGCCTGTGGAATTCTCTGCCACAGAAAGTGGTTGAGGCTGAAACATTGAATGTGTTCAAGAAGGAGTTGGATGTAATTCTTATAAAGGGATCAAAGGGAATGGGGAGAAAGTGGGAACAGGATACTGAGTTGGATGACCAGCCATGATCATATTGAACAGCAGAGCAGGCTTGAAGGGCCAAATGGCCTATTTCTGCTCCTAGTTTCTATATCAGTGCCTTCCCCAACCCCATACCTCTCTTGATACTTGGAGCAGGGAGTCTAACATGGGCCTGGGCCAAAGGGTGATCACAAAATCCCTGAGGGGCAATAAAGATGAAGGTTAGTATAGAGCAATCAAACTGGGATTGTCTACCCTCTAAGGCCCCTGTAGTGGCATCATAGTCTCTGTGGGGAACAAGTGCACACCCTAAAGTCTGCAAGATGGGTTTCTTTCCCTTTATTCATTCACAGGATGAGGGCATCGTTGGCCAGGCAGCATTTATTGCCCATCCCTAATTGCCCAGCAGTTAAGAGTCAACCACATTGCTGTGGGTCTGGAGTCACGTGTAGGCCAGACCAGGTAAGGATGGCAGTTTCCTTCCCTAGAGGGCATGAGTGACCAGGATGGGTTTTTCCCCCATTAGCAATCAGCAATGGATTTATGGTCATCACTAGACTCTTAATACTAGATATTTATTGAACCCAAATTCCACCATCTGTCATGGTGGGATTCAAACTCAGGCCACAGAACATTATCTGGGTCTCTGGATTAACAGGTCCAGTGATAATACCACGAGGCCATCACCTCCCTTATATGTCTGGGCAGGGTGAAGTCAGACCACGCTCTGGTATAGGTCCTTAGTTGACTTGAAGTGCAAATTGGTCATCCAGCCTCAGTGTAGAAACAATGGACCAATCAAAACATCCAGTGTTTGGTTCCCTGCAATGTTTCCCTGGTAACACAAGGCCCCAAAACACAGTATTTTTGCTCCCAGGCCTGGGGGGCCTGGTGTGGGTCTGCCAGGCTGGCCTGTGAAGCAGATTCTCAGGGGACATGCATGTGGGTGAAAGAACGAAGAACAGTACTGCATAGGAACAGGCCCTTCAGCCCACCAAAACTGTACTGACTCTTGATGCCTTTCTATACAAAAATCCTTTTGACTCGACTCAGTCCTCTGTTGCCTGTCTATTTACGTATTTATCAAGATGCCTCTTAAAACATTGCTATTGCATCGGCTTCTACCACCTTCTCTGGCAGCACATTCCAGGCACTTACTACCCTTTGTGTAAAAATACTTGCCTCTCACGTCTTCTTTCAACTTTCCTCCTTTTTTCCTTACACTTATGTCCCGTAGTAATTAACATACCTAAAAGGTAGATGGCTCAGTGGTTAGGACTGCTGCTTCATAGCACCAAGGACCCAGGTTCAATTCCAGCCTCAGGCAACTGTCTGTGTGGAGTTTGCATGTTCTCCCTGTATTTGTGTGGGGTTTGCTCTGGTTCCTTCCCACAGTCCATAAATGTGCAGGTTAGGGTGGATTGGCTGTGCTAAATTGCCCCATAGTGTCTTGGGACATGTGGGGTTACAGGGCTAGGGCATGAATGTGGGTGGAATGTTCTTTTGTGGGCTTGTTGGGCAGAATGGCCTGCTTCCACGCTGTAGGGATTCTATATTGAAAGGTTGGCAATGTCTTCCGAACTCTGCAAGAAACCAGCCCTGAGCACACTCCTGCCAATTGGGTCCTTTTCAATAGGGTCATCCCCTTCTGACTGCGCACAAAGAGAAAATTATGGAAAAAGTGGGGAAAGAGAAAATGGTGTGATAGGGCCCGATTTCAATTCTGCACGAGCTCAAGGGCAACTAGGGATGGACAATAAATGCAGGACCCAGCTTGTGATGTCTCCATCTGAAAGATAAAAGAAGGAGGTGAGTTTTGAACGGATGAAAATGGAGACTGGACACTTGTGTTCTTATTTGCTCCGAACTGGAAGCACAATTAGTACCTGGGTACAGAATATAGCTTATTCCAGGGAAGTAATTTATCCCTTCAGGGCTGTTTCGGCCTCACTCAATAGATGGTTGACAATAACATTGGTTACCCTACACACTATTCTTGCTGCGCTTGTTCTACACGAATATTCCTCAGGCCAATTCCTTGACCTGCTGTCGCTCAGAGTACGGATGAATCATCCACAAAGATATGAGAAAAGTAATTATGAATGTATGACTTTCTAAAGAACATTATTTAAGGGTCTAACAAGTTTTTTAAAGACTACCCCACATTAGACTTTCAAAATTAATTTTCTTCAAGTGCACGAGCCATGAACATTAGATATGTATCAAGAATAACCCAGAACATTACAGCGCTTGTCATGCTGAACTAAAATATGTTCCTAACTCAGTATTGGCAACTGTACCTAGAGCTGCCTAAACTCCGAGCCGGTGATGTAGTGGTAATGTTACTAGGCTAGGTACTCAGAAACCCCGGCTAATGCTCCAACACCTCGGCTCGAATCCTACCACGACATGACTGTATTTGTATTCACTGTAAAGAGTAAGCGTTAGCCTCAGTTACAGCTGTCGATTGTTTTTAAAAGCCCATCTGTTTTTCACCAATGCCCCCTCGGGGAATTAAATTGATTATCGATACCTGGTCAGGCCAACATGTGACTCCAAACCCACAGCAATGCGGTTGACTCTTAACTGCCCTCAAAAATGGACATGCAAGCCACCTACAAAATTAGTAAATGCCAGCCCGGCCAGTGACATCAAATCTCTTTGAGTGAATTTTAATAAAAAGTTTATTCAGGAGCGTATCCCTCTATCTCAAAGACCTCCATTAAAACCTACCTCTCTAATGAGTACCTTATTAAAGGCACTAAGAAATGCAACTTGCTGTCAATATCTTCATACAGTGACACTGCCTTATAGCTGTACATAGGTAGGACGGGTCCTGATTTCGGGTGTCTACAGATATTGCCTGAGTGAATGACTGACACGACTTGCATCTGGCTACAAAGAAGTGGTACAAAGGGGAAATATTGTACATGGCAATTTGAGATATAGCAGGCTCTGATGTTGCTGTTGCATTTTTAAGAGACAATGCCCTGAAGATTACGTATCTTCTATCTTCTAACTATCTATCTAACTCCGCCCACAATTTGCTATTTAAACCCAGTGGGGAGCAGCTCTGAAACATCATTGCAAGCTTCCTCCAGTGTCCTGAACCTTGCACAACAACAGGCCTGTCCTGTCTAACTTAAAGAGTGACAGCGGAGGCGGGAGAGTTAGGGGCACAGACTTTCAGGAAGGAATTCTAGAGCTTAAGGTCCGGGGAGCTAAAAATAAAAGCAAGGGGTTAGAAATGGAGGAGTACAGAGAGGGTTTTAGGGCTGGAAGAGGCTACAGTGATCGGTGTGTGGAGTAGGGGACATGGAAAGATTTGATGAGATTAAGGATTTTAAAATTGAGGCCAATGCTGGGCCATCAAGGTGCAGGGGTGATGGGTGGACAATTTTGATGTGGGTTACGTGACAATATTTCTATTATATTTGTGGAAACAAACACTGAAACTAAATGGAGAGTGAACCCTGTGTATTCGTATCTCCCAGTATCGTTGGTACATGACTAATCCTCGAGCTGATCCTGCTGAAATTGAACTTTTAAAGCTTGGTTAGCCTTTCTGAAGCTTAATTGAGAATTTTGTGTTATTTTGGAATAAGCATCGATATTTAATTGCCTTTTGCTTTTCTACATTAATTCTTTCAACGTGGACAATGACATCTTTACATCCTAACACTGATGATGGCATTTCCCAACATTTTTGCTGACAGTTCGTACGAAGCATTTCCACAGGAAATGAAATATTTTGAGTGAGCGCATTAAAACTTCCACTTAATTACACATGCACCTTGCCATCCACGGAGTAAGAATCTGTGAATTGTCTGCAGAGTACTGAAACAGCTCATTTTAAACCTGCTTGTGTCTTTGCTCAGTTGACGAAGAACCCAGTTGATCTGTTTGTTGAATCATGGAGCGATACAGCTCAGAATAAGGGCATTCATCCCATTCATTGCCTTACCATCCCACTCTCCTCTTTCCTCATAGCCTCTGTGACATTATTACTGGGCAAAGGAGTTCATCATGTCCTAGATGCTTTATTTCAATGTGAGCCTTCCCTGTTGAGTTTTTGGTATCCATGATTCTTTGAAAGATTCATCATAAGACCATACGAAATAGGAACAGGACTAGGCTGTACTATTTCCTAGACCCTGGTCCCACTATTCAAGAGGATTATGGATAATCCAACATTCCTCACATCCAGAGATAAAAGGTACTGCAGATGCTGGAGAATCTGAGATAACAAGGCGTGGGGCTGGATGAACACAGCAGGCCAAGCAGCATCATAGAAGCAGGAAAACTTGACGTTTCGGGCCTAGACCCTTCGTCAGAAATGGGGGAGGGGAAGAAGGTTCTGAAATAAATAGGGAGAGAGGGGGAGGCGGATAAAGGATGGATAGAGGAGAGGATAGGTGGAGAGGAGGCAGACAAGTCGAAGAGGCGGGGATGGAGCCAGTAAAGGTGAGTGTAGGTAGGGGGGGTAGGGAGGAGATAGGTCAGTCCAGGGAGGACGGACAGGTCAAGGAGCGGGATGATGTTAGTAGATAGGAGATGGGGGTGTGGCTTGAGGTAGGAGGAGGGGATAGGTGAGAGGAAAAACAGGTTAGGGAGGTGGAGATGAGCTGGGCTGGTTTTGGGATGCGGTTGGGGGAGGGGAGATTTTGAAGCTTGTGAAATCCACATTGATACCATTGGGCTGCAGGGTCCCCAGGCTGAATATGATTTGCTGATCCTGCAGCCTTCGGGTGGCATCACTGTGGCATTGCAGGAGGCCCAGGATGGACATGTCGTCTGAGGAATGGGAGGGGGAGTTGAAATGGTTCGCAACTGGGAGGTGCAGTTGTTTGTTGTGAACTGAGCGCAGGTGTTCTGCAAAGCGGTCCCCAAGCCTCCGCTTGGTTTCCCCAATGTAGAGGCATCTTGACAGATACATGAATAGGCATGGAATAGACAGATACGGACTGCGCAGAGACAAAAAGTTTTTAGTTCAGAAAGGTGTTGGTGCACGCTTAGTGGGCCTAAGGGCCTGTTCCCTGTTCCCTGTACAGTTCTTTGTAAGTGTTTTCTGAACCCTTTCAAGTTTAGCAACATCTTTCCTGTAGCATGGAAGCCAAGATTGAATGTAGTATACCAAAAGTGGCCTAACCAATGTTCTGTACAGCTGCAACGTGACCTCCCAACTCCTATACTCAATGCACTGACCAATAAATGCAAGCGTACCAAACGCCACCTTCACTACACTATCTACCTGCGACTCCACTTTCAAGGAACTGTTAACCTGCACTCCAAGGTCTCTTTGTTTAGCAACGTTCCCCAGGGCTTTACCATTAAATGTACAAGTCCTGCCCTGAGATAGTAGGAACTGCAGATGCTGGAGAATCTGAGATAACAAGGTGTGAGAGCTGAATGAACACGGCAGGCCAAGCAGCATCAGAGGAGCAGGAAGGCTGATGTTTTGGGCCTGGACCCTTGTTCAGAAATGGGGGAGGGGAAGGGGGTTCTGAAATAAATAGGGAGAGATGGGGAGGTGGATAGAAGATGGATAGAGGAGAAGATAGGTGGAGAGGAGACAGACAGGTCAAAGACGCGGGGATGGAGCCACTAAAGATGAGTGTAGGTAGGGAGTTGAGGAGGAGATGGGTCAGTCCAGGGAGGACAGACAGGTCAAGGGGGTGGGATCAGGCTGGTAGGTAGGAGATGGGGGTGGGGCTTGAGGTGGGAGGAAGGGCAGATTAGGGAGGCGGGGACAAGCTGGGCTGGTTTTGGGGTGCAGTAGCGGGAGGGGAGCTTGTGAAGTCCACATTGATACCATTGGGCTGCAGAGTTGCCAAGCGGAATATGAGGTGCTGTTCCTGCAACCTTCGGGTGGCATCGTTGTGGCACTGCAGGAGGCCCAGGATGGACATGTCGTCGGAGGAGTGGGGAGTTGAAATGGTTCACGACTGGGAGGTGCAGTTGTTTAGTGCGAATCGAGCGCAGGTGTTCTGCAAAGCGGTCCCCAAGCCTCTGCTTGGTTTCCCCGATGTAGAGGAGGCCTGCCCTGATTTGCCTTTCCAAATCTACCACCCTTTGTGTGTGAAAGTGCTTCCTAATGTCTCTCCTGAATGGTCTCACCCTAATTCCCAAGCCATGCCGCCTAATTCTAGAATCCCCAATCAGTGGAAACAGTTTATTTTTACCTACCCTGTCCTTTACTGTTAATGCTTTGTAGACTACAATCGATTACCCCTTAGCCTTCATGTAGGGAAAACAGGCCAAATTTGTGCAATCTCTCCTCATAGCTTAACACCTGAAGTTTAAATATCATTCTTTGTAAACCCTGTGAATGAATCAAATCTGTCATTAGGCTTGAGACTGTTTGTCCTTGGGGTCTAGTTAGTAGAGATTAGAGCCTTCTGTATGTGAACAGAAATTAGTTTGTTGCATACCGGTGAACCATGTACAACAGCACAGGACTGACTCCATTCAAGTCTGAGCAAGGTCTCGCTCCCGTGAGGTTTTTGACAATGAATGGCCGCACTCTCTCTAAGACATTAACTTTTTCAAAGCTCTTTCAGATACTTGGGAACGAAGGACAGCTACAGCACCAAAGGCAGTCAGTCAGCCAGTTGGCTCAATGCTAGTCATCTGCAGGAGCAATTCACTCTTTAATTATTTCCTCATAACCCTGCAAATATTTCCCCTTCAGATAATTACCCAGTTCCTTTTTGAAAAGCTTGATTGAATCTATCTCTGCCACACTCAAAGATATTACTTTCATGATCTTCTATGTCCTTCTTGAATGAGCTGTTCATTCACAGGTTGTTTAGGTCAGCACTTATTGCCCTTCTGAAGGCAATGGCCTAGTGGTATTATCGCTGGGCTATTAATCCAGGGACCTGGGTTCAAATCCTGCCATAGCAGATAATGGAATTTGGATTCAATAAATATCTGGAATTAAGAATCTAATGCTGATTGTGAAGCCATTGGTGAGTGTCAGGAAAAACTCATCTGGGTCACTAATGTCCTTTAGGGAAGGAAACTGCCATCCTTACCTGGTCTAGCCTACACGTGTCTGCAGAAATGTGGTTGACTCTTAACTGCTCTCTGGGCAATTAGGGATGGGCAATAAACACTGCCTAGCAAGAGATGCCCTCATCCCATAAAGGAAACTGGTGGTGAACTGCTTTCTTGAACTATTGCAGTCCATGGTAAGTAGACCCACTTTCTATTAGCAAGCGAGCTCCAGGATATTTGAGCTGATGACAGTGAAGAAACAGTGATATATTTCTAAATTAGGTTGGTGAGTGGTTCGGAGTGGGATTTGCAAGCGGTTGGGTTACCATGTATCTGCTGCCCTTGCCCTCATGGACACTATGGACTTGGGAGGTGCAGACAAAAGAACATGCTATATTCAGGAATATTAAGCACTGGGTCCTGTCCTCTTTGAGCCAGGGATCCAGTATGACATGTTAAATGCGAGAGGCTAAAATTCTGGCTAGACAGATTCTAATCATATACTTTTCCGACCAGAGTTTCATTTTGAGTTCACACATGGCAAATTCCAACCACACTGACTGTTCTGAGGAAGGGTCATTGAACCTGAAACATTAACTCTGATTTCTGTCTGCAGATGCTGCCAGACCTGCTGAACTTTTCCAGCAACTTCTGCTTTTATTTCTGATTTCCATCATTCGCAGTTCTTTCGGTTTTCATTTAACACTGATTACTTGTTCCCTGTATTTATGATCCAGTTCTCAACCAGTTATCCATTCGGTCACAAAAACCATCACCTCTACCCAAGTTCTATATAGTTTCGGGCACTCCTGTCAGACCCTATTAGATAATAGCATCACCACAACATTATATTTCTGAAATAACTCCACGTAGACAGGTATCCCGTCACCAAGTTACCCTTTATTTACAGGTGCATAGTACTTGACACTGGTCCTCCTTCCTCAGAGCCAGCCCTCAGAGTGAGCAGAACTTCTGACACTCCTGTTTATATCTGTCAGCCAGGGTTCCCTGACTGGACCACATTAACAGCCCTAACCAGGGAACTCATACTCCTGGCTCACCTTGTTAAAATTTCCATGTGATTATCTGTACGTGCAGTTCATTCACCTTACTTTCCACATGCTGGTAATTCAGATAGCTGCAAAGTAACTCGAATTTAAACTTTACTGCATTCCCTTCCAACTTTTAACCCCACCTACTTGGAAGAAAAGTGTGGCAAAAGTTGTGAATGACCCACTTTATATACTTCAAAATGAAACTTCAGTCCAACTAAATGTTCATTTCCATGTATTATCGTTCTCTTTTAAATGTTTTTTTCTCCTTCCATCTAGCTAACAGCTTTCCATGTTTTACTTCTGTGCCTTTGGCCTCTCCTGAGCTTCTGTCCCTCTCTTATCCATCTTGGCTCCCACAACCTTATCAAATTAATTAAAACCCTACCAAAGCAAAATGCCCCATGGCATCTAGTCCCAGCTCTGTTTAGGTGTAGACGATGAAGGTTTCAAGTCTCCCAAAAACTGATCCCAACATCCAAAGACCTCCCTCCTGCACCATTTTTCCATCTATGCCCTGAGCTGCTCCATCTGTAGATGTTAAGGGCAACACAGTGGCTCAGTGGTTAGCACCGCTGCGTCAAAGTGTCAGGGGCTGGGTTCGGTTCCACTCTCGGGCGACTGTCTGTGTGGAATTTGCACATTCTCCCCGTGTCTGCGTGGGTTTCCTCCTGGAGCTCCAGTTTCCTCCTACAGTCCAAAGATGTGCAGGTTAGGTGGATCGGTCATGGGAAATACAGGGATAGGGTAGGCCTGGTGTTTTAGGGGAGGTTGGTCTGTGTGGGATACTCTTTGGAGAGTCGGTGTGGATTCAAGGGGCTGAATAGCCTGCTTCCACACTGAAGGGATTCTATGATATCTTGATTCAATCTGCTCAGACATGTCATTATTCATGTCTGAAGCAGGCGGAACATTAACTTGGACCTTCTGGCCTAGAGATGGGGTTGCTACCATTATGCTACTCTCATTTGTTACTAACACATAGAGTAATCTAAAGATTATTACTACTTTTGAAGCCCAGCTCAATAGCGTCCAAATCACTCCTTAAATTCAGCTTGCAGGACAACATCACATTTTCTTCATAATTCTTTGGCACTGGTATCTGAAGGAAACTAAACACAGGGCTGTAAGAAAAAAAAGGTAGGAGAATGGGAGTAAATGGATAACTTAGAAGAGAGCTAGTAAAGCCACGATGGACTGATTGGTCTGCCCTTTTGTCCTTCAAGATTCAATTCTATAATTTTGAGAAGAAAGGCCAGTATTCGCTTTGGTTTAGATGAAACAGGCCAGACAAACAAACACAGCTGCCTGGTGATTGCCTTGACTTCGAATTGGAAACCATTTTCAAAATAATGAAACAAATTAAAGATTTGATTTGTGAAAAATAAGGGACAATTACATTTTACTGCATTGCAAACAAACTAGATTTGCAACAAAACAGAGACACTGATGAGATGTGATATATTTAACTGATAAAACGCAATGTATTTAACTTTGAAAACAAATCAGCTTGAAGTTCAACGAGATATAAATCAGAGTATTTTCGAAATAATGGAGAACTAGGCACTGTTGAGGAACACAGAGGTTCGGAGACCAAGCTCAGGGAATATTTAAAGTGGTGGGTTGGTATAAAAAATACAAAAACATGGAATATTTGTCTTTAACTTATAGAAGCTGGAAGAGAAAGTGATACATTAGTTGAATGAAGTAATTCTGAAGAATTAACCTGCATTCATTTCAATGCAAGAGGCCTTACAGGTAAGGCTGATGAACTCAAGGTATGTCTGAAAACATGGGACAGGGATGTCGTAGCTATTACAGAAACTTGGCTGAGAGAAGGACAAGACACAGGAAATATGTTGTGAAACTTGAAAGGGTTCAGAAAAGATTTACAAGGATGTTGTCAGGGTTGGAGGGTTTGAGCTATAGGGAGAGGCTGAATAGGCTGGGGCTATTTCCCTAAGAGTGTTGGAGGCTGAGGGGTGACCTTATAGAGGTTTATAAAATCATGAGGGACATGGGTAGGGTGAATAGCCAAGGTCTTTTCCCCAGAGTAGGGGAGTCCAAAACAAGAGGGCATAGGTTTAAGGTGAGAGGGGAAAGATTTAAAAGGGATCTAAGGGGCAACTTTTTCACACAGAGGGTGGTGCGTGTATGGAACGAGCTGCCGGAGGAAGTGGTGGGGGCTGGTACAATTACAATATTTAAAAGGCATCTGGATGGGTACATGAATAGGAAGGGTTTAGAGGGATATGGGCCAAATGCTGGCAAATGGGGCTAGATTAATCTAGATATCTGATTACCATGGACAAGTTGGGCTGAAGGGTCTGTTTCTGTGCTGTACAGCTCTATGACTCTATGACTGGCAGCACAAGGTTCCAGGTTTTAGAAGTTATAGAAAGGATAGAAAAAGAGGCAAGAGAGGAGGGCGAGTGGAGTTTTTGATTGTAAAACATTACTGCTGTAATTAGAGAAGATATTTCTGAGGAATCATTTCGTGAAAATATATGGGTTTAAATTGGAAACATGAAAAGAATCACCTTGATAGGTTTGCACTCTAGCGCCCCCACCCCACCTTCCCCTCCACCCCACCTTCCCCCCACCCCCCACCTTCCCCCCCACCCCACCTTCCCCCCACCCCCCCAATAGTCAGAGGGATATTGACGAACAAATATGTGGAGAGATCTCAGACGTAAGTAACAATAACGAGGTTGTAATAGTGGGTGACTTTAATTTTCCAAACATTGATTGGGGCTACCATAGTGTTAAAAGTTTGGATGGTGAAGAATTTGTCAAATGTGCTCAAGAAAGTTTTCTCTATCAATATGTAAATGTACTTACAAGAGAAGGAGCAAAACTTGATGTTCTCTTGGGTAGCGCATTTCTGAAGAAGAGTCTAGGCCCGAAACGTCAGCCTTCCTGCTCCTCTGATGCTGCTTGGCCTGCTGTGTTCATCCAGCTCTACACTGTGTTATCTCGCTCTCTTGGGTAGTAAGGCAGAGCAAGTGATTGAAGGGATAGCAAGGGAGCACTTTGGGTCTAGTGATCATAATTCTCTTGGTTTTAAAACAGTTATGGAAGCGGATAAGCCTTCCATAAAGTGTTAAAGTTTTTAATTGGAGTAAGGCAAATTTTATTGGCATGAGACAAGAAGTTTCAAAAATTAATTGGAGTAGACTCTTCACACGTAAAGGAACGTCTGATAAGTGGGAGACTTTCAAAAGTTTGGCATCAAGAGTTCTGAGTAATTATGTTCCTGTTAGAGTGAGAGGTAAGGCTGGTAGGATTGGGGAACAATAGATGAATAAACATAATGAGGCTCTAGTCAAGAATAAAAAAGATTCATACATTAGATATAGACAACTGGGTTCAAATAAGTGTCTTGACCAGTATAGAGAGTGTAAGGGCATTCTAAAAGGGAGATCACAAAGAGACAATACGAGATAACCTTGGCAGAGAAGGTTAAGGATAATACAAAGAGATTCTACAAGTGCGTTAAGAGTAAGAGGGTAACTCAAGAGAGAGTAGGGCTCCTTAAAGGTCAATGAGATCGGCTTTGTGTTGGACCTCAGGAGATGGGAGAGATAGTAGATGAATATTTCGCATCAGTTTTTACTGTGGAGAAAGAAATGGAGGCTAGAGAACTCAGGGAACTAAATATTGTTATTTTAAAAACAGTTCATATCACAGAAGAGGAAGGGCTAGAGGTCTTGGAAAATATAAAGGTGGATCAATCTCTGGGTCCGGATCCAGTGTACCCCAAGACACTATGGGAAGTTAAGGAGGAAACTGTGGGCCCCTTGCAGAAATATTTGTATCATCTATACCCATGGGTGAGGTACCAGAGGACTGGAGAGTGGCTAATGTTGTTTCTTTGTTTGAGAAAGGGGTGTAAGGAAAACAAAAACAGAATTTGCTGGAAAAGTTTAGCAGGTCTGGCAACATCTGTGAGTAGAATGTAAATGTTCTGCGAAGCAGTCAGCCAGTCTACGCTTTGTTTCCCCAGTGTAGAGGAGACCACATTGTGAGCAGTGAATGCAGTAGACTAAATTCTGGGAAGTGCAGGTGAAGTGTTGCTTCACCTGGAAGGTATGTTTGGGCCCTTGGATACTGGGGAGGGAGAAGGTAAATGGGCAGGTGTTGCACCTTCTCCGGTTACAGAGGAAGGTGCCGTAGGGCTGTGGGGAGGTGTTGGGGGTGAAGGAAGTGTGGACCAGGGTGACTCAGAGGGAACGGTCCCTACGGAAGGCGGACAATGGAGGGGAGGGGAATATGTGTCTGGTGGTGGCATCTCACTGGAGGTGGCAGAAATGGCATCTGATGATCTTCTGGATGTGGATGCTGGTGGGATGGTAGGTGAGGATAAGGGGAACCCTATCGCTGTTGTGGGAGGAAAGAGAAGGCGCGAGGTTGGAAGTGCGGGAGATGGGTTGGACCTGGTTGAGGCCCTGTCAACAACGGTGCTGGGGAATCCTCGGTTGAAGAAGGTGGACATTTCGGAGGCTCCCTTGTTGAAGTTGGCCTCATCTGAACATATGCGACGGAGACGGAGGAACTGAGAGAATAGGATGCAGTCTTTACAGCATGCAGGGTGCGAGGATGTATAGTCCAGGTAGCTGTGGGAGTCAGTGGGTTTGTAATGGATATTAGTGGCCAGTCTATCCCCAGAAATGGAAACAGAAATGTCGAGGAAGATAAGGGAGAAGTCAGAGATAGACCAGGTGAAAGTGAGAGCAGAATAGAAATTGGAAGCGAAATCGATGACTTTTCCAATTCCAGATGAGAGAGGGAAGCAGCACTGCTGATATCATCAATATATCAGGGAAAGAATTGTTGGTGGGGGCCGGAATAGGACTGGAACAAGGAATATTCCACATACTCTATGAAGAGACAGGCTTAACTAAGGCCCATGGCCACCCCTCTGACCTGAAGAAAAATGAGAGGAGTTAAAAGAGAAATTGTTGAGGGTGAGGACGGCCAAGCGGAGGAGGGTGGTGGTGGGTGGGGATAGTTCAGGAATTTGCTCCAGGAAGAAGCGGAAAGCCCTAAGACCCTCCTATTGGGGAATGGATGCGTGAAGGGATTGCACATCCATGGTAAAGAGGAGGCGGCTGGAACCTGCAAACTCATGCTCTTTGTTAAGTGACCCCAGAGAATCTCATCCCAATCTTAAGTGGGAGTCCGTTAGTATTTCAACTGTGTCCCTTGGTTCCAGACTGCCACACAAGGGAAAATATCATCTCATCATTTTACCTTCAATTTTATAGACCTTTGCCCAGAATCCCATATTGCATTCAGATTTGAGCATTTTCAAGTTGTGCGAAGCTTGGAGGAGAAACAACATGAATCTGCCAGGCTCAGGGATTTAAACTATCCAAAGGAGATACATAAATGTAGGTCTAATCCACTTGAATGTCACAGATTGTC
>JAHRHZ010000008.1:7853484-7929154 GCA_024137785.1 Ginglymostoma cirratum | reverse complement strand
TTCTGATGAAGGGTTTAGGCCCGAAACGTCAAGCTTTCCTGCTCCTGTGATGCTGCTTGGCCTGCTGTGTTCATCCAGCTCCACACTTTGTTACCCCTATATTGAGAGATAGTCCCTTTTTGTTTACCATGAACAGGGATCAAATAAATTCAGTGTCATTTAGTCAGACATAATCTAACCTTACTGAATCTATGCTCTGTCTCTGCTAAACTATTTGATCAAGCAATCATCCACCCTCGATCTGTCCTGACAGATTTCAGAATCTTCCCAGCTACTAGTATTAAACGGAGAGGCTGGTAATCTCCTACTTCCAACCTGCCATCCTCCCTTTTAAACTATTACGTCCTGGAGACAGCTCACTTGCTAAACAATCCGAAATGTGTTAAGAGCTACACTGATAACCAATTTGAGATTAGCACTCAGCCTCATTTACATCTTCAAGAAGCTGCGTCCATTTATACACATTGACCTGTCCACTGCAGGCAAAAGGAAACATGTTCAGACATCACGCTTATTTTTTAAAAAATCAAACAAAAGCCCTTAAGGACAATTAGTTCAGTTGAAAAGTCTCAAGCAATCAGAATTGGCATTCTCACCAATCAGCATCCTTTTCTCAAAACTTTTGCTGCTTGTAAAATTTGGCATTCTTGCAATCTGTCCTGATTTGTACAAAGTTTAGGCAGTTGTATCTCTTTTTGGCAATACTCAAAATTTATTGAAGTCCCATTATTTTCTCCACTATGTTTTTTAAAAATAGTCATTTTTCACAGTGGATCCTTGATTTGTGTTCCGTTTTCTTTTGATCCATTACTGATACTTTATTCTCTTCCCAAATGAAATTAGGTGCCAAGTGCTCATGTAATAAATCTATAGATTTCCTCTCTGCATCTTGTCGAGGGCCAAGTGAAGGGCTGCAAGAAGAGGTGTGGGCCCAGTTTTAGCTGAATGATGGATGTTACAAAATAGTTTCAGGTGAACCGTAGCAATGTGTGAGAGTGACACGGGGTAGTCAAGTGTAGCATCCCATGACAGCGCATCTCCTGGCAGGAGGAGTTATAAGCAGCAAAAAGCAATATTTACAGCATCATCTGTGGTTTTTCTTCAATGCCTCCACATGCTGTTTTTCAGCCTTTGTTTTGAAAAATTTGTATAGGTGTTGCTGGCTGACATTTATTGCTCATCTTTAGCTGCCCTTGAAAAAATGGTGAGCTACACTACTTGCAAATAAATCCAAATTTCCCTTTTACAATCACTTCTTGTGTTGCTTTCTGTATGTCTCCTAGTCTTCTGATTTATCTCACAGATAGTAGGAACTGCCGATGCTGGAGTCTGAGAGTGTGGAGAGCTGGAGGAACACAGCAGGCCAAGCAGCATCAGAGGAGCAGGAAGGCTGACGTTTCGGGTCTGGACCCTTCTTCAGAAATGGGGGAGGGGAAGGGAGCTCTGAAGTAAATAGACAGGTGGGGAGGGCGGTGGTAGAAGGTGGATAGAGACGCAGATAGGTGGGAGAGAAGATGGACAGGTCAAGGAGGCGGGGATAAAGCTAGTAAAGGTGAGTATAGGAAGGGAGTTGGGATGGGGGTTGCTCAGTAAGGAGGGAGTGACAGATAGGTGGGAGGAAAGATAGACAGGTCATGGAGGTGGGGATGAGAGGGGTGGCTGGTCTTGGGATGAGATTTTTCTGAAGTAGGGTCCCGACCCAGAGAGTCAACTTTCCTGCTCCTCTGATGCTGCCTGGCCTACTGTGTTCCTCCAGCTCCACACTGTGTAACCTTCCTCATTAGTCCACAATCTAGTTCCTGGTCAGTGAAGCCTTTGTTTCTGTCCCAAGACTAAAATGACCAATTGAGCCTCAATCTATACATAAATGAGATTGGACCAAATGCCTGCTCACCTATTTGCAAAGGATAGAGCAGGGAGAAGATAGGGTTGCTGT
The DNA here is from genome assembly GCA_024137785.1 of Ginglymostoma cirratum. Classification (NCBI taxonomy): domain Eukaryota; kingdom Metazoa; phylum Chordata; class Chondrichthyes; order Orectolobiformes; family Ginglymostomatidae; genus Ginglymostoma; species Ginglymostoma cirratum. Next base: position 7,927,218 of record JAHRHZ010000008.1, on the reverse strand, counting down.
TGTATGTTGTGGAATGTGAGATGGGGTGTGGGTAGATTATGAACATCATATTTCCTGGTTCCTCCCTCCCCCGGACCCACCTCCCAGGCCTTGGGGGTGCGGGAATGTAGACCCAGGCCAGCTGTATTTAACGACAATGCTGAAAGAGCTAATGGAATCCAGCAATGGGAGCAGAACAACTAACATGAGCCAATCGGTGCTATTCCATCATTTCTTGTTCGACACCTCACAACATGATAAAAGAAAGAACTGTGAATGCTGGAAATCTGATATAAACTCACCGAATGCTGGGTATCTGGGGAGACAGAAGCAGAATGAACATTTTGAGTCCAGTATGACTCTGTTTCAAAACTCTTTTTACAGCTCAACTTCTAACAATATTATAGTGATCCCAACCACAAAGGTGAAATCCAATTGGATGAGGATGGTGACCAGGAGCCTCAAGTGACCAAGGACGTTTTGACACTTATCTTGAAAGGGATAAAACCAGCAGGATGTGCTGGTGGCTAAATAAATGAAAGTTTCTACCGATATGCTGTAGGCAAACCCCTCTTTTCACCCTTTCAAAACCGTTCTCCCATCCCACTTAAAGATAAGACAGGCCCCAAAATCTTCCTAGAAAGAGGAATCGCAGGTAGACAGGGTGGGGAACAAGGTGTTTGGCATGCTAGCCTTTATTGGTCACATATTGAGTATAGGAGTTGGAACATGGTGTTGCAGAAGTGCAACGCATTGGTAAGACCACATTTGGAGTCCTGCATACAATTCTGGTTACCTTTTTATAAGAAAGATGTTATTAAACTGGAATGGGTGCAAAAAAAAAATTTATAGGGATGTTCCCAAGGCTGGAAGGCTTGAGTTATAAAGAAAGGTTGGAAGGGCTGGGACCTTTTTCCGCCTGGAGTGTAGGAGGCTGAGGGGTGACCTCATAGAAGTTTATAAAATCATGAGGGGCATGAATAGGGTGAATAGCCAAGGTCTTTTCCCCAGGGAAGGGGAATCCAAAACTAAAGGGTATAGGTTTACGGTGACGGGGGAATGATTTAAAAAGGGCTTAAAGGTCAACTTTTTCACACAAAGGGTGGTGCGTGTAATGAATGAGCTGCCAGAGGAAGTGGTAGAGGCTGGTATGATTACAACATTTAAAAGACATTTGGACAAGTACATGGATAGGAAAGGTTTAGAGGATATGGGCTAAATGCAGACAAACGGAACTTGTTCATTTTGGGAAACCTGGTCAGCACGGATAAATTGGGCCATAGGCTGTATGGGTCTATGACTCTGTATCTATTTTACTGTGATATCGTGGTGTCCAGCTTTAAGGGGGGGGTCATCTTAAATGGTTGTCAATGCTTACCTACCTCAACAGGATCCGATCTGTTAGCCCCACATCCTGTTAGACTGACTGAAGGAGCAGTGGTATAGATGAAAGTTACAGTATAGATCTCCCAGTGGATGGTATCTCTATATAACCCAATCTTCATATAAGGAGATAGTAGGAACTGCAGATGCTGGAGAATCTGGGATAACAAGGTGTAGAGCTGGATGAACCCGGCAGGCCAAGCAGCATCAGAGGAGCAGGAAGGCTGACGTTTCGGGCCTAGACCCTTCTTCAGAAATGGTGCTGCTTGGCCTGCTGTGTTTATCCAGCTCTACACCTTGTTATCCCTTCATATAAGGAACCTTGATTTAAATTTCACCAATCCCTCTGTGATAGGAATATTATGCCACCACCCTGGCGTCAGCACTTTTTTTCCTTTATTCATTCATGGGATGAGGGTGTCACTGACCAGGCAGCATTTAGTGCCCATCCCTAATTACCCAGAGGGCAGTTAAGAGTCAACCACATTGCTGTGGGACTGGAGTCACATGTAGGCCAGACCAGGTAAGGATGGCAGTTTCCCTCCCTGAAGAGCACTAGTGAACCAGATGGGTTTTTCTGACAATTGATTCATGGTCATCATTAGATTCTTAATTTCAGATATTTTATTGAATTCAAATTCCACCATTTGCCGTGGCAGGATTCAAACCCAGGTCCCCAGAACATTATCTGGGTCTCTGGATTAACAGTCCAACAATAATACCACTAGGCCATCCTCACTTTTGGCATTTGGGCCAACAAATAGAAATATTTGAACAGGAATGGGCCGTTCTGCCCATCAAGCCTGTTCTAGCATTCAATGAGATCCGTATCCCAGCCACTCACTTTGGATGCCTTTTGCTGAAGGTGGTTGGTGAGGCACCATCTATCAGCCTCAGACTCAAACTAGAAGCATACAAATTATGAGCAAACAGAGGCCATTCGGCCCCTTGGATCTACTTCACCGTTCATAACTGGTCTGATTACTCCACATTCTCACCTACCACAACCCTAACCCTGATAACCTTTAGAACATAAGAACTAGGAGCAGGAGTAGGCCTTCCGGCCCTTCGAGCCTACTCGGCCATTCAACAAGATCATGGCTGATCTTTTTGTGGACTCAGATCCACTTACCCGCGCTCTCACCGTATCCTTTAATTCCTTTATTGTTCAAAAAAAATCTACCTTAGCTTTAAAAACGTTTACTAAAGTAGCGTCAACTACTTCACTGGGCAAGGAATTCCATGGATTAACAACCCTCTGGGTGAAGAAGTTCCTTCTCAATTCAGTCCTAAATCTGCTCCCTCTAATCTTGAGGCTATGCCCTCTTGTCCTAGCTTCACCTGCCAGTGGGAACATCCTCTCTACTTCTATCTTATCTATTCCCTTCATAATTTTATATGTTTCTATAAGATCACCCCTCAATCTTCTGAATTCCAATGAATATAATCCCAGCCTTGAGGATGTGGCTGATAGGACTTTAATGATTGAAACAACTTGCAAATATTTCAAGAGCAGTTGCTGATTTAGTAACTGACCTCATTGTCCAGTCTGTTTCCCATCATTGCATGTGTCAGACTTACAGCATAGAAACAGACCATCAGGCCCAACTGATCAATGTAGTTTTTTTGTTCTCATTGAAGCATTCTTACCTGGGAGGCAGTCGCTGCTGGCTAAATACAGCATTTTTTGCTTGCGCCTAACTGGCCCTTGAGAAAGTGGTGGTGAGTCTATTCATTGAACAACTTCAATCCATCTATTGACGGCATTGTTAGGGAGGGAATTCCAGGATTCTGACCCACTGACACTGAAGGAACGATGATATTTTTCCAAATCAGGATGGAGAGTGACTTGAAGGGCGACTTGCAGGTGATAGAGCTCCCGTGCGTCTGCTGCCCTTGGTCTTCCAGATGGCTAGGGGTTTGGGTGGTGCATTGAGGCACCTCGCAGATGGTACACACTGCTACCACCCTGTGCTATTGGCAGAGGGTGTAAGAAGAAACTCCTTAAGAGTCTCCTCCCAAGGCGGCATGGTGGCTCAGTGGTTAGCACTGCTGCTTCACAGTGCCAGGGACCTGAGTTCAATTCTACCGTTGGGCGACGGTCTGTGTGGAGTTTGCACATTCTCCCTTTGTCTGTGTGGATGTTCTCCGGGTTCCTCCCACAGTCCAAAGATGTGCAGGGTAAGTGGATTGGCCATGCTAAATTTCCCATAGTGCCCAGAGATGTTTAGGTTAGGTATGGGAAATATAGGGGAGTTGGGATGCTCTTTGGAGGGTAGGTGTGGACTTGTTGGGCCGAATGGCCTGTCTCCATAGTGTAGGGATTCTATTCTATGATCGCACTTCATCTCATTCAGCAGGCCACTTCCAGCTGATTCAAACACTGCCCACACTGGTATTTATACTCAGTGATGTGCAGCTCAGTGACATCATCACAAGGTCACTCCAGGGTCCCAAAGAACTTACACAACCATTATCCCTAGCTTCCTTTTAAAGGCGTACTATTCATCCCAGCTACTTCATGCAGCAGCGATTTCTTCAATAACACAGCGCAATGGAACGGCAAATTGTTGAGCCAAGAGGACATGTCCTTGAGGCTTATCTTAAATTATTTCAGCACAGGAAGGCACCTTGAAAAACATTTGGGAGATAAGAGTGAATAGGCTGCTCCTGTATAACACGTCTGGCCAGTGAAGTAGCACCCTGGATTACATACACACCTTCGTGTAGATGAGTGCAGCCGGCTGAAATCGCTGGTTTCTCTTAATAATCCATAAAAATAATTAAAGAGTCTGCTTGAAATTAAAGATGAAAATGCAGAATTGACTGTGTCTTCATTTCAGATACTGATACAAAGCGTTTTGGTTTAAAATTCTAATTAATTTTCCACTTCGGTTTAGCATGAAATTAGTGTCAGCAGCCGAATCGAATTCTTCTTAATGAAGGAGAAGAGATTTCTGTTGCATGATCAATTTGGTATGGAAATCTGAGATAAGGCTTTCACAGTCCTGTGGCCTCCACTGCCTATAGGCTGTGAACTCCTTCAGTTCTGTCTTTCTGCGCACTCTCAATTTTAATCCCTTCAGTTTCCTGAGACTGCTATTGAATTGTATAATCCCTACAGTGCGGAAAAAAAGGCCATTCAGCCTATTGAATCTGCATCAACCTTCTGAAGAGCATCCCACCCAGATCCAAACCCTTACCCTATCCCCATATTTCCTGTGGCCAATCCCCCTAACCTGTATATCTTTGGACTGTGGGAGGAAACAGGACCACCTGGAGGAAACCCACGCAGACATGGGGAGAATGTGCAAACTCCACACAGACAGTTGCCTGAGGTTGGAATTGAACCTGGGTCCCTGGCGCTGGGAGCCATCAGTGCTAGCCACTGAGTCACTATGCCACCCACTACCTCCAGATATTACCTCTTGAGAATTTCTCCCTTACTCTGTCTCTCGTCTTTGAAGAGATTCCTCCAAATTGACCTCCTTAATTGGGTCACGTGTGGAGCATAGCAATTGGTACTGCATTTTATTTGATCATTTGCTCCACTGTTTGGACTTTTGCAACTTTAAAGGCACTATATACAGGCAAGTTGCTATGCAACATGGTGAGTGCAATGACTGGACTAATTTGTGAAGACAGCTCCTTCCTGTTTCTAAACAATTGAACAGAGTTTGCTCATGTGGAGTTGAGTAAACACATCCTAGTCAGTAGCTGAGCACCTTTGACTAATTTTCATTGTCACTTAACATTTAAAATCACAGTCATACAGCACGGAAACAGACCCTTTGGTCCAACCAGACCATGCCAACCATAATCCCAAACTGAACTAGTCCAACCTACCTGTGCTTTGCCCATATCAGTCCAAACCTTTCCTATTCATGGACTTACCAAATGACTTTTAAACATTGTAATTGTACCCACATCCACCACTTCCTGACAGTTCATTCTACACACAAACCACGCTCTATGTAAAAAAAAGTTGCTCCCCATGTCCTTTTGTAATCTTTCTCCTCACCTTGAAAATATGCCAGTAGTCTTAAAATCCCCCATCCTAGCGAAAAGCCCTTTGTTATTTGCCTTATCTATGCCCCTCATCATAGAATCCCTACAGTGTTCAAACAGGCCAATCGGCCCATTGACTCCACACTGACCCTCCGAAAAACATCCCAGACTGACCCTCCTCCCTACCCTAGCCCTATAACCTTACATTTCCCAACACTACTCCGACTAACCTGCACATCACTAGATGTTATGGGGAAATTTAGTTTGGCCAATCCACCCTAATCTGCACATCTTTGGATTATGGGAGGAAAGCTACACAGACGTGGGGAGAATGTGCAAACTCCACATAGACAGTTGCCTGAAGGTGGAATTGAGCCTGGGATCCTGGCACTGTGAGGCAGCAGTGCTAACAACTGAGCCACCGTACCTCATGATTTTATAAATAAAAATGACGTCACCCCTCAAACTCCCATGCTCCAGTGAAAAAGTCCTAGTCTTTCCAGTTTATTTCTATATCTCAAACCCTCCATTTCCTGGCAATATCCTTGTAAATCTTTTCTGAACCCTCTCCCGTTTAACAGTATCCTTCCTGGAACAGGACGACCAGAACCGGACACAATACTCCAGAAGATGCCTCATCAATGTCCTATACAACCTCAACATGATGTCCCAACTTCTATACTCAAGGGAGATATAGATAGGTGCACATTCTCAGTGTTTTCATAAGAACTCAAGAGTTTTGGACAGGAGTACACTATTCGGTCCCTTGAAACCTACTCCATCATTCAATAAGATCATGACTGTTTGAATCTCCCCTCTCCACATTACTCCTTCATCCCTGAAGAGAAGGAATGTGACCAGGACCAGGACTGCAGAGGACCCCCTAGTATCATGGGTTCAAATCCCACCACCTGCAACACATGGAACTAAATTCAGTTCATAAAATTTGCGAATCAAAGCTGGTCTGATGAATGGTGGCCACGAAAAATCTTTGTTTGTCACAAGATCCCATGTCATTCTTTTAGGGACGGGAATCTGCTATTGTTAGGTTCCAAGAGGAACCAGGAGGTTGAATCATTAAATAGTAGGTGGGAGGTTTATTAAAGAGATGTTTACTCGATAGGCAGCAAGGTTAGACTAAGCTGTTTCCTGCCCAATATAGTCACAATTCAGCATTATGCTACATGATTAGGCTCTTGAAGTGACAGTCCGCCATGCTTGTGCAAATACAATACAGCCATTCTTACCTGGTCTGTCCCACATTTAACATCAGACCCACAGCAATATGGTTGACCATCGACCAACCTCTAAAATGGCCAAACAAGGCACTCAGTTGAAGGGCAATTAGGGATGGGTAACAGATGCCAGCCCTGCTAGTGACAAACAGACTGTGAAATAACAAAATAAAAATCACTGCACACACAATAACCCATCAACCTCAGTGTAGAATATACTGAATGGCTGAATAGCTACAGCTGTCTAGGAGTAGAGAATTCTCCAGATTCGCATCTCTTTGAGTGAAGCAATTTGGCATCTAGTCTTAATTCTTGTTCTAAGATTTGAACAACAGTGTTCAGGTAACCCTACCACGAAATAATAAGCTTCTTCAGAATTTATCACTCTGGTTATTTATTTCTTCTTGGTAAACGTTAATTCTGATCTGTCCCTCTGCACCTTCTCTGCAGCTGTAACACCGTATTCTGCACTCTGGTCTGCTACCCTGACACACTTTGTATGGTATGGTCTGCCTGTAGAGGAAGAAAGACAACATTTTTTCACTGTATCTCAGTGCATGTAACAGCAGTCAATCAATCAATTAATAAATGGGCAATGCTAGGCAAGGTGATATGAGTGACATGGACACTTATGGATGTGCTTTCTCTTTGAACTGTAGCAATCTGTGAATAATCTGTGAGTGATAACGTATTACAGCTCATAAAAGCATCATCAAACTCAGCATATATCACACAGATAGATAGAGTCATAGAGATGTACAACATGGAAACAGGCCCTTTGGTCCAGCTCGTCTGTGCCGACCAGATATCCCAGATATCCCAAATTAATCAGATCCCATTTGCCAGCAATTGGCCCAAATCCTTCTAAACCCTTCCTATTCATGTACCCATCCAGACGCCTTTTCAATGTTGTCATGGTACCAGCCTCCACCACTTCCTCTGGCAGCTCATTACATACACGCACCACCCTCTGCGTGAAAATATTGTTCCTTATGTCCATTTTATATCTTTCCCCTCTCATCTTAAACCTATGGCCTCTAGTTTTGGACTCCCCCACCCCAGGAAAAGAACTTGCCTATTTAGCCTATCCATGCCCCTCATGATTTTACAAACCTCTGTAAGGTCACCCCTCAGCCTCCGATGCTCCAGGGAAAATAGCTCCAGTCTATTCAGCCTCTCTCTATAGCTCAACATCCTCCTAAGTCTTTTATGAACCCTTTCTAGTTTCACAACATCCTTCCTAAAGCAGGGAGAGCAGAACTGCATGAAATACTCCAAAAGTGGCCTAACCAATGTCCTGTACAGCTACAACATGACCTCCCAACTCCTATACTCAATGCACTGACCAATAAAGTCAAGCGTACCAAATGCCTTCTTCTCTATCCTGTCTACCTGTGACTCCACTTTCAGAACTATGAACTTGCACTCCAAGGTCTCTTTGTTCAGCAACATTCCCCAGGACCTTACCATTAAGTGTATAAGTCCTGTCCTAATTTGCCGGTCCAAAATGCAGCACCTCACATTTATCTAAATTAAACACCACCTGCCCATTGGCCCATGTGGTCAAGATCCCGTTGTACTCAGAGGTAACCTTCTTCGCTGTCCACTACACCTCCAATTTTAGTGATGTCTGCAAACTCACTAACCACGCCTCCTATGTTCACATCGAAATCTTTTATATAAATGACAAAAAGCAGTAGACCCAACACCGAACTTTGTGGTACACCGCTGGTCACAAGCCTCCAGTCTGAAAAGCAAACATCTACTACCACCCTCTGTCTTCTACCTTTGAGGCAGTTTGGTATCCAGCTGGCTCGTTCTCTGTGTGTTCCATGCGATCTAACCAGTTTATCATGAGGAACCTCATTGAACCAGTAACTGAACTCCATATAGATCACATCCACTGCTCTGCCCTCATCATTCCTCTTCTTTACTTCTTCAAAAAACTCAACCACGTTAGTGAGACACAATTTCCCGTGCACAAAGCCATGTTGACTATCCCTAATCAGTCCTTAGAGATAAAAGGTACTGCAGATGCTGGAGAATCCGAGACAACAAGGTGTGGAGCTAGATGAACACAGCAGGCCAAGCAGCATCATAGGAGCATACATATAACTCCATGTGACAATGGGTTAGCAATGTTATTGCCAATCCCTGACATTACAGACAGTGTTAAAGGCTAGCCCCATTCAAAGCACCCTGTTCCTCACAAGTTGATTCAATTCATCACACCCCACTGGATTTTATAATCACAAGTTGTGAATTGTGATGCTGCTGTAACTTTAAGCTGTTGTTTTGTCCTGGTTTCTTTTAAGAGGAAGATTAAACGAGAGGTGCTGAGCTGGCCATTGAAGACTACTTGAGTAAACAGCTTGGGAGGCCTTGTGTGTTTTTTAATGCAGCCTGAATAGGTGTGGCCAGTTGTCACAGATCAGGATTTCTGAAGAGCAGCTGAAGCTATTGGGTTCTCAACAGAACTGGAAGCTTCAGTGAATATCTCCTGGCTGCTACTCTCTCTGTATTTTCTCTTGATGTTTCTTTGCCTCCCGGATTGGAGAACTGCATGGGAGAATCCGTGTCTGAATTTTTGCCAAGGGGTGTTGTGTATGGGATGTTACTATATTGGAATAGTTAATTAGTAATAGGTAATCTATTCTTATTCTGTTAAAAAGTTTTCCAAAAGAGTTAAGATATTCTAAATTCCTCTTTCTTTGGTTGTATTTTAACTACATTGTTTAAATAAATTGAGTTTTGCTGAACACTTGAGTAGTTGGGCCAGTTGCATCACATCTAGATTACAGCAATTCACATTTACTTTTCAAATAAGAAAAAGTTAGGGTATAGGCTACCTTCTTCAAGTATTTTGAGGGGGGTCTGGTCTAATCCATATTAATACCCATACATATAACGCCATGTGACAATGGGTTAGCAATGTTATTGCCAATCTCTGACATTACAGACAATGAGCAGGAGTGAAAAGTAGAGTCACACACACACACACACACACACACACACACACACACACACACACACACACACACACACACACACACACACACACACACACACACACACAGAGGCACCGTTTTAAGCATATCTCAAATTATATCACCAAGCTGGTGGTGAGCTGTTTTCTTGAAGTGCTGCAGTCCATACGATGCAGGGTCACCCACAGTGCTATGAGGAAGGCAGCTCCAGGAGCTCCACTAAGGCAACCTTAGAAGGGATGACTGGAAGCCTGGTCAAAGAGACAAGGTCTAAGATCATCTTAAAGCAAAAGAGAGAGGGGTTTTGGAAGGAATTCTGAAGAGAAGGACCTGACCAGCTGTAGAAGTAGCCTTCAATGATGAGTTTTTTTTTATTCATTCACGGGATGAGGGCATCACTGACCAGGCAGCATTTATTGCCCATCCCTAATTGCCCAGAGGGCAGTTAAGAGTCTACCACATTGCTGTGGTTCTGGAGTCACATGTAGGCCAGCCCAGGTAAGGATAGCAGTTTCCTTCCCTAAAGGGCATTAGTGAACCAGATGGGTTTTTCCCCCTAACAATGAACAATCATTGTTCAATCATAACACTCTTAATTCCAGATATTTATTGAATTCAAATTCCATCATCTGCCATGGTGGGATTCAAACCCAGGTCCCCAGAGCATTTCAGGGGTCTCTGGATTAGCAGTCCAGTGATATTACCCCTAGGCTATTGCTTCTCCTCCACTAAAATCCTAAGTGTCCAAGTGGCTAGAGGTGGAGCAGTCCTGAGGATTCCAGGGCTGAAGAAGATCATGGACCTACATTATCCAGTCTGCACTTAATTATTGAGTAGTAGGGAATTGAGTAGTAAGGACAGCATGTTTGCTCAGTGGTTAGCTCTGCTGCCTCACGGTGCCAGGGACCTGGGTTTGATTCCTCCCTTGGGTGACTGTCTGTGTGGAGTTTGCACATTCTCACTGTGTTTGCGTGGGTTTCCTCCGGGTGCTCCAGTTTCCTCCCACAGTCCAAATACATGCAGGTTTGGGTCAATGGGCCATACTTTAAAATAAAATTTCCCTGTAGTGTGCAGATTAACCATGGTAAATCCCAGTATGGGGTTATGGGGTGGATCTGGGTGGGAGGGTCAGTGCAGACCCAATGGGCTGAATGGTCTCGTTCAACTTAGGGGTTTTCTGAATTCTACAGTTCCCCGGTATATGGAGAACGTATGGGCAGTGGGTAATTACTGCTCGGTATAGCAACAGCCTTTAGCTAGCTCTCCACCATTATTTGGCATGTCGTGCTCCACTGAATTATTTAAACATTTTCTGAGGACCCAGACTCCCACGTTTCTCACTTATTGATTAGAAGTCAGAAGCTTCTGTTTAAGTCCAAGAAGACATTCCATGAGTTCTCACAGTCCTCATCAATTAGAAGTAACGACTCATTGCCTTCTCTAATGGAACAAGCCTGCTGCATCCACCGCAATGATTAATACCGGGTCATCATTACATGTTGGTCATTGTGTCTTATTGATAAGCCTTCTCAAAGGTCTAGTACCTGTTTCTCAGCCTGCCCTTTGACATGCTGCTTGCTCTGCATGTTATTGGAGGAAAGAAACTGGGAGTGAACCGAAATTAAAGCAGTGAATAGTGAATTGACTTTCCACCTCCCACCTTTAAGAGATTAATCATGAGTGTTTGCAGACAGGACATGACAGATAAAGCTGCTTTAACATTTGCAAGAACTTCCTCACCTTGGTATGACAGTCCAACTTCACTGTCACTTTTGTGTCTCGCATGCAAATAACATTTAAAGGCTGTGTGTTTTCTTTGTTTTTGAGCTTGCTTTTGGGACTGTACTCATTCGAATTTAGAAGACGAAAGGGGAGCTTACAGAAATGTAGAAAATTATTAAGAGAACAGATAAGATAGAAGCAGGGAGGTTGTTTCCACTGGCGGGTGGAACCAGAGCTAGGGGGCATAGCCTCAAAATAAGGGGGAGCAGGTTTAGGCCTGAGTTGAGGAGGAACTTGTTCACTCAAAGGGTCGTGAATCTGTGGAGTTCCCTGCCCAGTGAAGCAGTTGAGGCTACCTCGTTGAATGTTCTTGAGGCAAAGATAGATTTTTGAGCAGTAAAGGAACCAAGGGTTATGGTGAGTGGGTGGGTAAGTGGAGCTGAGTCCATGAAAAGATCAGCCACGATCTTATTGAATGGTAAAGCAGGCTCCTGCTCCAACTTCTTATGGTCTTTTGTTCTTATGTTCATTTTTTAAAAAATTGTGAATTGAATTGAGCAAAGGAGAGTTTAAAAACCAAGGGATTGCAAAGAACATTGCATGTTTTGAAAGCAAGTAACTTGATAGGTATTGTGAACACCTTGCACAGCTATGGTCTATTGCAGCGGTCGCAGATGAACTGGAGTTGAAAGGTTGTGTACAAATAGGCCTTCAGTTGCCAATAAATAACAGGTTAGCTTGTGGTTTAGTAACTAGTTACTAGTGACAAAGATCTTCTGTCTTCCAACAATTATGTATTTGGTGTCTGAAAGGTGGCCAACTTAGGGCTGTGAACAAGATGGGGTAAAGCCCTTCAACTGTGACAAGAACTCACTTTGTTCTCTGCAGTAATGGCCACATTATGGTTAAAGAAAACCTTTCCTTCAGCAGTTGCTGTAAACTGTGGCTTCTGATTTGTAAACCAGCCACCCGGTCGCTCTAGAAAACAGGTGGAAGCATCTGGAGAAGGATGACGGAGAAATCTGGTCAACATAACAACCATCTCAACAGACTCTGTGACTAATGACCACTGAACCACTTTCTCAGCTTTCCTTCTGTCATTAAAACCCATGTTTTTTACTCCCTGTCTGTGTCTGTATACCTGTGGTTGTAAAGTGGAATTTATAAGGGGACTAGAATTTTAGCCATTAGAGTTGTATGTTGATGACTTGTCATTGTTTACCTGTAGTTAGAGTCTATTCACTTGCAATAAATGGTAGTTTTTGTTAAGTACAGAAATCTGGTCCATGTTTTCAGTCAACTTGGATCTGGAAAAAAGGTCATTGGGACATGGGAACAGGAGTTGGTCATTCAGCCCTTAGAGCCTGTTCCACCATTCTATGTGATTGTGGTTGATCTGTGACCTAACTCCATATACCTACCTTTGGCCCATAACGCTTAATACATTTGCTTGACAAAAATTTATCAATCTCATATTTAAAATTAACAACTGATCTAATATCAGTTTGTGGAAGAGAATTTCAAACCTATAACAGCATTTTTTTGTTTTCAGTCGGGAGTGATTATTACATGATCGAAATACACATTCAGTCTGAGGGTGCGAAATACAGGACTGAACTCCATTGAATCCATAGAATCCCTACAGTGTGGAAACAGGCCCTTCGGCCTAACAAGTCCATACTGACCCTCAGAGCATCCCACCCAGACCCATCCCACTATAACCCACCTAATCTACATTCCCTGAACTAAAGTCTCAAATTTAAATAAAGGCGATTACTTGCAGAAGTGTTTCCTAACATCTCTCCGGAACAATGTGGCCCTAATTCTCAGACTATATCCTTAGTTCGACAATCTCCAATCAATGGAAATAATTTATCTTTACCTCTCTGTCCTTTCCTTCTAATATCTTGAACACTTCAATCTAATCACCCCTTAACTTTCTAAATTCAAGAGAAAATAGGCGTACTCTATATAATCTCTCCTCGTAACTTAACCCTTGAAGTCCAGGTATCATTCTCGTAAACCTATGTTTTACTGTCTCCAAGACTAATACGTCTTTCCTCAGGTAAATTGGGGAGATTTTCAAACATTTTAAAATCACTGAATTGTTATGGCAGTGGAGGAGGTGATTCATCCCAATTTGCCTCCACCAGCCCTTTAAATGAGTATCATTGTCTACTGTCAATCTCCTGCCTTTTCCTCAAACTCTTGAAACAAAAATCTTCAAATTCCGTGATGACCCTGGGGATAGCGGGGCCTAACTTTTGGTGCACTGACTCATTCCATCACAAGGGGATATGTTAAAGTGTGCTAGTCAAATGGTAACCAAGGTGTCAAAGTTCTCAGTGTTGCATTTCCATTGGTGTCAATCAATTGCAGAGATGCAAAACTGGCTTCTAACTCACTGCCACGTATTGGGTAAAATTTTACACTCCAATACGAAGGTGGGGTTAGAGATGATTGTTACAAATCTAAACATGCTACATCTAAAGGTTCCCCTTTATCCGCTCAGCATGCCACATCCCCAAGTCTAATTCATTTAGAGTTATGCTGAATTTACATTACACTGAATCACCCACTATCAACATCCTGGGGTTTACCATTGACCAGAAACTCAACTGGACTCACCACATAAACACAGTGGCTACGAGAGCAGGTCAGAGGCTATGAATACCGTGGTGAGTGACTCTCCTCCTGACTCCCCAAAGCCTGTACATCATCTACAAGGCACAAGTCAGGAGTGGGATGGAATGCTCCCCACTTGCCTGGGTGAGTGCAGCCCCAAAAACACTCAAGAAGCTTGACACCATCCAGGACAAATCAGCCCACTTGATTGGCATCACATCCACAAGCATTCAGTCCCTCCACCACTAACCCTCAGGAGCAGCAGTGTGTACCATATACAAGATACACTACAGAAATTCACCAAAGATCCTCAGACAACACCTTCCAAACCCAGACCATTTCCATCTAGAAGGACAAGGGCAGCATAAATAAGGGAGCACCACCACATTCAAATTCCCCTCCAAGCCACTCGCCATCCTGACTTGGAAATATATCACCGTTCCTTCACTGTCGCTGGGTCAAAATCCTGGAATTCCCTCCCTAAGGGCATTGCGGGTCAACACACAGCAGGAGAACAGCAGCATTTCAAGAATGCAGCTCACCCCCACCTTCTCAAGGGGCAACTAGGAACGGGCAATAAATTCTGGCCAGTGATGCCCACATTCTACAAATAAATTTTTAAAAACTTGTCAAAAATGCTTCCTGTCTTACAGAACCATATTGACTACCTGGTTGTAATATGATTTTCTGTATGTCCTGCTGCTATCTCTTTAGTTAGAGGTCCTGGCATTTTTCCAATGAGAGATGTTAGACTATCTGAGTGAGAACTTCCTATTTTCCTGTTTCCTCACTTTCATTGAATAATGGTGTTATGTTTTTGGCTTTCCAATCTGTTGGGACCTTTCTAGAATTTAAAGAAATGTGAAAAGTTTCAGCTATTTGCACAGAACCTTCTTTTAAGACCTTAAAATGCAGACAACCAGATCCGGTGAATTTGATGACCTTTAGTCCCATTAGTTTCTTAGAGCAGTTATTTTAGTGATGTGATTATTTTGAGTTCTTCCCTCTCTTCAACTCTGCTTTGCTCCTTAGGATAAAAGTATCCTACATTTTATATTTTCTACGTGAGGACAGATAACTGCAATATGTTGTTTTTACTAAATTCTCACATTAATTTTGCTTCAGTCAACTTTGTCTTCCTACCCACGTAATTGCCTTTAAGTTTAAGACTTTAGTTCAGACTCATATTTCTCACCCTCAAACTGAATACGAACTTCGATCAGAGAATAATCACTCCTGACTCAAAACAAAAAAATGTTGGAAATCACAGTGGATCACTCTGATGAAGAGTCACCTGGGCTTGAAATGTTAGCATGCTCTCTCTCCACGGACACTGCCTGACCCCCAGTGTGATTTCCAGCATTTCTTGTTTTCGGTACAGATTCCAGCATCTGCAGTAATTTGCTCCTAATAATCGGTCCTACCTAAAGGATTTGCTATGAGGAGTTACTTAATTAATCCTCTATCATTACACTTTACCGGGGTCAAAATAGTCTATGCTCTGGTTGGCTGCAGAAAGCATTTTTCACAGAATTTGTCCTAATTGCAAATTATGAACTCAAGCCTCTGGATTATAGGATCCTTGGGTTTATGAATGGATGCATAGAGTATAAAGTAAGGACATGATGTTACTCCTTGACAAATCATTTGTCTGACTACATTTGGAGTATTGTGTTCAGTTCTGGGCACCTTATTTAAGGAAGGATGTTAAAGTCCTGAAGAGAGTTCAAGAAGATTTTCTGGAATGATACTAGGAATGGGGGATTTTAGACACAAGGAAAGATTGGGAGAAACTGGCTTGTTCTCCTTAGAGCAGAAAAGATTAAGATGTGACTTTGCTGAAGTGTTCAACATTGTGAACAATTTTGACAGGATGAAGATGGATATTCTGTTCCCATGAGTTGGTATGTTAGTAACTAGGGATGGCTGGTTCAAGATTTCCAGCAAGAGAGCTCGGAGTGAGATGAGGAGAAACTTCTTTACTCAGAGAGTTGTTAGGATTTGGAATGTGCCGCCTGGGAGAGTGAGGAAGGTGGATTCCGCAGAAGGTTTTGAAAGGAAAACAGGGTGCATATTTGAAAGTGATGCATTTAGAGGGCTATGGAGCTGGAGACTGGGGCAAGCTGGGTTACAGTTTCAGGACCCAGTACAGACATGATGGATAGAACAGCTTCATTCTGTACTGTAAAACTCTATGATTTAGCCTTTTGACTGATCCGATCTATATGAAGATTAAATTTTCCAGTACCTTTCTAACAAGCCCCAAATGTTTCTTGATTCATTTTCTGTCTAACTGTGTGTGATTACTGTAATGAAAGTCTATAAACTATTCCACAAGTGAAGTTTTACCTCAGCCGCCTCTTCACTTGAATCGATCGTGTACCTTTATCTTCTGAACTGAGATCATTTCTCCCCTCTGTACTGATCTCACACTTCATTAACCACACCACCCTTTTTCTTTCTTCCTGGCTTCAGAAACGTCAACTACCCTTGAGTATTCAAGTCACAGCCATCGTCACTTTAGAATGGATGTGAATCATTAATTATATATTAACATCCCATCCAATGTCAACTGATTGTGCTATCAGTCCATCCGTCTTGTTATGATGCTGCATGCATTCATAAAGAGTTTTCAGTTCTGCCTTCTTACCATTATTCCTATCCTAGCTTTCTCTGTTGGTGATCCCATTGTGTTTGTTGCTTCCCATCACACTCTAGTTATCATAACCTCACGTTATCACCTTTTCCTTTACCCCTCAACATTTCCTCATTTGGATCTCTCATTATTTATAAATCCTTCAAACATGTGCTAAGTTACAAGGTAAATGTAATTGAATACAGTCTCAATCTAGTTCATACTTCAAACTGCCAGGAGGGATAAGGGAGCGAAACAGGGTAATGATATCCAAGTGCTGTTAAATGGCAGGTTGACAGAGTTAGTGCAGTGGAGAGAAGAGTTTGTTGGATTTATCATTTTCTGTCCTTACGTTCTCAAAACTTATCCTTGCGGCTTTTTATTGCAAGGATAGACGGTTTGGGAGATGCAAGGTGCAGAGGAATTGTGAATTTTGGTTAAGCATTTCATTAGTGCCTAAGCTGACCTAAGGGTGCAGAAGCTGAGTGCAAACAAGAAAGAATGTGTATTGCTATCATTGCCATTGTCTATTATTGATTATTATGATAGGTGGAGGGACAGGTTGTGTTGAGGAAGTGGGGAGGCTGCAGAAGGACTTGGACAGGCCATGAAAGTGGGCAAAGAGGTGGCAGATGGGATACAATGTGGGAAGGTTTGAGGTTTGGCAGGAAGAATAGAGATGTAGGCTATTTTCTAAACAGGGAAAGGCTTTGGAAAACTGAAACACAGTGGGACTCCTAATTCAGGGCTCTCCTAAGGCTGATATGCAGGTTTATTTGGCAGTTAGGAAAGCAAATGCAACGTTACCATTCATTTCAAGAAGGCTAGAATACAAGAGCAGAGATGTACTGCTGAGGCTCTATAAGGCTCTGGTTGGACAGTATTTGGAATATTGTGAGTGGGTTTGGGCCCTGTATCCAAGGAAGAATGTGCTGGACTTGAAGATGGAGCAGAGGTGGTTTACAAAATTGATCCTGGAGGATGAAGGTCTTGTCACATGAGGAAGGGTTGATGATTCTGGATCTGTACTTGATGGAGTGTAGAAGGAGAAGAGGGGATCTGATTGAAACTTACAGAATACTGAGAGGCCTGGATAGAGTGAACAGGGAGAAAACGTTTTCACTACATAGGGCACAGCCTCGGAGTGAAGGGATGACCCTTTCGAACTGAGATGAGGAGGAGTTTCTCCAGGCAGAGGGTGGTGAATCTGTGGGACTGATTGCCACAGAGGGCTGTGGAGGCCAAGTCATTGAGTGTCAGTAAGACAGAGATAGATAGGTTTTTGATTGTTAAGCCAATCAAGGGTTAAGGGGAGAAGACAGGAGAATGGGGTCGAGAAACCTATTAGCCATGATCGAATGTTGAACCAGGTTTGATTGGCTGAAAGGCCTAATTCTGCTCCTTTATCTTATGGCCCTGTTATTATTGGAAAAGGAAGAAGGTTGAGTGAGAGGGAGGTGTTGGTGTGGTGCGATACAAAGTGAATTGTTTATTCAGAGAGCCAGTGCAGACGAGATGAGCTGAATAGCTTCCTTTCATACTATCACCATTCTGTCATTCACACTCTCAGGAAGCCCCAAAGATGTTATTGAATTGCATCCACTGTCGTGGTTTCCTGATATTAATGTCAGACCCACAACGGATGAGCGAAACATGATCGGGAATCATTTATGACACAAATTGATTGAGGGAGAATGGTTGATCGTGAACAGGAAAGAAAACTTATTCTCACCCGCTGAAACAGACGAGGCCTGAATGCAAAGGCAGCTATGGTTCATCAGCCTAAAGATTGAGCTTAAGAAATTACCTCAGCAGATGCTCTTAAAAACTACTGGTGTGATCTTTTCCCAATTCCCATACATCCACATGACCTTACTTTAGTCAAATTGTGTCGAACTCAGCATTTTACTTCAGCAACTGGGCTGTGCCTTTAACCATACCAAAATAGGACCAGGAACAAACCATTATGGACCTTGAACCTGTCCCTCAATTACGGACCATGGATAGCCAACCACCTCCGAACCATGTTCCCACCCTATCCCTATACCTCGATGTCTCAGAAACCATCAGTTGCTGGCTTGAACTTAAGTAATCACTGAAAGTCCACAGTCCTGAGAATTCCAAAGATTCAACACGCTATTAATGAAAAGATTCCTCCTCATCTCAGTCTGAAATTACCTCTCCTTTATTCTGAGACTATGTCCCCCTAATAGGAAAGACGTTGTAACTTGAAAGGGTTCAGAAAAGATTTGCAAGGATGTTACCAGGATTGGAAGGTTGGAGTTATAGGGAGAGGCTGAATAGGCTGGGGCTATTTTCCCTGGAGCAACAGAGGCTGAGGAGTGACCTTATAGAGGTTTATAAAATCATGAGGGGCATGGATAGGGTGAATAGTCAAGGTCTTTTCTCCAGGGTTCGGAAGTACAAAGCCAGAAGGCATAGGTTTAAGGTGAGAGGGGCAAGATTTAATAGGGCGACTGTTTCACACAGAGTGTGGTATGTGTATGGAATGAGCTGCCAGAGGAAGGTACAATCACAACATTTAAAAGGCATCTGGAAGGGTACATGAATAGAAAGGGTTTTAGAGGGATATGGGCCAAATGATGGCAAATGGGACTGGATTAATTTAGGATATCTGGTCAGCATAGGTGATTTAGACTGAAGGGTCTGTTTCTGTGTTGTACATCTCTATGACTCTAAATCGATCAAAGCAACTGTTATATTGGCTGAAGCTAGAGGCTGGTGAAATTGGTGAGATTACATGTATTTACAGGAGGTGGCTTCTGTAAGAATAATTAGGTATGGAGCGATTAAGTTATTAAAGAATATAAGTGGTCCATTGACATTGAACATGTTCAAATACACATCGCTACTCCAAACTCCTGGCTGACTCTCAATGGCTTATGAGCCTATTAATACGTTATTTGCTATATCCTGGCTCAGCCTGATCTATTACAGATATAAATATATAGATATAAATTACGCATAATGATTTCTTTAATAATATTTTATCTAATATTACCATAATAATTACCCTTGTGTACTAAGATATCTCTTGATGAACTGAGCAGACAGTGCATTTGCATCGTGCTGATACGTTTTCTCCTTTATCTGTATTGTCACAAACATATTAGCAATCATTTCCCAGTTGACAGCTGATGTATTGAGTTGAAGAAACAGTGAGTGTCACTGCAAATAATAAAAACTTTACTCAGGAATGGCTTCCTGATCTCATCAAGTCACTCTTCTATCGTGAATTTTATTGGACCATAACTTAGTCGGTTCTGTAGCAGTTGGGACCTATATCTTGGATTCAAAATCAAACTCTACGTTGATTGATTGGGATGGAATGCATTGATCTAACTTCCATTGCTCTTGCCCCTTCACGTGCAAGACTTCCAATTTAAGCCATGCAGGCATAAATCTCATTTGGAAATAATCTCAACTGATACAACCACAAGAACAGTGATAATTTATTGCAGCAAATTGTGGAGCCGTTTGTCTTGTTGGGTTTACAGTATAAGCATGAGCATCTCAGTGTGAAAGACTAGTAATTGCTTTGAATGTGTCCCTGACATGTTGTACTTTACAGTCCTCTGACAGACAAAGAGGCCCCTGAGGAATTATTTTGATTGCTACAATCAGGAGATGGTCATCCATCCCAAAATGTCAATGCTAGTGTTTATGTTTCACACTAACCTTCTCCCACTCAAAGGAGCACTTAGTAATTTAGCCTTCAATTTCGCTCTCTCATTTGCTTACTAGCTTCCCCTTTTCTTCGTGGCGAGTTCAAAGTGTTCAATTCAGAAAGGGAAAATAGAATATGAAAGTAATCTTGTGGTTAGTGTAAAAAAAAGCCTGCAAAAGCTACTATAAATATGTGAAGAGGAAAAGACTGGCGAAGATAAATGTAGCTCCCTTGCAGTTAGAATCAGGTGAAATCATAATGGGCAACAAAGAGATAGCAGACCAGGTGAACAAATTCTTTGGATCTGTCTTCACTCAGCAGGACACAAAAAATACGAGGGGACAGAGTGTCAAGCATGAAGGAGGATCTGAACGAAATCCTTACTAGTCAGGAAATGGGTTGGGGAAGCTGATGGGATTAAAACCCAACAAATCCCCAGGGCCTGATGCTCTGCATCCCACAGTACTTAAGGAAATGGCCCTAGAAATAGAGGATGCATTGTGATCATTTTCCAGCATTCTGTAGACTCTGGAAGAGATTCAATGGATTGGAGGGTAGCTAATGTAACCCCACCCTTTGAAAAAGGAGGGAAAGACAAAATGGGGAATTGTAGGCTGGTTCGTCTGATATTGGTGGTGGGAAAAATGATGGAGTCAACCATTCAGGATGTAATAACTGAGCATTTGGAAAGTGGTGACAAAAGCTATCCTCATCAGCATGGATTCATTAAAGGGGAATCATGCTTGATAAATCTAGAATGTTTTGAGAATGTGGCCAGTAGAGTAGATAATGGTTGATCAATAGATGTTGTGTATCTGGACTTTCAAAAGGCTTTTGATAAGATTCCACACAAGATATTAATAGAGAAAATTAAAGCTCATGGCATTGGAGGTAATGGATTGACATGGATAGAGAACTGGTTGGCAGACAGGAAGCAGAGAGTTGGAATAAACAGAGAGTAGCAGGCAATGACATGGGGGATGCCATAGGGTTCAGTGCTGGGACCTCATCTGTTCACAATATACATTAACAATTTGGACGAAGGAGTTGAATGCCTTATCTCCAAATTTACAGATGACACTAAGCTGGGTGGCAGTGTGTGCTGGGAGGAGGGCGCTAAGAGACTTGACTGTGTGGGTAAATGCTCAGCAAATGCAATATAATGTAGATAAATACCCACGTTGGTCACAAAAACAGGAAGGCAGATTATTATCGGAATGGTGGCAGTTTAGGGAAGGGCAAGGTGCAACGAGACCTGGGTGTCATGGGGGAACAGTCGCTGAAGGTTGGCATGCAGGTGCAGCAGGCAGCAAGGAAAGCTAAAAGCATGTTGGCCTTCATAGTGAGAGGGTTTGAGTATCAGAGTAAGGATGTCTTGCTGCAGTTATACAGGGCCTTGGTGAGGTCACACATTGAGTATCGTGTGCAGTTTTGGTCTCCTAGTCTCAGGAAGGACATTCTTACTACTGAGGGAGTCCAGCGAAGGTTCACCACACTGATTCTCGGGATGGCAGGACTGACATGAGGAAAGACTTGTATTCATTGGAATTTAAAAGGATGTGGGAGGGACCTCGTAGAAACATATAAAATCCTGATGGGACAGCACAGGCTAGATGCAGGAAAAATGTTCCTGATGTTGGGGATATCCATAACAAGGGGTTAAGGGGTAAGCCATTCAGGACTGAGATGAGGAAGAATGCCCTCGCTCAGAGAGTTGTGAGCCTGTGGAATTCTGTCCCACAGGAAGCTGTTGGGGACAGTTTGTTAGATATATTCAAGAGAGAGCTGGACATAGCTCTTGCGGCTAAAGGGATCAAGGGGTATGGAGAGAGGGCGGGAATGGGATACTGAGATTGCATGATCAACCGTGACCATATTGAATGGTGGTGCAGGCTTGTAGGGCCGAATGGCCTATTCCTGCATCTACTTTCTATTATAATGTGGGCCATCTCCATGTTATCTGTAAATAATACAATAAACATCATACTGTTTTCTCAACAAGATTCCACGTTTTAGACCAGAAAGATGGCAATCCCCCATTCACAACATCTCAAGGCATGAAGACACCACTACACACAATATGGGGATTAGCGTGGGATCTGAACATTCAGTTTAGCAGCACCAGACCTAATGAGTGCAAGTGACCCAGAAAGCTTCAAAGAAACTAATTTTTAAAATTCGCTAATTGGATATGGGAGCTGCCAACTAAGCTCAGTATTTATTGCCCATCACTAAATGCCCAGAGGGCAGTTAAAAGTCAACCACTTTGTTGTGGGTCTGGAGTCACATGTTGGCCAGACCAGGTAAGGATGGCAATTTCCATCCCTAAAGGACGTTAGTGACCCAGATGTGTTCTTCCAATAATTGAATTGTGGTCATCACCAGACTCTTAATTTCAGATGTTTATTGAATTCAAATTCTTCTAGCTGTGGATGAATTCGAATCCAGGTCCCCAAACATTACCTGGTTTTCTGGATTAACAGTCCGGCAATAGTATGACTAGGCCATCACTTCCCCTACATGCTTAAGACATGAAAGAATGACAGAACAAATTTATAAGAGACTTATTGGAGCAGGGGAAATCTCCAACTCCAAGGCGGAGGTACAGAGTGCACTGTGTGTCACGGTGATTTGTGGGAGCAGTCCCTCGTCTGGGTTTGACAAATGAGTGAATGGAAATCGAAGGCTGAATGAATCAAAATGACAAATGAAAAATCCCTGGTACAAAGGCTGAAATGGTGAGGATTTGCTGACAAAGTTGAAACTCCGATTGGGCTTCGCTGCTATGAGTGTATAGATACCAGGAGGCATGACTCAGAAAATAAAGCAAAACTAACGGGGCCAAGAGTGAAACTGACAACGTCTGAAGGCAACGAGCCAGAGAAATCACATTACAGCTGCAAATAGTAGGAAAACTCTCCAGATCAGCCATTCATTCATTTGTCATTACTGCAAAGTAAAAATCTTTAAACCAGATAAAATGCTTAATCACAGTCAGAAACCATAGGCAGAAATAATTCTGCCTAGGAAAGTTTAATTTCAGAGATGGATGAAATAAAGCACAAAATTTTACGTCTTAGAGAGAAAAAAATCACGGTGTAGATTAGGTTCCAAGCATGTAGCTAAGTTAGAAATTGAACCAGTAAATTTACTTTCATACACAATTAGATATATACCGGAAGTGGACCCGAAATGCTAACTTTAATTTCTCTCCACAGATGCTGCCAGATCTGCTGAGCTTTTCCAGTAATTTTTGTTTTTGTTTCTAGGCATATACAAATTATGTTAGTGCTTGCTGAGGGGTAAAATTCATTCAAAGAGGCATGGAAAGCTTTTGTCGATTATTTATACCTCGGAACTAATACATTTGTTATAGGAGTAAGATTTAACAGAAAATCTTGGCATCCAGGGAAATCCATAGGTTATTTCAATGATCTCCTCAGATTTGTAGAGAGATGAGATTATCATGACTACATATTAGAATTCTTGGAGGCTGATTTGTTGTGGGTATTATTGATGAATCTTTGTCAGATTTATTACAATCCAAAGAAGATTTGATTCTATACATAGTCATTTAGAAAGCGAGTGAAACAACAATCTGGAAACAACACAGCTCAATTATAATAGGAGAAGCTCAAACATGGGGTAGGAAATCTTTAGAAATCCATTCACTTCTTAAGGTAACCTTAAGGAAAGAGAGACGTGATAAGTCAATGTAGCAGGAAGGACGAAGGCTAGATGTTTCAAGACTCTGCCAACTCTGTGGAGCGAAGAAACCTCACAGATATAAACAGTTCCAAACTATTAAAGCTGAATGCTTTTATTGTAAAACAGTAGACCACTTGCAGAAAATGTGCTGAAGCAGGACACAACTACAAAAAAAAATGCTCAAAGACCTACCATCTCAAAGAGGTAATTGAGGTAGAACAAGCTCCAGTAAATTTTAAACACAACGTTTTCTTCTGGGAAATCACTGAGCGAGACCAAACATTTTGGCATTCAGACATTTAGGTAAATTGACGTCTCACTAATTTCAATTTAGATTTGGGAATGAGAATGACAATGCTACCAGATAGCAAGCCTTGTGGACAAAATGTTGCTTAAAATTGACAAGAGTTCAACTATATAGTCCATGGGCCATTATATTTAATAGGAAAGTTCAAGTCTAGGCTGCCTTCTTAAAATATTTTGAGGAGGTCCAGTCTGCTCCATGACACTACGCAGTTGAAATGTTTTCAGTGCTATAAACACTCAGGAGATTTCAGATTCCAAGTGTCAACAAATTTTGAGGAAAGGCAAATAAAGTGGTGGGTGATGAATAGTTTACTCCACTTAAGATAACTGAAGCACCTGCATCTGAATTGAGTGAGACTGTGACGTTGGACAGACAGTAACAAAGCAATGATGAATCCAAGTCACACATTCATGGCCGAGAGCATTAGAAGGGGACTAGCTCAAGTAAAATATCTGGCTTCCCTACTTTCTAGTGAAGAATCTTCAACAAGCGTAACCAATGTCATATCAAGCAAGAAGGAATCTTTAAGTAAAACCATAAAAGGAAATGAAGTACTGAAAGCAAAAAATGCTGGAGATCACAGCAGGTCAGGCCGCATACCTGGAGAGAAAGCAAGCTCATGTTTTGAGTCTAGGTGACTCTTCATCAGAGCTGAAGTGATGAGCTCAGATCCAGGTCCATGGCTAAACACTTAAGCGAAGGCCTGTAAAGTTGAACTATTAACTTTTTATTTCTTTATTTTTGGACTATATTTGTGGTTTATCTGAGGAAGTGTCACTGGACCCGAAACGTGAACTCTAATTTTTTTCGTTCACAGATGCTGATGTGTTTTTCCAGCAAATTCTGTTCTTGTTCCTGATTTACAGCATCTGCAGGCCTTTCGCTTTTTGTTTTGTCTGGTTTATTTCTGTGTTTTAAGATGGGTCTGGAGGGTGACAACATTATTCAACACTTTTCACCGTACTTGTAACAAATAAATCATTCCATCGACTCACTGAGGGTGAGCAAGAAAGTCCTAACTAATCAACTTGTTGAAGCGAACTGTCGAGCTACTTCAACATAGATTTGTAGGCAGACTGAGAACAGAAATCTGCTGATACAAATTGAAGATGGGGTGCTGACAACTCTATGAAAGGCATCACAAAGAAGACATAAGCAATGTTGAATGATTCAAGGTAATATATAGTGTTTGCTGTAGCAGGGGATAACATTCTCCAAGGAAGGCATAAAAGTGATCCTCTAGTTCAGAAGAGAACATCAGCCCTCAGATTATGAGGTGGGCAATCCCAGACAACTAGTGGGAGGGAATGGCCTCGTGGCATTATCGCTGGACTGTTAATTCAGAGACCCAGGTAACGTTCTGGGTCCTGGGTTTGAATCCCACCATGGCAGGTGGTGGAATTTGAATTTAATAAATATCTGAATGATGCTCAGATGAGTTGATTGTCAGGAAAAACCCCACCTGTTTCACTAATACCCTTTGGGGAAGGAAACTGCCATCCTTACCTGGTCTGGCCTACATGTGATTCCAGATCGACAGCAATGTGGTTGTCTCTTACCTGCCCTCTGGGCAATTACAGACGGACAATAAATTCTGGCCTAGCCAATGATGCCCACATCCCATTAAGGAATTTTAAAAAAACTACCTACTACCCAATGAAATGCCTTTGTTCAAAATCAGAAGAAAACACGTATCTGGAGAATAGGGGTAACATCCAGGGCATTTGAATTTGCATAATCAATGAGGTGGGAGAGATGGGGTACCGGTATATGTAATTCTACAAAGAGATGTAAGCAGATAATAGTTATCAGGAAAACACTTGGTAGGGAAATGTTGGATTTGATTTGATTTACTATTCTCACATGTACCTAGGTAGAGTGAAAAGTTTTGTTTTGAGTGCAGAACTGGCAGATCATGCCATCCAAATGCATTAGAGTAATAGAACAGAGTGAGGAATACAGTGTCACGGCTGCAGAGAAGGTGCACCGAGAGAATGAGAGCAACATTAAATTTAAAATTTGAGAGGCCCATTCAGCAGTCTGATAATAGCGGGGAAGAAGCTGGTCTTGAATCTGTTGATACGTGTGTTTATGTTTTTGTATCTTCTGTCTAATGGAAGACGTTGGAAAAGATTATAACTGGGGTTGGGCGGGGGGTAGTCTTTGATGATATTGGCTGCCTTTCTGTGGCAGCGAGAAGTGTAGATGGAGTCTAAGGATGGAAGGTTGGCTTGTGTGATGAACTGGGCTGTGTTCACAACTTTCTGTAGTTTCTTATGGTGCTGGGCAGAGCAGTTACTGTACCAAGCCATGATGTATCCAGTTAGAATGCTGTCTGTGGTGCATCTGTAAAAATTGGTATGGGTCCAATAAGTATAATGACCAGCATCCACTGTGACAAAGACAAAATTGCTAGAAAAGCTCAGCAGGTCTGGCAGCATCTGTGAAGGGAAAAGCAAAGTTAACGTTTTGGGTCTGGTGACCCTTCCTCAGAACTGGCAAGAAGAGAGATTGGAACGGAAATCCCATTGGAGAGAGGAGCAGAACTTCTTCAAGGTGGGCATGCCTGGAAGAAATGGGACAGTGAGTTAAATACTGGACCCGAAACGTTAACTCTGTTTTTCCCTTCACAGATGTTGCCAGACCTGCTGAGCTTTTCCAGCAACTTCTGTTTTTGTTCCTGATTTACATCATCCGCAGTTCGTTCGGTTTTTATTTAGCATCCACTATGATGTTGTAATGAGGATTTGCTGGGACAGTAAAGAAGGAGCTTGTCAGAGATAGACCTCAGGTTAGTGTGTTCCTAAAAGCCTCTGTAGTAACATAGGTCAGGTTCATGTAAAAAGTTGTTTGATGCAATCCATGTCCTAATGTTTATTTAACATGGTTTTCTAATTATATCAGGAAAAGGAATGTGTTCCTCAGACACATTAAATCGCTTTGGGCTTGAAGGATAAACACACATAGTAGTTACTTGTTAGTTCTGAAGAAAGGTCATTGGATCCAAAACATGAACCCTGCCTTCTTTCCACAATGCTGCCAGACCTGCTGAGTTTGTCCCAGCAATATCTGATTTAGTAACTTGGGAGGGTCTTCTAATATCTCTTGAAACAGCTTTCCATCTCCAACCAGAATATACAGGGTCTGGGAATGATCATTTCATTTTCCTAATCGAGGTAGGAGGTCCCATCCCTAATTGCCCAGGGGTTAGCTAAGAGTCAACCACATTACTGTGGGTCTGGAGTTGCATAGAGGCCAGACCAGGTAAGGATGGCAGTTTCCCTCCCTAAAGGGCATTAGTGAATCAGATGGTTTTTTTCCTGAACGAATTCATGTTTGTCATTAGAGTGTTAATTCCAGATATTTATTGAATTCAAATTCCACCATCTGCCCTGGTGGGATTTGAACCCAGGTCCACAGTGCATTACCTGGGTCTCTAGATTAATAGTCCAGCAATAATACCATTAGGCCATTGCCTCTCATCTTTAGACCCTTCATCATTAGGTTCTTAATTCCAGATTCTTTTTACTGAATTCAAATTGCATCACGTGCCGTGGCTGGGTTCAAACCCAGATGAATTACCTGTTTATTTAACCAGGCTTCCTAGTTATATCAGGAAAAGGAATTTATTACTCATCCACATTGAATCACTTTGGGCTTGAAGGAACAACCGACAAAATAGTTAGTTAGTTAATTAATAGTCTAGTGTTAATACCGCTAGGCCTTCACCTCCCCAGAATTGACACAACTCCCATTGTTGAGAGATAGTAGGAACTGCAGACGCTGGAGAATCTGAGATAACAAGGTGTAGAGCTGGATGAACACAGCAGGCCAAACAGCATCAGAGAAGCAGAACGGCTGATGTTTCGGGCCTAGACCCTTCTTTAGAAATTTTTTTTTTTAAGAATGGTCTAGGCCTGAAACGTCAGCCTTTCTGCTCCTCTGATGCTGCTTGGCCTGCTGTGTTCATCCAGCTCTACACCTTGTTATCCCCTTGTCGAGGTTGTGTTTGCATAGCTCTACTATTTCATCCTCAAATTCTTTCATGTGTTTATTCCACACCTCGCAGGGGAAAACAGCACCTCAAGGCAAGATTTCTGCTAAACTTTGCTAAGTTTCTGCTGCTAAGACAGTTTGCAAACAAAAATCTCTTTGTCAATAAAGTCCAAGCAATTGCTGCTACTGGGGGCAAGGAACTTTCTGCACTTTATGTTCATTGTCAGTTGCAAGTTGTCATAGGTAATGAGGAGCAAGAAGACAAATTGACGAGGTCTCTTGGCTATTGGCTACCAAGACTGTCTAAAGGCAACTATCTCTGTCTCCAGCTCTCTGATGCTCCAGAAAGACATTGGCATCTGACTGTTTAAAGTATCCTGAGTGAATGGAATATGGTAAGAAAATGCTTTAGCAGCAGGCTCACTGCAGGATGTAGAGGATTCTGTTTACGGGACAAAGTCTTTGGCCGTAGTTTAAAAGGATCCTCTATCTTCTATATACTGAAGTCACCTAAAGCCTTTCCAATGCTCCTCCATTTTTTACCCGCACCACCGGCTCTGGTGGATGGAAAAGAAAAGGCTTGCATTCATGTAGCATCATTTGCAACTTTGTAACGTCGTAAAATATTACACATCCATTTCAGCGTGGTAACTACTGTGATGCGGGAACACACAGCACTAGTTTGTGATATAATAGGGTTTGTGTAAGTCACCATGACGATGTAAATAATCTCATGACTCTGACATCAGCACGCCAGAAGACACAAGCCTGGAAAGAGCATGTGAAGAGAGGATCTTAGATACTGCACTAGAGAGTTACATTTGAGAACATACTGAGTACAGGTGAAAATAAAGAAGTAGCACAATACATGAGCAGTTGAACAGCCTTAGTTATAGATAAGAAGAAATCAGCTTCAGGCACAACATATGTGATACTTCGGCCCTGTAGCTCAATCTACAGGTGGTGCTGTTGTCTTAAAGCCCACATTAAAGTAAAGTTACACGCAAAATACTCCTAAAAGCAAGAAGGGTCTAAGCCCGAAACGTCAGCCTTCCTGCTCCTCTGATGCTGCTTGGTCTGCTGTGTTCATCCAGCTCTGCACCTTGTTATCTGTGATAATAACTGGGTTGGCGATGCTGATTGAGGGATAAATACTGACCACATCATCGGGAGACAACTCCCATTCTCTTCTTTAAGATAATACCAGGGAGGCCTTAACATCTTCCAGAGGGTGTAGAAATAATATTAATTTGATAAAATCCCGCACTTCCAACAGCAGCGTCACTTTACTGGGGGGGTCAGACTAGTATTTTGTGGTCAACCCTCTGGATTAAGACTTGAAGTCAGAACCTTTGGACACAGAGGTCCGTGTGCGACTAACTGAGTGATAACTGACAAGGGAAGTGAAAACAGCTCTTAATGAATCTCCGTTTAAGAGCGATCACTGACAATCGGGGATGATACAAACATGGCTGATTGATGGTCTGTCTGAACCATCAGGCCAGGAGCCAACAGTGATTTGTTTTGGCTTGTACAGGGTTAGACTTATTCAATGGGACTCCAAGGCTCAATAAATCTTGACATATGAAAAGCAGATTGGATTTATTCAGGACGGGCTTGATCACAAGGCAATCGTGAAACACAGTTAGCAACTACGCTGCAAACTGCAATGCTTTGGAAAGGCGGCAGCTTGCTTAAGCATTGCTAAAGCTACTGAGACCTGTCAGGACAACAGAGAGCAGATTGAGAGTGAGAGAGGTGTCAGTCAACAGTCACATTTAAATGTGTTAACAACAACACAAGCTTTCTCATTCAAAAGGGCTGTGAATGGGGCAGGTTAGAAAAGAGATTAGTTTGAATAAAATGTAACTTGTACTCAAGTGGATGTGAGGTCCCTACCTGTATCAAATTTATTCAGATAAGCATCCAGGCATTCAGTGATTATGCACACTTTAAATTGTCAGCTTGTCATGTTCACACCACTGACACAATTATACAATTATGCTATTCTATATTTTATTTAAAAGACTGTTAATTTGGCTTTTTAAAAAGGGTCAAGAAGTGCCTTCTGGGAATCCTGCGAGTGTTCTTGTCATTTACTGTGAGCAGGAAAAGCAGGCGGACTGCTATTTTATCTCAGCATTAATCACGAAAGGAGACACTGTGATTCTATTGCCCCTTGGACAACACACAGGGCCCTTCTAAAACCTTGGAAATTCAATAGTTCTGAAACAACAGGAAATTGGAAGAACAGCACAGCAAGTTCCAGCATAAATGACTTTACTTTGAAGAACAATGATTCATCAAGGTTACTTTGCAAGAATTTTAAGTTTTGATCTGGAATAAGGCAGGCTGTGAGACCCCATTTTAATAGAACTCTCCAGAGTGCACTTTTATAGACGTCCTCAGACTGAAAGTGCTTTTAGAAATCAGCATGATTCTGTTGAAAGAATCCAGGCAGTCTGTAAGGGCCAGAACCACAGAATAATTGAGCCACAAATAACAATCTCCCCAAAAACCTGCTCCACCTACTGAATCCACTCCTATAAGCAGACTTCCAACTACTTGACAGCTTAAACCATTGCAGCTACTGAAGTTTGATTTCAGGTTTTCGATCTTTCTCTTCAGAAACACAACTTTCAAGCCTGCAATAATAGTAGCCTGATCTTACTTCCATCTTTCGAGAATCTTTTACTCATAGATAGTAGGAACTGCAGATGCTGGAGAATCTGAGACAACAAAGTGTGGGGCTGGATGAACACAGCAGGCCAAGCAGCATCATAGGAGCAGGAAGGCTGACGTTTCAGGTCTGGACCCTTCTTCAGAAATGGGCTAAGACTTGCGGTTAAAGAAATAGGCACGGAGGTGGAGGCAGCGGAAAAACTGTTCGACATCCAAATGTGAACGGTATTCATTGATGTGTGGGCAGAGGGGAATGAAACATGGGTTCAATTCCCACAAGGAACTGACATTACCATGAAGGACTCTTAAAGAGCCCATTTCTGAAGAAGAGTCCTGACCCGAAACGTTAACTTTCCGGCTTCTTTGATGCTGCCTGGCCTGCTGTGTTCCTCCAGCTCCACAGTGTGTTATCTCTGATTCCAGCATCTGCAGTTCTTACTCGATCCAGGACTCTTTTAGTTCAATTGACTTCATTGAAGTCAATTGAGTTGTTCATCTTAACAAAGTGAGACAGGGGAGTGGAAAGTTTACTTTGAACAACAGATTTCTGTATATTACATATTCTTTGATACTAAGTACTAGACCCCCTTTGGAAGTCAACCTGTTATCGTGCCGAACCACCTAACCTGAGTGGGCAGTTATTGACATTGACTAAACAGGTTCACTTTGTGAACAGAGCTAGTAGGCCAAGCAGCATCAGAGGAGGTTTTGAAAATCAAATCAGGAACTTACTTGATGAAAGAAAAAAGCTTTTCTATTCCAAATGCAGCAATCTCTACCTACCAAGAGTGAATTTAGTGGCTTTATTTCAATGTTGGAATTGATAGAGTGGAGTCAGTTCTTTCATTTTGTTAATTCTTTTGTGGGATGTGACCATCACAGGAAAAGCCAACCCCACTGCTCATTAGCATTATTCTCGAGAAGACTCCGACCTGAACTGCTGCAGTCCAACTAATGCAGGGCTATTCGCAGTGCTGTTAAGGAGGCAGCTCCAGGATTTTGATGTCGTGGCAATGAGGGAGTGAAAGTAAAGTCGCTATCGTGCTAAACTCTCGTTACAGCGTGGTTTAACCTGAGGGTCACCACGCCTCAGGTAAGGAGACAGGCTGAGAAGGTGAACTGTGGCAGCACAGTGGCTCAGTGGTTAGCACTGTTGCCTCACAGCCAGGTTCAAACCTACCCTCAGGACTGTCTGTGTGGAGTATGCACATTCTCCTCGTGTCTGTGTGGGCTCCCTCCAGGTGCTCCAGTTTCCTCCCGCTGTCCAAAGGTGGGCAGGTTAAGTTGGATTGGCCATGGGAAATGTAGGGCTATAGAGATGAGGTGGGTCTGGTTAGAATGCTTTGCAGAGGATGAGTGAAGACTTAATGGGCTGAATAGACTCTATCCTCCTGTAGAGATTCTTTAAGAGTCCTTCATGGTAATGTCAGCTCAGTGCGAGAATTGAACCCATGCTGTTAGCATCACAAACCAACCAGGTGAGCTAGCCAACATCCTTATGACAGAATAACAAGCTAGTTCCAAGTCAGGATGGTGTGTGAGCTGAAGGGGAGATTCCAGCCAGTGGTCTTCTTGTGTCTTTGCTACATTTGTCCTTCTTGGTAATGACCGAGAGGTTCAAAGGTGCTGCCAAAGGAACCTTGGAGAGATGCAGCAGTGCCTCTTGTTTGGGACAATGTAGATCTAAATGTGAGTTGGTCCACCCCACACAGCTCGAGGGGAGTCCTGAAAGATCAACTGCCTTAAAGGCAGAATCCACATTCACGAAACATGATGGCAGATCACCTGGTACTGAAACCAGGTCTGTAGGGTTAGAAGTAAGATGTCCTTTCTTCCCATCCTCTGTACATAGTCATGTTCAATAAAGCCTGTTAATGTTCACTCAAAGAGTGTAGTCCTCACACTATCACAGTTGGTAGAATAGCATGAAGTTAGAATCATAGAATCCCTACAGTGTGGAAGCAGTCCATTCAGCCCATCAAGTCTACACTCACCCTCCAAAGAGCATCCCACCCCGATCCACACCCCCCCATCCAAACCCTACATTTCCCATGGGTAAAGCACATAGTCTGCACATCCCTGGACACTATGGGCAACTTAGCCTGGCCAATCCACCTAAACTGGCACATCTTTGAGCTTTAGTTAGATTCCTTTTAACCTGGGTGTTGATCGGTCCTATTGAAAGGCTTTTCTGAATCCAATGAAATGCAATCTGCGTGCACCGTCTCATGCCTGGTATTTGTATTGACCTTGACCCATCCCCGGCTCCTGCCCATTCATGACTCATGCCAGCCCATATACATCCTGTCTCTCATCTATTCAGCAAGATACAGAGGCTGTCAATATCCGCTCCGGTGGCTGCGAGTGTGAAATTGAGTAACAATGTGGAGTCTTCATTCTTACTCTCTTCTTCGTGTTCCTCTACTACCTGGCCAGGTTGATCCTCTTGTATGTCTGAAAGGAGACTAGCACAAGGGTGAGGCTGTGGTGTAGGCAACTGGGGAAAGTAAATAAAAACCAAAAGAACTGCAGATGCTGTAAATCAGGAACAAAAACAAAGTCGCTGGAAAAGCTCAGCAGGTCTGGCAGCATCTGTGGAGGAGAAAACAGAGTTAACGCTTCGGGTCAGTCCCCATTAACAACTATTCACCCTCCCAGCCTGATCATTAGCAACTTCTTTGTCTGTCCAACTGTCTTTCTCTCTCTTTGGGCTGTATCTTATCGTTTACTCCCTACCCCACCCACCTCCCTATTTTCTGCATATAAACTGACGTTTTCCCAGCCACCATCAGTTCTGAGGAAGGGTCACCGGACCCGAAACGTTAACTCTGTTTTTCCCTTCACAGATGCTGCCAGACCTGCTGAGCTTTTCCAGCAACTTTGTTTTTATTGGGGAAAGTAAATGCCCATCTTCAAACAATCTGTGGTTTGTAAAGGGGAGAATGGTGTGGGATCAGGGAGAAGTGGGAAGTGAAAAGGAAGATTTGGTCTAACGGTACCAGGGCAGCAGGGTGGCTCAGTGGTCAGCAATACTGCCTCACAATGCCAGGGACCTGAGTTTGATTCCAGCTTGGGGCAACTGCCTGTGGGGAGTTTGCACATTCTCCCCATGTCTGCGTGGGTTTCCTCTGGGTGCTCCAGTTTCATCCCACAGTCCAAAGATGTGTAGGTTAGGGTGGATTGGCCACATTAAATTACCCATAGTGTGCAGGTAGGTGGGTTAGGCATGGGAAATGCAGAGTAACAAGGGTAGGGTGGGGCGTCTGGATGGGATGCTCTTTGGAGGGCTGATGTGAACTTGATGGGCTGAATGGCAGTAATACTGTAAGGATTCTATGATTTCATTGATGTACCACCTTCTTCAATGGTTGCAGGCCTGAGCCATCAATGGACACCCAATAAGAGTCACAATCTTTGGGATGCCCTGTTCCCCTCCAGTTCTTTCTGGTCACACACCATCTTGCCCCAAGGGAGTGGAAAGAACATTAATGGTTATTGGGCAATCTGATTGATGTGACAATCATGGTTAAGTAGTTTGCAAGCGTAAGCTGTATGCGTGAGTCTTACCCCAGTGCTGAGTGTGTGAGGATGAGTTAAAACATACGAATGTTCAGTAAGTGGCCTGATTAAGAGATATTGCTGGGTAGGCGAGGGACCTGAAGGCTGAGAGGAAAACAATGAGACTTGTGGGGCAGTCGCGTTTGATGTGGAGCTTGGCCCCAGGCATTGACCACTGATTCCTGCTGACTTCCTAACATGGATCAGAAGGCCTCCTTATAGGCTTAGTATGCCTCCCCTCATTCCCAGCTCCCCCACCAAAGTCCCCAGTTGTAAACCATTGGAACCTGTTACCTCTCCTGCAACGTTGTGCCACCCTTCACTGTTTCATCAGGTCAGAATCGTTTCTTGTGCGACGATCAGCTCCCCTGCAGAAGAGGAAAACTGACTTTAGTGGGTAACAAGGTACAATTTCAAGCCCTGCTGATGCGTATAGCCAATGAAATTAGCCAGTACTGGGCTGCGGGCAGCGAACATCCAGACCAGTTGACGTCACAATGTTGGCTAGTAGCCTGCAATACAGGGGTTAAATGGTGCATCTTGATTCTGAGGCTTGTTCTGGTAGGATGGATGGAGTGGGGGTTGAGGGAGGAGGTGCAGTGCCGTTGAATATAATCCCGTTACGCTCAGGAAAAATGCAGAGGAGAATGGAGAAGGGGATAACGTAGGAAGTCAGTAAAATGCATTGCATCCTATTCTCTAAAGTCAGGGCTGTCAAGAGAGAGGCCATAAATAATGTAAAAGCAGTTCAGTTGCCGATTCTGAAAGGTTTATTGTGCAGAACACATAAAATATTCATGCTACAACATTCGATTTGTTTTACTTAAAGGGAGGAGAATCTATGTTCTTCACGTCTTGTAACATTCTCTGCATACAGCAGTGACATAAAACCCAATTAGGATCAAACACTTCCTTCCCACATCAGAATCAAACATATCGACCACCACATGACAAGTCTACCAGAGAAATGGGGCTTGGCCAACTGCAAATGCACAGGCCTCTATTCTCCTTGCTACTGATTACTCTGTTTGCCTGTCCATCTGTGTCTCATATTCTTACGTCAATATGCCTTTAGGGGACAAGCTTGAGATGTCATCACTGTATCGTAGTGTGTGACCTGAGGGTATAAAGATCTCAAACTCCGTTTTACCTCAGATCACTTGAAGCATGGCACTCTTACAGGAAGAACGTTCCCCACTGCAACATAATATTAGCCCAAACACTTCATTTTCTTTATTCATTTTTGCAAGCAGCACAGCTTCCTTCCCTTCCCAAAGGTCTACAGCTGACATCATCTTGCTGTTATCTGTCATTCGCTGCTATTTCTCTGACCTCAGGATTAATGCAAGAGAAAAGATTCTCATCAATTAGGCACTTTTTCAGGAAAACTCACTGGCTAATCTACCTTGCAAGATAAGCCCATCCACTAAACATGCTTTTAATTTGCTCCCAGGTCTCAAGAAGCCACTAAAAGGTTTAATGTGCAACATCGTGGCTGAGTTGGCACAGAACAATCCAGGCCTATCAGCCAGGTTCAGAAAGTAGGCCGAGAATGGATTTATTCTAGCGTGGGTGTCTAGAGGATCAGTGAGTGCAGAGGTTTGAAAGCCCTCTGCCTGTTTCTGTTAATGCCAGCTGTGAGGGATCTGAATTAATAATCTTGATGCTTATTTGATAGTCTACTTCCTCTTGTTTTTAAAAGCTGCAAGACCTTGCCACTTCGACAAGGGACTTGCCAGTTGTAAACATTGTAGTGTTTCCTTTTTCTCCATCACACAATTCCCACTAACAGGTCAACAAGCTCCACCAGTGATGGTCTGGGGAGGCAGGACTATTGAGGTGGATAGAGAGGGACTTGATGGTGGACTTCAGTTCCCAGAGCTGTGGGTTCTGATCATTCAGTCGTCAACTGCAAAATAAAGGCTGCATTCATATATAGTCTGCAGGGGTTTATCTCAGGCATTTTCATCTCTGCCTCTCTTTTATTTTATTTTTGCTCACCCCTCTCCTGTCACATACATTTGCCTCCCTTTTTCCCTCTTCATCATATATCTATCACTTACCAGGCTGTAGAAATTTCTCACTTCTTCCCAGCTAGATATGGTATTTTCCCTGAGTACCACTGTTTCCACCTGTACTTGGATGTGTCACAGGGTATGAGGTTGGTCAGGTGGATCTCATAGAATATGAGATCCTTGATTGGGGCTGTTAACCTGGTCCAATCAGGGATCCCTGGCTGACAGATATAAACAGGAGTCTCAGGGATTCTCCTCACTCTAAGGACTGGCTCCGAGCTAGCTGGTTAGATCCCATGTACTGTGTACATGTAAATAAAAGATGACTTCTTGACGGGAAATCTTCCTCCTTAGTTATCACAGCTACTTTGCTGCCATGAATCCTTTGCCAATATTGGGAGTGTCAGTTAGCTCAGTTGGCTGGACAACTGGTTTGTGACGTCAACAGTGTGGGTCCCATTCCTGCACAGACTGAGGTCACATCAAAGGTCTTGCCTTCTCGACCTCACCCTCACGTGAGGCATGGTGACTCTTGAGTTAAGCTCACTGCCAGGCATCTCCAAGGAGAGCATGATCCTCTAGAGCTACAGTGTCTATGCTGTGTTGAGGCCCTGTCTTCGTGATCAGTGGGAGAGGCTAGACCACCAGTGAGCCTAAGTACGAGAGGTATGTGACCCAGTTAACAGGGCAGTTTATTACATTATAGCCATAAGTACAACTGGTATTCCTAGTCAGGCATCATTACTAGGACTCCAAGGGGATTGTATAGAATCCATCTACTTCCTACAAAGGATAGAGTATAACTCCTCATCTCCAGCCAAAGATCACCATCTTGGTAGGTGGAGTTCAACATTCACTCTTTCTGAATCATTACCTTATACAATTCCAGGGAACTATAGGTCATCTTAACGAAGAAAAATTTGCATTTGAATAGCATGTTCATGACCAGTCAGTGATTACAAAACTAATTGACAGGCAATGAAATATTGTCGAAATATTTCTAAGGACACAGGGTAGACCATTTAGGACTGAGACGAGGAGCAATTTTTTCATCCAGAGAGTGGTGAGCCTGCAGAATTCTTTGCCACAGGAAGCAGTTGAGGCCAAAACAATGAACGTTTTCAAGAAGGAAATAGCTCTTAGGGCTAAAGGGATCAAAGGATATGGGGATAAAGTGGGAACGGGGGACTAATTGGGTGATCAGCCATGATCACACTGAATGGTAGAACAGACTCAATGGGCCAAATGGCCTAATCCTGCTTCTGTTTCTGAAGTTTCTATATTCAAAAAATTACATGTAAGTCAATAATAACAGTGAAAAGAAAGAATATTATTAGATCACAAAGTCAAATTTTAATTAGAATATGTTTAAAAGTATTCCTGTACATTAAAATAATCAGTGAGTCCCATCATGGGTGTTTATCATCAACCATTTATGAAATTCCCATTAATTTTTTTTTTACAGAGGAGGGCACAACATGTTCAAGGACTGGTTTGACCTGCATCCCAGCCACTGTAGCCTTTCCCCCAAATGTACCCAACAGTCTATGGGGAAAAAGTGCAGAAAATTGGCACTAGGTAATGATGTTCATTTAATGAGCTGGGGCAGGCCTGATGGGATGAATGGCCTCCTTCTGCATGGTAACAATTCTGTGATTCTGTAATGCTGAGACAAAGGGTGATTTTCACCATGCATTACACTCTTTATTTTCAAGATTCTTTGGAAACAACTTTCATCAAGAAGGATCTGATCATCAAATACCCTACCTCCTTGTTTCAACATTCTATGCACCCTTAAGGAGTCTATATTACAAAGATCATAGTATACAGACAGACATGAGAAAGAATAGTATGCTCAATGACAGCTGTATGGAAGACTATCATGATATGCTCAGAAGATTTTTTTTACTTAATGTAATGAAATATGTCTTGCCTCCAATACCTTGTCATGGTCCCCCCCAATTCAACTTATTACCTGCTTTAAAAACCGAAAGAACTGCAGATGCTGTAAATCAGGAACAAAAACAAAGTTGCTGGAAAAGCTCAGCAGGTCTGGCAGCATCTGTGAAGGAGAAAACAGAGTTAACTTTTCAGGTCTGGTGACCCTTCCTCAGCAATTACCTGCTTTGTTACCTGAACACTGGTATCCGGTGTTATTGTTAAGGACCAGAAGCAAACTTGCAATGATGTCACCAAGCTGCACATCACTGGACATAAATAGTACATTGTGGGTGGAGCTAGGACACACGAGAGCACTTAGACATGAACACAAAAATAAGGTAGATTAGGCCTTACCCAATGTTAATATGAGACCACAGCCTGACATAACCATAATTACCATGTATTAGTATTCATGTGCAATAGTGTTAGTTGGAAGTTTTAGCCTGAAGACAACTTTTATCTACCTTCTCTTGTCAAATCTGTCTCAAACCGAACTCTTAGAATAGTGCACGAGGCACACGATAAAAATGTTTATTTTTAACAGAAATTACTGGCCAACATTCACCCTGCGTTCCCATAAATGGGTGTTACTCAGATTCATGCACTGGGGAGTGGGCTCTTCATGGAGTTCAGTCCTGGGTTGACTTCAGTTCTCTTGAGGGGGAGGGAGAGGTTACAGGGGCAGCAATCTCAGAATAGGTCACTGACATGAGACTTGCTGAGCAATGTGAAGTAATGTAAAAAGTTCCTGGGAAGGTATTCAACGGTTAGCACTGCTGGCTCATAGTGCCAGGGACCTGGATTCAATTCCAGGCTTGGGCGAGTTTACAAGTTTACAACACCACAAAATGTATTTGACTGCAGGGATTAGCATTAGAACACAAAACATCGAACAGTACAGACAGGAACAGGACCCTCGGCCCACTATGTTGCGCTGTACATGATGTCAAATTAAACTAATCTCTTCTGCCTGCTTATGGTCCATATCCCTCCATTCCTTGCATATTCTTGTCCTTATCTAAAAGTCCCTTAAACGCTCCTATCGTATCTGCCTCCACCACCACCCTGGCAGCACGTTCCAGACTCCTACCATTCTCTGTGTAAAAATCTTGTCCCTCACATCTCCTTTGAACTTTCCCCCTCTTACCTTAAATGCTTGTCCCCTAGTATTAGACATTGCAACTCTGGGAAAAAGATTCTGACTATCATCCCTATCTGTGCACCTCATAATTCTATAGACTTCTATCAAGTCTCCCCTCAGCTTCCGTCGCTCCAGAGAAAATAACCCGAGTTTATCTATCCTCTCCTTATAGCTCATCCCTCTGTATCCCTCTGTGGGCAGTATCCTAGTATAGTAAGAACTGCCGATGCTGGAGTCAGAGATAACACAACGCTGAGCTACAGGAACACGGCAGGCCAGGCAGTATCAGAGGAGCAGGAAAGTTGACATTTCGGGTCGGGACAGGTGGTGGAATTTCCAGACAGAGGCTTGTGATATTTGTATCTGTGTGGTGCTCCGATTCCTCTATCGATTCTCAGGCTCCTAATCTCAATCCCGGAAATGC
The DNA here is from genome assembly GCA_024137785.1 of Ginglymostoma cirratum. Lineage (NCBI taxonomy): Eukaryota > Metazoa > Chordata > Chondrichthyes > Orectolobiformes > Ginglymostomatidae > Ginglymostoma > Ginglymostoma cirratum. The sequence continues at coordinate 7,887,184 of JAHRHZ010000008.1, read as the reverse complement.
AGTTCTGAGCTGCTTCGTAGAACCAGCTGACAATGCAGGAGTGACATTCTCAGCTTGCCTGGGATCTCAGAGGGATCAGGCTTCAGTGAATTCGCTCAGTGGATTCACAGTCGCTGTTAAAATATTGATGAATTTTCCACAAACTCATTTTAATTTCAGATTGGTTCTTCTGCAGGTGCACATTTAAGATCTTTCTTGGCACCTCATCTCAAAACACTGGCACCTCATTTCAAAACTTGAATGACATAATGTGACATGCGAATCCATCTGGATTGTGACAGCGTGCATTATATTTTCAGTATTTCCTGTGTCACTGAATGTGTTGCGGCTCCACATTGTTCAATGTTTAATTAACAATGATTCAGTGAAGGGCCCTGAGGACAGGGGAAAGTTGAAATCGAGTTAAAAAGAGAAGCTAATTACAAACTTTGGTCAACTGTCGCTTGGAATATCAAGCTCAATTCTGGTCGTCATCTTTAAAAAAAATGATATAGAGACATTGGAAATCATGCAAAGAACGATTCCTGACAATGATATTGAGAAAGAGAACTAAAAAATTATAGTGGTATAATGAGATTGATGTAAATCATGGTAATGTAACTGATCACATGACTCTGACATGCGCAAGAGAGGAGACACAATTCCACAAAGAGTATGTGAAGAGAAAGTTCTGAAACACTGCACGAGAGAGCTGCATTTGATAACCTGTTATGCTCAGATGTAAATAAAGGAGTGTTCCAATACATAAGAAGACCCTGATTCAGAAAGAAGGAGAAAGAAACCTCAGGGGCAATGAATGTGTGGACACCTACAGCCTGCGATATCCTGGTATCTCAATGTGCAGGTAACAGCTTAAGGATTTCGGCAGTGGCAGCCTGGGAAAAATGTGTTGAGATACAACTTCTGAGTTCAAATTGAGTCCAAGGGAGGCAGCTAAAAAGAGGAGACTCTGAAGGCAGGACAGAACCTTGGAAGATTCTGGGAAAAGACAGCTGGAGAAGAGAAGACTCCAAAAGCAGTGAGAAAAAAACTTCATTTGGCTACAGAGTGGGAAGACACCAAGGTGATAAAAACAACCTTTATATAGGGGGAGGAGCTGTAATCAAAATGGAGCACAGAGTTCATGTTCTGAAATTTGAACGCAATATTGATTGTGAAGTCTGTGTAGTGCCTAAGTGGACAATGCGACACTATTTCACCAACTTGAATTTAGCTTCACAGGAACAACAAAACAAGCCTAGGACAGAACTATGAGTATGAAGTTTGTTCATTGTTATTTTTATCATCCCAGCTGTTGTTATGACTGGACAAGTTAGGTCCCAGATTGAAATCTGGCTTGATAGATTTTTTTTAGACTACCGAGGAGATCTTTCACAGAAACACAATGCCAAAATTGGATTTTAACAATCAAGCAGATGTTTATCATGCAAAATATGCACAAAATAGAACAAACCAAACTGTTTGCACAAAATCCAATGTGAAAGATTTTGAAACAAAATCTCAACTATCCCAATATCCATCACAGTACTCAAATATGAGGCGGTGTCCCCTTCTCTGTCACATTTATAAGTTTGATTTGATAGTTTCTTTCAATTCTTGGTCTTGAGAAGTTAGCAGCTCATCCTCAATTATCTAAATAACTCAGCGTAAACTTTCTTAGCCGTCAATACCTTCTTCAGGATTTTAACCAAACACTTCTGGTCTGGAATTTTCAAGCTAAAACTATTACACTGAGGTAATTAATTTCCTATGTTCTTTGAACTAGCTCCTTTTTCCAGAAGAAGTTCTTCTTAAATCTAATCCCAGCCAAATTTCTGCAAACCCACCCACCCACTGTACACATAGCTTTCAATTCTATGCACTGAACTTTAACATTCTTTGAGTTAAGTGTCAATTGTTGATTTTCGTTGACAATTTGTCTCTGTTGGGTGTCGGGGGTTTTCTCACACTATCATCACATGCTTGCCTCATTCATTTCCTGTGGTGCCCTCTTATCCAATGCTAGCCAGATTCCAGAACTCATCATGGCCAGAAAAACTTGTCACTGCTCAGGTATTCGAGTGAAGACCAGCATCTGAGTCAATGGCATCATCTTAAAATGCCCATTACACATCCAGACCAACACGCTCAGTCAGGGTCTGCTTTGCACAGTTTGGAAATTTGCAGAGAAACATTTACATGTGACTTGGCTGCCTGGGAGAGAAAGGGAATTTGGTGCCTGGGTTTGCAGACTGGCACCTGGAGGTCTTTGTTGTGTCTCAGGTAATGCAAATAAGGGCCATCCTCTTCCTCCGCTGCCACTCAATGGAGACCACAGCATCAGAAGCTGCCAGCCTGGTCTGACATTGCCACGGGGGTCAATGCAATCTCAGGTGTCTGGGGGGATGCCCCGCCCTGTAGGAGAAAGGTCAATAACTTTTTTACTTTCTGCCAGGGTAACTGTTACTGTCTTCACCTGATACCTCACACTCACTCTATCTCAGCTCCTGTACCCTTCTCCCTCCAATGCTTATACTCTAGCACTCTCTCGATTACCTGCGATATCTCCACCCGACCCCATACCACTAACCCTGCATAGCCTCTGTGCTGCCTAACCATTCACCCAATTCAATTCACCATTTTTCTCCCAGCTGCACCAGCCTTAGCAGCTACGCAGTAGCTTTCATCTCCCTTGACACCACCCCTTATCTCATCACAGGAGAAAGAATCCTCCTCAATAAGAGGTGGAGAAAAGTCTTGGCTGCTCAACATTAGGTTCTCCACCTCCTTGAGAGGCAAGGATCCCAACCTTGGCATTCAGAAACGTATCAGCCATCAAATGGTGGATCAGGGTCACTGGGCTCTTGATGGTCAAGGCCTGATTATTATGTGATGGCACTTATTGGTTGAGATGTTCTTTCTGCCTGAAGAGTAAAGGGCTCAGTGGCTGAATGGAGCTGGTCATGGAGTCATTATTAAGACACCTGAGTCTTACGATGGAGGGAAGATCCTTGATAAAACAGCTGAAGATAGACGGGCCAAAATTGGTGACCTGAGGGATTACTGCAGTAACGAACTGGGATTGAAATGACTGCTGTCCAATAATACAATGTTTCCCCAAGGTATGGCACGAGCCAAGGGATAATTTCCCCTGATTTCCCATGGTGCTTCTCTTTTTTAATCCTATGGATAGTGCAGGCAGGAGTATCGTTCAAAAGCTATCACTTTTTGACAATGTCACAGTGCCAATTACCATGTGCTCTATTCTCTGGAGTGAGGTGGTAACAGAACCCTCTGAATCATGAAGCAGGAGTTTCAACACCAGCCAAGTCTGACACCTGAAAAGAGCCTGGATAATATAAATTGGCTTTGATGCTTTACAGAGGTGACACATCATTGGTGATGAGAGGAGAGTTGTGAAGCAGTTATTGTTCAGTATTTGAGACTGGTCAACCTTGATATTGATGTTGGACTGCAATCCTTCTGATGCATAATTCATCTTTTCACAGATCTCATTCAATGCTTAAATAGAGTCTAACTTTCCAGTAAGTTGCTGCATTGGGTGAACTAATAAGGAAGCTTTGAACTTATCGAAGACAAGTTATTGAACACAGACTGATTGTAACTAGCAGGGCAGCAGTTAGTCTCAATCACAGCTCAAGACTATGCTTGTTGCTCATTCAAATCATACTCACTTTGGCCAGATTAAATCCTGCTCAAATTGTGTCAAAAAGAACAATGATCAACATTGTACATGGTTAAAATAAAATTCTTTGGCACATTGTCATTACTTCTTTTGCCGGTCACCTTAAATCGGTGTCACCAAAACAGAAAGTGCTGGAGAAGCAGAGCAGGTCTGGCAGCATTCTTAGAGAGAAAAATAAAGTTAGCATTCTGATTCCAGTGACCCTTCGCTGGAATTTTGTCAGAACATTTCTCCAGCACTTTCTGTTTCTGTTTCAGATTTGTTTGTAGGGGGTGCGTCGTTGGCTGGGTCAGAATGTATTAATTGCCTGGAAGGCAGCTGAGAGTCAACTACATTGCTGTGGGTAGATTCACTCAGGCTTTCTAAAGGAAATTGGGTGAGTGACAGACGGGAGCTAGGAGGGTTTGGCATGTCGGATGGCATCATTCTGTGTGGCTGTCATAGAATCCCTACAGTGTGGAAAAAGACCATTCAGCCCATCGATCCCACTCTGACCCTCTGAAGAGCATCTCACCAAGACCCATCCCATTCCCTATAACCCTGCATTTCCCATGAGTAATCCACCCAAGCTGCACATCTTGGGACTGTGGGGAGAAACCAGAGGAAACCCACACAGACACGGGGAGAATGTGCAAACTCCACACAGACAGTTGCCCAAGGCTGGAATCGAACCCAGTCCCTGGCACTGTGAGGTGCCACTGAGACTTCATGCACTCCCCTCCCCCACCACAATCATGTTCTGGTTCTGTGACTTGTGAGAAATCTTGGGGCTATTCTTTCCCAACTCTGCTGCCATCCATTGTAAGATGCAATGGATGCAATATTTTGGCTGAGGCCAAACCAATGTGTTATGAATATTCATCATTGCTTGCCTTGTAGTTTTGTATTCTGCTTCCTAATGTATCAAGGCTCCCACTTCAAACACTGATGTTTCACAGCTGTCCTGAACCGCCTGGTCCAAAACTGAGCAGATGGCAACTCGTCTTTGCCACAATGAGACTCCTTGTCTCTTACTTTGAAAACTCAACCCTTTTTTATTATTTATTCACACGATGTGGATGTTGCTGTAAGACATCACATGATGAGGAAACGCTGAAGAGTGATACAACTGTGTAAGAGTGTGAAGGTTAAGGAATGCTAAGTATGAATAGCTCACAAAATGTTGAATAATCAATTACCTTCAAAGGGCCTTAGACTTTAACAACCTCTTGTTTGTAAGGTAGAGCATCCAACTCTCCCTAAGGCCACTGCATCATACTCTGTTTTAACTGGCACATTATGAACCAAAGTTTCGTTAAACCAAGAAAAATTACAGAAACATAGAAAATAGGTGTAGGAGTGGGCCATTCGGCCCTTCGAGCCTGCACTACCATTCAATATGATCATGGTTGATCATGCAATCTCAGTATTTCACTCCCAGTTTCTCTCCAAAACCCCTCAATCCCTTCAGCTATAATGGCCACATCCAGCTCCCTCTTAAATATATCTGACAAACTGGCCCCAATAGCTTCCTGTGGGAGAGAATTCCACAGGTTCACAACTTGCTGAGTGAAGAAATTCTTCCTTATTCCAGTTCTGAATGGCTTACCCCTCATTCTTAGTCTGTGATCCCTAGTTCTGGACTTCCCCAACGTTGAGAACAATCTTTCCGCATCTAGCCTGTCCCGTCCCATCAGGATTTTATGTTTCTTTGAAATCCCTCCTCATTCTTCTAAATTCCAGTGAGTACAGGCCCAGTCGACTTGATTATATATCTCAAATACTGCAAAGTTTACAGTATTATTCTGTCTAATTATTATTGTTTTTAAATTCATTTCCATCAGTGCAAATATACTTGTTGTTCAACTGAATGGCCACACGAAATAAGGACAGTTGCTTGAATTTCGAGTCAATTTCTCCTCAAATACCACAATCTACTGCGATGTCTGAGTGGTCAGTTGAGGGTGCGAGTGAGAAGACACTGTATAAATGAGTTTTATTTAATGTAAAGTTGCACTATTATTTGAGTGATTTATGCTGTAAATAAAATATAACAGTAATGTGTATCACCCTGTATTACGTTTCATTACTTGGTGTGAGTTTTTACATTGTTACTGTGGACCCCTTGATTATCAGGAAAATTGATCAATTGGAGCACTCCTCGTCCCATAGGTGCTGGATAAAGGATTGCTGTAAAATGACAAGGACGAGTCGGAGAGAGATTACAGGTTGGACAGACAGCTGTGAAAGCTGCAAATGACATCCCCACATACACACACACAAACACAGACACACACACACAGAGACACTCATACACACACACACACGCACACACACACACAGAGACACTCATACACACACACACACAGACACATACACACACACACACACACACACACACACACACTTATGTCTGGAGCTTTTTGTACATGCCCTGTTATTATCGTTCGGGGACTACACAGTTTTTACCACATTTCCAGACTTCCTCATTAGGCATCTGGTCATGAGCCTTCCCTGTTCATAAGTCTTCTTGTTCCCTTGGCCATCCCAATATATCTCCATCCATTGTCCCAACAGAAACGGCAGCAGTGATGCTTCCTCTGGGCAGGAATTTGATACGACCTTTGTAGAACTCCATTACATTATCCATTCTCTGGTCCATGCCTTGCTCTTTTATCGTGAAATGAAGTGGCACTAAAAAGATGGAAACCACCTCAGAACTTGCAGCCATGGTGGGCGAGAAATAAAGTTGGACTACAACAGAATTGTTTAAATCAGTGAGGCCACTTTTGGAATACCACATCCAATTCTGGTCTCCCCGCTATAGGAAAGATGCTGTGAAAGTTGAAAGGGTGCAGAAAAGATTTACAAGGATGTTGCCGGGGTTGGAGGGATGAGCTACAGGGAGAGGCTGAAAAGGCTGGGGCTATTTTCCCTGGAGAGTCAGAGGCTGAGGGGCGACCTTATAGAGGTTTATAACCTCATGAGGGGCATGGATAGGGTGAATAGCTGAAGTCTTTTCCCCTGGGTAGGGTGGTCCAAAACTAGAGGGCATAGGTTTAAGGTGAGAGGGGAAAGATTTAAAGGGGACCTAAGGGGCAACTTTTACACACAGAGGGTGGTCCATGTAAGGAACGAGATGCCAGAGGAAGTGGAGGAGGTGGGTGCAATTACAAGATTTAAAATGCATCTGGATGGGCACATGAATAGGAAGAGTTTAGAGGGATAAGGGCCAAATGCTGGCAAATGGGACTCGATCAATTTAGGATATCTGGTCGGCATGGGAGTTGGACCGAAGGGTCTGTTTCTGTGCAGTACAGCTCTATGACTCTCTGACTCTATTACACGCAAAGGTAGTAAAAGAACAGCCATGTTCTTCTTCTGTAATGGATTGACCACCCAATGTCCAGCACTGACAACAGAGCTGATTGCAAAGGAAACCTAAAGGGTGGGAGCTTTCAAAGTCCATGCAACCAGAAACATACTAATGTCCAACACTTTGAACTGGATATAACAAGAACAGAGGTCACATGATTATACCAAGCCACAATGAACAAAGGTATTTACCAAACCAATTAGGCCCAAATGGCAATGGAGTACACAGACATTAACACATATACTGACAAATATGCATGTAAACACACATGCGTGTGAACACATGCACATGCATATGCAAATAGGCATGGACACACGCATGCACACAACATACTCACACACAAACACGTATCCATGCATGCACATACACACATAAATGTGCACACATGCACAATATTCATGCATAAGCACACACGAATGTGCACACAGGCATGCATGTCAATATAGACAAACGTGCAAAAATTCAAGCACACTCATACAGCACACGCATGTATGTGCACACATGCACACACACAAACACATATACACACAAACACAAAATGACACAACAAACGTGATAGGCACCATCTTGGTGCAGGAATCAGAGCACTGCAGTGAGGCCAACGGAATGATCAGACAAACCGTTCATATTAAACAGTATCCTACACAGCTTTGGCCATACACAAAGGTGGAAAACGATGGAAATACCTCCAGCAATCCCAATGTGCTTTAGTAGAAGACAGGCAGGCCCATTTCTCGCAGATGCAGTGAGTAAATCAGTGAGTAAATTGGCCACTGCTGTGGGTGCATGTGGCCAATGAACAATGTAGTTAGAATTGGATGCATGTAGCAATTGCAATAGAGAGGTAGTCGAAGGATGAGCAGGCTGTTCATCTTGCAGGGTAATAATGTTAATAATGTTAATAATGTGTCTCCATCCCCGTGTCTGTATTTTGGGGGGAGGGAGAGGATCAGGGCCAGCTGGGGTATGTCCAATTTAGCCAGCCCTTTTGTCCCGTGTCTCATCTGTGTGTTTGTGGTGAAAGCCCCCATTTCTGTGTCAGTGTTCTGCTTCAGCAGGAGGATTGTCAGACTGATTAAGGCTCCGAATAGCCGTGTAATCAGCTTACCGTGCTCTGCCTCATGCGCTTGGGTTCAGAAAGCCTACGGGTGCTCATCCTAACAATATCAGCAATGAATTCGTGGTGTGCTCTGAATAAAATCAGGATCACTTAATTTTCTTTTCAAATGCAGGTGTAGAAGATCTTCTGTCAGATTGATCATATGGAAGAGCCTTGAGCATGCTGAACAACATTGGAAATAAAACATTAGAAGTGACAATATATTGCTACTTCCACAGTTAATGTAGTTTAATCAGCTTTCAGGGATTTTTTTTTAATTTGGTAAGCATAGAGATAATGCGGTTGTAGAAATTCCTGGAAAATTGATTCACTTAGTGTACTGCTTCATGTACTGTTATGGACCAGAGCAAAGGCTGCAAAATGTAAGGCAGCCCAGATTCTAACTAGTTCTTATTTTAAAGGTAAATGTAATGCCCTATGTTCCAGATGCAACTCAATTGGTTAAGCTACTCAACATTAAGCAAAACACAATATATTCAAAGACTCCGAGGGGCATAGATAGGGTTAACAGTAGGTGTCTCTTCCCCAGGATAGAGGAAATTCAAGGCTAGGTGACACATGTTTAAGGTGAGAGGAAAGAGATTTTAAAAAGACACGAAGGGCAATTTTTTTTTTTTACACAGAGGGTGGTTCGTGTGTGGAACAAGCTTCCTGAAAAAGTGGAGGATGTGGGTACAATTACAGCATTTAGAAAAATACATGAATCAGAAAAGTTTGAAGGGATATGGGCCAGGAGCAACTAGTTTTTTAAAAATCATTTTTAACAGGATGAGGATGTCACTGGCTAAGCCAGCATTTATTGCCCATCCCTAATTGTCCAGAGTCAACCACATTGCTGTGGGTCTGGAGTCACAAATGGGCCAGACCAAGTAAGGACGGCAGTTTCCTTCCCTAAAGCACATTAGTTAGCCAAGTGGGTTTTTCCCCTAACAATCAACAATGGATTCATGGCCATCATTAGACTCTGGATTCCAGATATTTTATTGAATTCAAATTCTACCATCTGGTGGTGAGCCTTGAACCCAGGTCCCCAGATGTTATCCGGGTCTCTGCATTGACAGTCCACCGATAATACCATTAGGACATTGCCTCCCCTGAAGTCCCACATGGACTGAACCATAGAATCCTGACAGTGTAGGGACAGGCCATTGGCCCAACAAATCCATACCAACCCTCAGGGCATCCCACCCAGACCCATCCCCCTCAAACCTACACATCCCCGAACACTACAGGCAATTTAGCATGGTCAATCCACCTAGCATGCACATCTTTGGACATTGGGAGGAAACCCACACAGGCACAGGGAAAATGTACAAACTCCACACAGACAGTCACCCAAAGGTGGAATCAAACGCGTGTCCCTGGCGCCATGAAGAAGCAGTGTTAACCACTGAACCATTGAACCACTGTGTTTGGGCCAAAGGGTCTGTTCTGTTTCCATGCTGTATGACTCGATGATTAAAGTCAAAATACAACAAAAGAAAGAAGAAATTGGAATAACCTAAGTCTGTTGGAAAACTTAACAGAATAAAAGATTATTTTACTACTAAACAGTAACTGTCCCAATATAGTAACATCCCATAAACACACCCTTGGTTAAAAGTAAATTCAGAAAAACAGAATTGTCTCACATGCATCTCCAGCAGCCCAGGATGAGAACAAAGCATCTAGAGACAGAGTGTAGCAGCTGGAAAAGATTCACTGCCTTCTAACCCTGCTGTGACCCCAGCAACAACTATTGAATGCTAAACCTAAAATTCCTGTGAGACCCTGACCACACCCACTCAGGCTGCTTCTATTGTTCCAATTTAAAAAAAACCCAAGCCTTCACAAGTTGTTTATCATCTCATAGACTGCTCGGTACCTGCTCCCCCAATCTCTCTCTAAAAGAAACAAGGACCAAACACATCTCTTAAAGCCACAGTATCATCAAAGGTACACCAATGTTGTATTGTCAAAATGTCCCTTTTTCCTCATTCACAGGATGAGGGTGTCAATGGGCATTTATTGCCTGGAAGGCAGTTAAGAGTCAACCACATTGTTGTGGGTCAGGAGTCACACGTAGGCCAGACCAGGCAAGGATAGCAGTTTTCTTGCCCAAAGGGCATTAGAGAACCAGATGGGGTTTTCCCCCCCCAACAATCGGCAATGGATTCATGGTCAGCATTAGATTCTTAATTCCAGATATTTATTGAATTCAAATTTCTGCCATGGCCAGATTTGAACCCAGGTTCCCAGAACATTATCTGTGTCTCTGGATTAACAGTCCAGGGATAATACCACTAGGCCATCAGGTATCTGTCCTTAGTGCCCATGTGCCATTGCCAAGTTGGGGACAGGGCTATACCTACTTGGCCTTGTGTCCTGTCTCATTTATATCCCACCAGGCCATTGATTGGCTTGATGCTCCACTAGAGACGACACCCCACCACTGAGAGTGACACTGCCACCAGTGGCCCGGGCTGGGACTGCAGGCTGTGCCAAAGCACATTCTCTATGATGGAGTTGTGAGATCAGTCTTGCCTGGCTGTTATGGCCCAGTGAGGGGAGTGAGAAGAGTTGGTGGTGGGGAGGGGATGGAGGTGGAGGATGGGTGGCAGGGTTACAGGGCAGGTGTTGCTGGGAGGAGAACATAATATGGGAGGAGCTCTGATGAGCATATGTGCTCCGTCTCTCCCCTGCACACACTCCCACCCATCCATTGGAATGAAACAGTTGCGTATTCTAGAAGGCAGCACTCAAAAATCATAACTGACTGAGCAGCCTAAACAAGGAGTTTTTTGTTTCCCTTCCAGACTTCCCTGGCTGTGGATGGCAAGCTAACGTGAGCAATATGCATGTTGCTAAAAGGAGACATGAAGCCAAAACTTTTCGTCTTGCACGCATTCGAGCAAAGACACAAGATACAGCCTGGGAAAAGTATATCAACCATTAGATGTGTTCTACTCTTGAAAATCATTGATAAAATAGTCCAGACTGTGGTAAGACTTATACCACAAACCAACTGAAGGCCATCAGCCAGGCTGCTATGGGAGTGTGTTGGAAACTAGCTCATAAGACCATAAGACATAGGAGCAGAAATTAGGTCATTCGGCCAATTGAGTCTGCTCCACCATTTAATCATGGCTGATAAATTCCTCAACCCCATTCTCCCACTTTCTCCCCGTAACCCTCAATCCCCTCGATAATCAAGAACCTATCTATCTCCATCTTATAAGCTCAATAACGTGACACAGTGTGGAGCTGGAGGCACACAGCAGGCCAGGCAGCATCAGAGGAGTGGGAAAGCTGACGTTTCGGGTCGGGACGCTTCTGATCTCGACCCGAAACGTCAGCTTTCCTGCTTCTCTGATGCTGCCTGGCCTGCTGTCCTCCTCCATCTCCATGCTGTGTTATCTCTGACTCCAGCATCTGCAGCTCTTACTATCTCTCAGTTGGAAGGTGACCGGTTTGTGATGCAGATTGATACTAACAGTGTGAGTTCAATTTGCACGTCGTATGAGGTTATTGCGAAGATGTCTTGGCTTGTTGACCTTATCTCTCTCTTGAGCTTCAGGTTAAGCTCACCACTAGTCTCGTGTCTCTGATGAGAGAGAGCTGCCCTTATGTGATTTTGCTGTCTGATATTTTAGATATAGACAGGAACCTGGTTTACATCTGCCAGAAGGATTCGTACGTACAATGCATTTTTTCATTTAAAAAAAGAGACAGCCAATCACTGCTGCATTTTCATGGCAACATCTTGACCAATCAGAATTTACTGATTCAGTCTGAAAGCAAAGATTGCCAGTTAACTACTTTTGCCATGTCTTCATGCCAATGATAATCAACCAATCAGCAATCTCATGCTGCGTAAAATAGTGTCTCTGCTTCAAGTCTGCCATACTTGTTTTCATTTATTATAGTCATACGTACCTAAGTACAGTGAAAAGTTTTGTTTTGCGTGCAGTACAGGCAGATCGCACCACACAACGTGCATCAGGGCAATAGAACACAGAGAAGAATGCAACATCACAGCTGTAGAGAAGGTGCACAGAGAGCGAGATCAACATTAAATTTAACTTGAAATTGTCCTCATTCTGATAATTAAATATCCTGGTTCTGATGAGTTGCGAGGTGAAAAGCTTCCTGGGGGTGGCACAGTGGCACAGTGGCTCAGTGGTTAACGCTGCTGCCTCTCACAATGCCAGGGACCCGAGTTTGATTCCAGCTTCAGGCGACTTTCTGTGTAGAGTTTGCACATTCTCCCCGTGTCTGTGCTGCTTTCCTCCTGCAGTCTAAAGATGTGCAGGTTAGGGTGGATTGGCCATGTTAAATTACCCCATAGTGTCCAGGGATGTGCAGGTCGGCTAGCTGTGGGAAATGTGGGGTTTCAGCGTTGGGGTCGTGTGTGGCTGGCTCTGGATGGGAAACTGTTTGTCGGGCGGGGAGGGGGCGTTGGTGTGGATGTGATAGGCTGAATAGCCTGCTTCCACATTGTCAGACTCTCTGAGCCATGGGAAAAGTGGAGTTATGGGGGAGCTGGGCCTGGGCAGGATGCTGTTTGGAGGGTCAGTGCGGACACGATGGGCCGAATGGCCTCGTTCTACAATTGTAGTGTTTACATTCCGTCCTACCAAGCAATTACTTACAAACTCAAAAATGCACAACGCTGTTTTCAATATCATTTCGTTCTCGGTTCAAAAAGGACCTGGTGTGTTTCAGTGATAAAAAGGTACTGCAGATGCTGGAGAATCCGAGATAACAAGCATGGGGCTGGATGAACACAGCAGGTCAAGCAGCATCACAGGAGCAGGAAAACTTGACGTTTCGGGCCTAAACCCTTCATCAGAAAGTGGTTTGTTTCTACCAGGGTAAACAGCAAACTTAAGAATAACTTAAACATTCAACTTCCACCAGTCCTGACAAATGGTGCTAAGCAACACGATTACAAATTCTAAATTTTCCACCAATTTCACAAAGCACTCAGCCATGTGGGATGAAACAAATGATTAGTTCAGCAGTTGAAAGGAGTTCACTTTGTAAAGTAGACACTGAGGTAGGATAGCTGTTTACTATCACAGGGAGAATAATGTCTGACATTTAAATCGAGGTCTCATTTTGTTTATGTTCTTCATAAGGAGTTGGTTCCAATGTTTACAAAAGGTGTTTCCAGCAAATGATGCAGTTTGCCAACTGCGTTTACTGTTAATCATTCATTCTTTTCGTGTCGATCGCAAAACATGATTGGCTGTCACAAGGGATCGTTTGCTTTCCCCCTTGATCCTGGTCAGTGATACAAACAGATATTTGCCAGTGGGTCCCACTGCAATATTCACACTACCGTCAACCCATGGTCTGGGAGGTAGTGCGGGCACCTCGAGCAATCACAGGGGTTGTGGTCACTTGGCATGGCCAAGACTGGTTGCATCAACACAGCTCCAACTGGCCAGGTCAGCTACTTTAGTTTCTTTTTAGGATGTATTCATTCATGGAATGTGACCATGGCCAGGCCAGCATGCATTTCCTGTTAGCAATTGGTCCTTGAGAAGATGGTGATGAGCTGGCTTTATGAATTGCTGTAGTCTGTGTGGCTTATGTACACCCACAATGCTCTTAAGGAGGGATTTCTAAGATTTTGCCCCATCAGTATTGAAGAAACATTGATGTATTTCTGCATAAGGATGGGGTGTGGTTTGGAAGGGAGCTTGCAGTGGTGTTCCTCGGTATCTGTTGCTTTTGTCCTTCCAGATGGTAGAGGTCATGCCTTTGAAGGACGTCTGTTAAAGGATTGGTGGTGAACTTATGCAGTGTATCACGTAGTTATACACACTGCTGCTACTGAGTGTCGGTGGTGGAGGGAGTGGATGCTTGTGGATGTGCTGCCAATCAAGCGGCTGCTTTGTCCTGGATGGTGTCAAGCTTCTTGAGTGTTGTTGGGGCTGCACCCATCCAGGCAAGTGGGGAGTATTCCATCACACTCCTGACTTGTGCCTTGTAGATGGTGGACAGGCTTTGGGGAGTCAGGAGGTGAGTTACTCACTGCAGGATTCCTAGCCCCTTGGAGCCACCATATTTAAGTTTCTAGAAATCAAAACTGCCTCCATTAAAGAGGGGTTAACCAAGCGGAGGCTTGGGGGCCGCTTTGCAGAACACCTATGCTCGGTTCACAATAAATACTGCATCCGCTGTACCCATTGTGGCCTCCTCTACATCGGGGAAACCAAGCAGACGCTTGGGGACCGCTTTGCAGAACACCTGCGCTCAGTTCGCAATAAACAATTGCACCTCCCAGTCGCGAACCATTTCAACTCCCCCTCCCATTCCTCAGATGACATGTCCATCCTGGGCCTCCTGCAGTGCCACAATGATGCTACCCGAAAGTTGTAGGAACAGCAACTCATATTCCGCTTGGGAACCCTGCAGCCCAATGGTATCAATGTGGATTTCACAAGCTTCAAAATCTCCCCTCCCCCTACCGCATCCCAAAACCAGCCCAGCTCGTCCCCGCCTCCCTAACCTGTTCTTCCTCTCACCTATCCCCTCCTCCCACCTCAAGCCGCACCCCCATTTCCTACCTACTAACCTCATCCTACCCCCTTGACCTGTCTGTCTTCCCTGGGCTAACCTATCTCTTCCCTAACTCCCCACCTACCTTTACTGGCTCCATCCCCGCCTCTTTGACTTGTCTGCCTCCTCTCCACCTATCCTCTCCTCTATCCATCCTCTATCCGCCTCCCCCTCTCTCCCTATTTATTTCAGAACCGCCTTCCCCTCCCCCATTTCTGAAGAAGGGTCTAGGCCCGAAACGTCAGCGTTCCTGCTCCTCTAATGCTGCTTGGCCTGCTGTGTCGATCCAGCTCTACACCTTGTTATCTATTAAAGAGGGAATTGCTTTCAATTAACAAGCATGTTACCAAAAATACACTGAAGAGTTTTAGACAATGAATTGCTAACTTTTGTCATTTTGCAGTCACAATGCCTTCAGAACAGAGCGAATATACAATAATAGCGGGGGTTAAACAGTGTAATGGCTTTTACTAACTTCTACAGGAACAATCTGGTGAGAACAATTAGATAAAAGAATTTCTTGCCTGTTGAGCTTTAGCAGAGTGGATGAAACTTCTGTGCACATGCTGCCATGAGTAAGTACTTGTGGGCTAGTTAATGAGCATTAGAACATGGTTTCATGAATGTGGAATCCAACAATGGATTCATTGTCATCCTTAGATTCTTAATTCCAGATACTTATTGAATTCAAATTCCACCATCTGCCGTGGCGGAATTTGAACCGAGGTCCCCAGAACGTTATCTGGGTCTCTGGATTAACAGTCCAGCGATAATACCGCTAGGCCGTCACCTTCCCTCGATGACACCACATCAGCCATTACATTTTAGAGAGGAGAATTTCACTTCCAGCCCTCTGAGAGAAAAAAAAATTCTTTTCGTCTCCACCTTAAAAGGTAAACCCTTTATTTTTTAACTGTGTACCCTTGTTTTGGTCCCTCTATGAAAGGAAACATCCTTCCAGTGTGTCTACGCTACAGAGATCATTTAGCACACTTACATCTGTTGCTCTCATCCCCAAGTCAGAAGGCTGAGTTTGGTTTTGAGTTCCATTTCAGCACGCCAGTAAAGGCTGACACTCTACAGCGGTACTGAGGGAGTGTGCACTATCAGAGGCACAACATTTTTACCTGAGGTTTTAAACTGACATCCCACCTGCACTCCCAGATGAATGTAAATGAGCCTGCACCACTATAGAATCACAGACTTACTATTGTGTAGCGCCAACCTCCTACCTTTTCCTCATATCCCTGCAAACCACTTCTACGCAAATATTTATTAAATGCCCTCTTGAATACCTCCATTAAACTTGCCTCCATCATATTTCCAGGTTCCACACCCTAAGTATTCGCTTGTGAAAGATGGTGACAGAGTAGAACGGTCTGGTCAGAGCTCCACTGTCGCCAGGGGGTCCTTTACCCATTTTCCCTCCTTTTTTCTCCATTTTTCCCTTTCTTACCCACCCTGCAGTATCGAGTCACTGAGGGCCGGAGTGAGTGGGCAGTGACCCACGGAGGGCCAGAGTGAGTCAGCGGTAACCCACTGAGGGCCGGAGCGAGTAGGCAGTGACCCACAGAGGGCCGGAGTGAGTGGGCAGTGACACACGGAGGGCCAGAGCGAGTGGGTAGTGACCCACTGAGGGCCAGGGTGAGCGGGCAGTGACCCACGGAGGGCCGGAGCGAGTGGGCAGTGACCCACTGAGGGCCAGGGTGAGCGGGCAGTGACCCACGGAGGGCCAGAGTAAGCGGGCAGTGACTCCCAGAGGGCTGGAGCGAGTGGGCAGTGGCCCATGGAGGACGGGAGCGAGCAGCGTGGCCTTGGGCTCGGGGGCCATACAAGTGTGCCCTGTGAGCCCCAAAACACTGCGAGCAGTGAGCACTGGAACAGCCCATGGGAAGCAGCCCCTGGAGAAGCATGCAGGCAGCGAATCCTGGACAGAAACTGGTGTTTGGGGACAACCCTTACCTTAGAACACTGTTATGTTAACCCCTTAATGTACCCCTTAATATATTCCTAATGGTTTCACAGGTCGGCGCAACATCGAGGGCCAAAGGGCCTGTACTGTGCTGTAATGTTCTATGTTGTATTAACTTATTTTCAACCCTGTAATTAAGCAACTATTTTGATCCCTGTGTTGTAGCCGAGGATTGCACCTGTGCATTTGTACCTAAGATGCTGCCATAAGAAGGCAGACATTGTAAACGTTTTTCACTGTACTCCTGCAATGGGGCACATGTGACAACAAAAGGATATTGATTGATGAAAGGATATTGATTGATAAAAGGATATTGATTGATAAAAGGATATTGATTGGAGTCTTTTATCGCCACTTTAGCTTCATTTGTACGTCACTTTTAAGTCGGCTTGTCTCGTTCTTGCTTCTTTTATGAGTAGGAAGATTTTCTCCATATGTACTCCATCCAGCGCACTCTTGATTTTGAACATCTCGCTCAGATCACCTCCCAGCCTTCGTCCCTCTGAGGAGAACAATACCAACTTCTTCAATCTGTCCCCTCGCCTGAAATTTCTTGATCCTGGAATCATTCCTGTCCATCACTCCCCAGTGTGTTCACACCCCTTCCCAGAATGTGACGCCCATAAATGTATTACTTTGAAGAAAAACAGGGAATTTCTCCCTGGTGCCCTGATTGTAAACCACTTACTGCTTAACTGTAAGTAGATTGGCCTCCTACATTGCGCGCAACACTTCAAAGGCAACTGATTGGCTACAAAGCACTTTGATGATGTCCTGAGGAGCTTTGTAAATTCAAGTCTTACTGTATATCTGCAGATTCTGCTCTGGCATCTGTATTTACTTCTTCACTCCTAATGCTGTGGATGCCCTGATTGTAGGGGACAGAGATACACTAGCCGGAAACACCCTGAAGTTGGAAAGATCATGAATACGTGCAAATTCATTCCTACTGCTCTGCACTGGGCTGCGACTAGGCTCCAGTCAAAACTAAAGAACATACAACTCGTCAGTGTCTGCAACCATAACAAGGGGCATTTTATTTTGCATCAATATGCCCTGCAGACTCAAAACCCATATTAAGCAGCTCATAAACCTGGTTGATGTCTCATCACCATCACATGACTCACTTTTTGTCCCAGCATAATATATACCGACTGTAATGTAAAACACTCACCAACGGTAACAACACACCCAGCTCCCAGCAGAAATCTGGGTTGTCCTGAAGTCGAACTGTTTAATTGTGATTCCTTACTTTCCAATTATTTACTAGTTCACCCCAGTTGGGAAAAAACGCAATGTCCTCTCTGAGCGTCCAAACCCAGTGCAGGATGAAAGCAGTTTGAATAGAGGCCGAGGTGTTTGTATTAAAGAGTTGACACATTAAGAGCTGTGACCTGACCCCAGAGAATGCTGGAGAAACTCAGCAGGTCCAGCTGCATCTGGGGAGAGAGAAAAGCGGTTTTGTCTTTGTATGTTTCTAATCGACCTGTTCAGAGATGTTACCACACATCTCTGGGCTTGAGCTTGGGCCTCCCAGCTCAGAGGTGGGGACACTACTACTGTACCATGAAATCCTGAGAAACAGAGCTAAGTGGTAATAAAGAAGAGTCTCATCTGGGCCAACGTACGGGGCAGTCAAGCATCACGTACAATACTATTGATATAGAGTCATATCGAGCACGGAAACAGACCCTTTGGTCTAACTTGTCCATGCTCACAAGACATCCCAATCTAACCTCGTCCCATTTGCCAGCATTTAGCCCCTATCCCTCCAAACCCTTCCTATCCATGTACCCATCCAGATGCCTTTTAAATGCTGTAATTGTACCAGCCTCCACCACCTTCTCTGGCAGCTTATTCCATACACGCGCCACCTCTGCGTGAAAAGTTACCCCCTCAGGTCCCTTTTAAATCTTTTCCCTGTCATTCCCATGCCCTCTAGTTTGGACTCCCCTACCCTGGGGAAAAGACCCTGGTTTTCACCCTATCCATGATTTTATAAAACTCTTTAAGGTCACCCCTCAACCTCCGACACTCCACGGAAAAAAGCCCCAGCCTCTTCAGCCTCTCTCTATAGCTCAAACACTCAAGTCTCAGTCACATCCTTGTAAGTCCTTTCCGAAACCTTTCAAGTTTAACAACATCCTTCTATAGCGGGGAGATCAGAATTGTACACAGTAATTGAAAAGTGGCCTCACCAATGTCCTGTTCAGCTGCAGAATGGCATCTCATCTCCTGTAGTCAATGCTCTGACCAATGAAGGCAAGAGTACCAAATGCCTTCTTCACCACCCTGTTTACCCGTGACATCAGGAACTATGCACCCGCACCCCTAGATCTATTTGTTCAACCCTCCCTCCCTCAGGTCCTACCATTAATGTATAAATCCTGCCTGGTTTGCCTTACCAAAATACAACACCTCACATTAAATGCACAGTCTGCATTAGCACAGGAGGGTGTCTTGTGGCACAGTGGTAGTGACTTTGAGTCAAGAAATCTGGGTTGAAGCCCCACCTGCCTCAGACATTTGTATAACATGTGTATAACATGTCTGAACAAGTTGATTTATACAATAAGACCGTAAGCAGGAGTAGGCCATTTGGCCTCATGAGCCTGCTCCGCCATTTAATAGTACCTTGGCTGATCCAACATTCCTCACGTACACTTTCCTGCCCTTTCCCCATAACCCTTGATTCCCAGACTGATCAAGAATCGATCTGTTTCAGCCTTAAATATACACAAGGACTTACAGCTCTCTGTAGCAAGGAGTTTCAAAGACTCACAACTTTCTGGGAGAAGAAAAAGTCTTAAATTATCACAGGAATGTCAACATTAGGAAAAATGAAGTTAATGTTCCCCTTACCTCACCAGACTGTCAATGTTCTTTGGCAGAACAATAATATTACAATGTCCAAAGTCTTTGCTCACCAACTGTGGCTGATTTAAACAACTTTAGGCATAAGCCTTTAAATAGGAATGTGTGTTGTGAAATATCAGCTCCCACCTCCCATTTATTCTACAAAATATGGTTGGGATTCCTAGGTGCATCAGTGGAGCTCAGTTTGTGAACGCAGCACAGTCCATCACACAAGCCAACCTACCATCTATTAACTCCATCTGTACTGCTCACTGCCTGAGGAAGACAGTCAACACCATCAAAGACCCCTCCCCCACCCTGGTTATAATTTCCTCCAAAATCTTCAGTCAGGTAGAAGATCCAAAAGGTTAAACACACGTACCACCAGATTCAAGAACAGCTTTTTCCCCGCCGTTTTTAGAGTTCTGAACGAACCTCTCAAATTTTAAATTTAATGTTGATCTCTCTTTGTACGCCTTCTCCGTCGCCGTACCATTGTATTCCTCGCTCTGTTCTATTATCCTAATGCACTTTGTGTGGAAAGACCTGCCTGCACTGCATGCAAAACAAAACATTTCACTGTACTTAGGTACATGAGACAATAAGTCAAAAATCCTTCCTAAGACAGGTTAATGTTCTGACCATAAGGATAAAAAGAACTGTAGATGCTGAGGACCTGAAACCAAAAAAAAACAGAAGTTGTTGGAGAAACTCGGCAGCTTTGGCAGCATCTGTGGAGAGGAAGCAAATCTAAACCATTTTCACCTACTTACTGTCCCCATTAGGCCAGGCAATGGCCAAGTGGTATTACCACTAGACTGATTAATCCAGAGACCCAGGGTCTTGGGTTCAAGTCCTGCCAGGGCAGATGGTGAAATTTGAATTCAATTTTAAAATATCTGGAATTAAGAGCCTAATGATGACCATGAATTCATTGTTGATTGTCAGGAAAATCCATCTGGTTCACTAATATCTTTTAGGGAAGGAAAGTGCTATCCTTACCTGGTCTAGCTTACACGTGACTCCAGACCCACAGCGATGCTGTTGGCTCTTAAAAAACTACCCTCTGGGTAATTGGGGAAGGGTAATAAATGCTGGCCTAGTCAGCGACACCCTCATCCTGTTAACGAAGTTTAAAAAAATTATTAGTATTTCTTTCTCCTGAGCATACTCTTATCCATTACTTTGTCTCCCTAACTATCCTTCTTTCTCTTTGGGCTCCATCTCTGGTTATCCTCACACTCCTTTACCCCATCCAACCTCCTTGTCTTCAGAATAATTAGCACCTTTTCCGAGCTACCTCAAGGGTCACTGGAGTCAACATGTTAATTTTCTGGCTCTCTTCTTTGGGAGGAGACTGTAGCGGCTACATAGCCATTGGAAACGCGGATGTAATGAGTTAAAAATCCCCATGTTGCATCTTTCCACTGGAGCTACAGTAAGGTTGCTGTTAGCTTACTAAACGTCATGTGCCTAATATCTTCCGAATCAGCAGAGCAGTTCGCACCACAGCAGGAGGGCAGGACCAGTGCCTTTAGAAATCTCAGCTATTTCCAATTCACTGTGACGACTTTATTCAACAGTAGAGAGGAAAAACTATCAAACTCTTCCCCAAGGCAGCCCTATTTAGGTACATTTGCTCCACTCCCAAACCACCACCCCCCTCCAACTTTCACTGTTAGCTTAAATTAAGCCTCAGAGAACATGGAAAGTGATTATAGAATCCCTACAGTGTGGGGACAGGCCCTTTGGCCCTACAAGTCCACATCAACCCTCAGAGCATCCCACCCAGACTCAGCCCCCTATAACCCATCTAATCTACACATCCCTGGATGCTATGGGCAATTTAGCACAGCCAATCCATCTAGCCTGCACATCTTTGGAGCGTGGGAGGAAACCCACACAGACATGGGGAGAATGTGCAAACTCCACACTGCCTGAGGGTGGAATCAAACCCAGGTCCCTGGTGCTGTGAGGCAGCAGTGCTAACCACTGAGCCATCATGCCACCCTGTTGGTCAGGCTACAGATGGAGTTATTGTTATATCATTGCGTTTCACAGTCTCTATCATGGGTTAGAGCCAAACCGACAAGGCTCTTCAGCCCTTTTAAACTGCACTGATATAACTATTACTCAAGGTGCACTGATCCCAGTTTCCTACACTTGTCCCATATCCTTGACTGTTACGATATTTCAAGTGCTCATCCACATATCTTTTAAAGGTTGTAACGGTTCCAGCCTCCACTACCTTCCGAAGCAGCACATTCCAGATTCCCTCCACCGGCTGAGTGAAGACGTCTTTTTTTCTTAAATCTCCCCTGAATATCCCGTCCCTTACCCTAAAACTATGCCCCCTCGTGATTGATGCCTCGAATTAGGTGAACAGCTGCTCTCTATTCACCCTGTACATACCCCACATGATTTTACACACTTCAATCATGTTCCCCCTCAGTCTTCTCTGCTCTAAAGAAAACAATCCAAGCCTATCCAGTCTCTCCTTATGGCTCAGTTTCTCCATCCCAGGCAACATCCTGGTGAACCTCCTCTGTAACCCCTCTAGAGCTATTACATCCTTCCTGCAGTGAGGTGACCAGAACTACACACAGTACCTCAGCTGGGGCTCTGTACATCTCCAATATTACCTCATTGCTCTTATACTCTATGCCACAGCTGGCACACACACATATACAAGCAAACGCAGACACACCCACGCTGACACACCCACCCACACACCCACCCACACACACACACACACACCCAGACATACAGACACCCCCACACCGACACACCCACACCCACCCCCACACACACCCACACCCACACCCACACACACACACCGACACACCCACACCTACACACATACATACACACACACACCGACACACCCACACCTACACACACACATACACACACACACCGACACACCCACACCTACACACACACCCCGACACACCCACACATACACACACACCCCGACACACCCACACCTACACACATACATACACACACACTGACACACCCACACCTACACACATACATACACACACACACCGACACACCCACACCTACACACACACCCCGATACACCCACACTGATTTAAATAGAGATGAGCACATCCCTGAAGGATACAGGAGCAACCTGGCCCCATTTTACCCATTTGCGAGCCTGTCACAATTTTGGAGATGTCCTTTCATTTGTTTTTATGAAACTTGTTTGTTTTAAAAGAAAGAAGCCCTTTCAGGAGCTCTGCCTCGGGTTTCAGTGGGTAACAGCTACAGTTGGTCTTTGTGGAAATGGGTCTAAGGGAGGAATGAACTGCAGACCCCACTCCTCATGGTATTTCTGGAAAAATGTCTCTCTGTCCACATCTGAGGTAGAAGGTAATGAGATAGTACAACAGATGACCAACAACTTGGTCAAAGAGCTGGATGTAGTAAAAGGGGTTAGGTATGATTGCATACTATGCTAGCGAGACTAGGTGCACATCACCACAGGAAGTGATGCAACATCACGTGATCTTGCTCTCTCTCAGCCTGGTGGCAAGATGTTTCTTAAATCGTTAATGTTTCCCTTGTCCCACTAAACCCTGGCAATATTCTTTATCAGTACAACAACACCAAAAACATCTTGGGAGGCAGTGTGAAGATCTTG
This sequence comes from Ginglymostoma cirratum, assembly GCA_024137785.1. Classification (NCBI taxonomy): domain Eukaryota; kingdom Metazoa; phylum Chordata; class Chondrichthyes; order Orectolobiformes; family Ginglymostomatidae; genus Ginglymostoma; species Ginglymostoma cirratum. The sequence goes on along the minus strand of JAHRHZ010000008.1, from coordinate 7,863,995 downwards.
AATGAGGATAGAAAGGCTGAGGGTTGTACAGATAGCATATTCTGGGCCAAGCCAGGGGGAGGTGATGGCCTCCCATCAGGGGAGGCGATATTGTTGCTGGACTGTTACCTGAATCCAGGTAACACTCTGGGGTCCTGGGTTCAAAAGCGCAACTTGAACTCAATAGAAATCTGTTATTAAGAGTCTAATGATGATCATGAAACCATTGTCAGAAAAACCCACCTGGTTCACTAACATCCTTCATGGATGGAAATCTGCTGTCCTTACCCACCCTTTGGAATGGGCAATAAATGCTGGCCCATCCAGAAACTCCTTCATCCCTGAATGATTTTTTTAAAAAAAGGGCTACTGTTCAGCTTTTGACTCAGGGCCAACTGAACCAAGGCTGATGCAATAATGTATTAGTAACTTCTTCCACTGCTTCAGTTTTTTTTTAAACTTGTGGCCCACCAGTTTAACGCGAGAACACTGGTTTTACCTTTCACTGTTGAGGGAGAATCCAAACAGAATACCCTGAACCTGAGTTTGATTTGTCACGCATCGGTCAAAACCGATCCTCACCCTGTCATGTTAACAATATTGACTGATGTTTTGTGTGAGGGAAGGATAGTTTCTTTCACAGTCATTTGTAGAATCCTTAGAGTGTGGAAACAGGCCATTCAGCCCATCAAGGGTGCATCAACCCCCCCCCCCCCCCACCGAACAGCACCCCACCCAGACCCACTCCCTACTCTACAACCCTGCATTTCCCATGGCCGATCCACCTAACCTGCACATCTTTGGACTTCGGGAGAAATATACATAGTCACCCAAGGATGGAATTGAACCTGGGTCCCTGGCACTGTGAGGCACCAATGCTGACATCCCCCTCCCGTGCCACTCCATTTATTCACTTCTGAATTTATCATGAATTTATCAGAAGGTGGATGAATGCAAGACAAAAACAGCATGGAGAAAAGTCTCTGATAATACAGTGTGGAGCTGGAGGAACACAGCAGGCCAGGCAGCATCAGAGGAGCGGGAAAGCTGATGTTTCGGGCCTAGACCCTTCTCTGGGTATAGTCTCCGCAGCTTTCATAACCGATTGGCTGTTTTTGCAAGGAAATGGAATTTAGTTTTAACATCATTGCATTCTTACTAAGCCGAGTAACAGAAATAAAGTTCATTTGATTTGAATTTCTTCCTTCAGGCATTCATTAACATCTAACTTCCCCACCCCGGTAATAATTAGGTTTCATTTTCCTTTTCAAATTTTACAATTTTGATCAAATTGTTTGCATTAACTTTATCCTCTTCTCTGAAGAGCTAATTTTAGTTTTCTTTTCGGAAATTGCCTGTTACACGAATATTTTATCAGGCCCATCGTTTGCCATCTTTCTAGTGCAGTTACTCACCCAGTGCCTGAAAAGAAATCTTCATGTTTAAAAAATAAACTCATTTTAATCGGGCACAGAGGGGACATCTAAGTCTCCAACATGGCAGATGGAATGAGAAATCCCACAATGCTTAGCCTTCCATGTTATAAACACAGGAAAAGAATCACCCATAAGGGCTAGTTCTTATGTAACAAAAGGGAGTTAGTGTCTATTTGTAAACTTGAAATATCCTGAATACATTTGGGAACATTGTAGAATAAAAGGAATTAAAACTGGCTTAACATATGAGGAATGTTTGAGAACCCTGGGTCCATATTCAATGGAGTTTAGAAGGATGAGTGGGGATCTAATTGAAACCTACAGAATACTAATGGCCTGGACAGAGTGGACATTGGGAAGATATTTCCATTGGCAGGACTGACTAGGGCGTAGCCATGGAGTACAGGGAGGTCCCTTTAGAACAGAGGTAAGGAGAAACGTCTTCAGCCAGTGAGTGGTAAATCTATGGAATTCACGAACACAGAGGGCTGTGGAGGCCAGGTCTTTAAGTATATTTAAGACTGAGATAGATAGGTTCTTGATTGTCAAGAGTTATGGGGTGAAAGCGGGAGAATAGGGTTGAATAACTTATCAGCCAGGGTTAAATGGCAGAGCAGACTCAGTGGGCCGAATGGCCTAACTTCTGCTCTTATGTCTTATGGTCTTATGGCTTTATCTCCCCACATATTAAAGGTAAAGCCGCCATTGTCCCATTGAGCCATGGGGCTGCTCACACAGCAGAGAGAGACGATGGGTGTTGGTTTAACCTGAGGGTCGATAAATCTCAGGCAAGGGGAGAGCTTGAGAATGAGAGTCCTTCAGAGTAATCTCAGTCAGTGTGGATGTGCAAAAGAAGCAAATGTCATTGCGAGATCAGATCACATGGACTGGGAGCTTGTTCACGAACTCGAGAAATGATTTAATCTCAACATACGCTTTGAATGTGTAAAGTCACTATTGTGCGAGTGTGAGTGTGTGTGAGAGAGAGTGTGTGTGTGTGTAAGTGTGAATGTGCGTGTGTGTGTGTATGTGTGTCTGTGTGTGCTCTGTATGTGTGTGTGAATGAGTGTGCACGCGCGTGTGTGTGAATGTGTGTGTGAGTGAAAATGTGTGTGTGTGAGTGAGAATGTGTGTGTGTGTGAATGTGTCTATGTGTGTGAGTGTGTGTGTGAGAGTGAGTGTGTGTGAATGTGTCTGTGTTTGTGTGTGTGAGCGTGTGTGAGCATGTGTGTGTGAATGTGTCTGTGGGTGTGTGTGTGAATGTGTCTGTGTTTGTGTGTGTGTGTGAGAGTGTACGTGTTTTTGTGTGTGTATGTGTGTGTCAGTGTGTATGTGTGTGTCAGTGTGTGAGTGTGTGTGTATATGTTTGTGTCAGTGTGTGTGTGTTTATGTGTGTGTCAGCGTGTGTGTGTGTGAATGTGTGTGCGTGTGTGTGTGAGTGAGAATGTGTGTGAGTGAGAATGTGTGTGTGTGTGAATGTGTCTATGTGTGTGTCAGCGTGTGTGTGTCTGTATGTGTGTCTGTTCGGAGGGAAGCTTGTGGGGGAAATGCATGTTAACTGATCAGCTTCTGTCCTTCCCATCTTGTATTTGTAATGATCCAGGCTCTGATTTAACTGGTTTAACCGGATCAAATTCTCGGCTCCAGGGTATCAGATCACCGAAACATGGATGCCGGGTTTTTTTTAATGCATATCCTAATTTGTTTTATTTTGGGGCACATGTGTGCACTCAACATCAATGAAGCAAGGCTTATCGGTGCTAGGGCAGGAGGGGATGTTACAAAACAAATCCACCTTGAACCATCTTCTCCCCGCCCCCACTCCCCACACCGTCAGAATTATCGTCCTACCCCACCATCAGTCACCAAGTGACCCTGTTGCAGGATCAGGGGTCATTGACCTGTTAGGCTAATTCCTTCCTAATCACAGAGAGCCTTGAGTCAGGTGACGAAGGAGCAGCACTCAGAAAGCTTGTGACTTCAAATCAACCTGTTGGGCCTAGTGTCATGGGACTTCTGACTTTATCCCCTCCGGTCCAACACCAGCATCGCCACATCATCAGAATGAATGACAGGATGGGTTTGAGGGGCAGAATGACCTTCATTGGCAGGGTCCCAGAGAGGCAGGATGCTGGACCGTTCTCTGCAGCCGCAGCTCATTCGTACCAACTCCTACCTGAAGACATTATTCCATCGAGACAAACAAAATTCGAGTGTGTTAATGTTCAAAGCTATTCATTGCCAATTCGATTGACCTCCAAGTTAAAACATTTTGTTATTGAAATTCTCATGAATTATTGAAAGCACTTCAATAATCAACATCCACGTTTATCATTCTGTGCCTCTCTCGCGGAAATCTGAAGAGAGAGGCATGTTTGACTTCCCTTTCTATCGAGGCAGTGATATTAATGATACCAGTGACATTACTGAGCACATTAATGAGGCTATGTTGGTGTTTTAATTAGTATCAACTGCTCTAACATGCTGCTTACCTGTAAATGACACATCCGACTCATGAAGAAAAACAATTAGGACCCAGCACCCTATTAATGAAGTTTTTTTTGTAATCGGAGCACAGAGGTGCTAGATATGGACCATGATCAGAATTCTTGATCCAGCCTTTGCCCAAAGCTCTGCTACAGAGCAAATTCTTAATTTAAGAAAAGACAGAAGTAATATGCCAGATATTTGATCGTACATTCATTTGATGCCGTCAGAAATTACTCCTTTTGACGTTTCTGCTTTTGAGGTGTGGGCAAGACTTGTGAATTTGGCATAAGAACCGTAAATGCTGAGCAGGTTGCATAGTTCCAGTGCAGAGAGAGAGAGAGAGAGAGAGAGAGAGAGGAGCAGAGTTAATGCCTCAGCTTGATGATCCTTCATGAATTTAGCTGAGGATTTCCTTGAACCGTTGCACCTTGGCTACTCACCGTATCCGTGCCCCTCATGATTTTATAAATATCTATAGGGTCACCCCTCAGCTTCCGTCTGTCCAGGGAAAATAGCCCCAGCCTATAGCTCAAACCCTCCAACCCTGGCAACATCCTTGTAGATCTTTTCTGAACCCTTTCAAGTTTCATAACATCCTTCCTATAGCAGGGAGACCAGAACTGAACTCAGTATTGCAAAAGTGGCTGAACCAAAGTCCTGTACAACTGCAAAATGATCTCCCAAATGCACTGACCAAAAAAGGCAAGCTCACCAAATGCCTTCTTCACTATCCTATCTACCTGCGACTCTACTTTCAAAGAACTATGAATTGCACTCCAGCCTCCAGCCTAACCTATCCATGCCACCCTGTTTTCATAATTAATCTAGTTCCATTTGCCTGTGTGTGGTCCATATCCCTCCATTCCTATCCTGCCCATGTACCAATCCAAATATTTCTTAAATGGCAAAATTGTACTCATCTCCATCACTATCCTGGCAGCCTGTTCCAAAAACTCACCATCCTCTGTGTGCAAAACATTGCCCCTCTGGACCCTTTTGTATCTTTCCCTTCTCACCTTAAACCCATGGCCTCTAGATTTTGACTCCCCTCCCATGGGGATAAAGCTAACTTATCCATGGCTCTCGTGATTAATTAGACCTCTACAAGGTCACCCTTCAGCCTCCAATGCTCCAGGGAAAAAAAGGTCCCAGCCTAGCCAGCTTCTCCTCATAACTCAAGGCTTCTCCAGGTAGCATCTTAGTAAATCTTTTCCGCAGCTTTTCTCGTTTAATTATATCCTTTCTATTGTAGGGTGACTATGGGCATCAATACCCAAGCCAGCATTTGTTGTCTGTCCTTAATTGGTTTGGCATTGAATGGCTCATGTGTTCAAATCATTAGTTCGTGGTGTTTGCATGTCTCTGGCCAGTCCAGCAGTTTTCCCCTCATCCCTAATTGCCCTTAAGACAAGCATTGGGAGTGTCTTCTTGCACAAGTTGTGGTCCTTAGTGACCTCCACAATGCCTTTAAAGCATTGAATTGTGGGATTTTGACTCAACAACTGCGAAGGAATGATGACATAATTACGGATCAGGATGGCATGTGGCTTAGTGATCTCATTGAAACATGCAGGATTTCTAAAGGACTTGACAGGGTCAATGCTGAGTGGATGTTTCCCCTAATTGGAGGGTCGAGGACCAGAGACAACAGAGGCTTATCAATTTAAGACTGAGATTAGGAGGAATTTCTTCTCTAAGAGTCTTTGGAAGTCCTTGCCACAGAGAGCTCTGGGGGCAGATCCTTTGTGTATCTCTAAGCCTGAGATTCTTGAATAGTAGGGGAATCAAGGGTTACAGAGAGAGGGCAGGAAAGTAGATGTGAGGGATGTTGGATTAGCCATGATCCTATTGGATGACAGTTTAAGCTTGTGGCCAAACAGGCTGCTTCAGTTCCTATTTCTTATGGTCTTAGAGGGAGGCTGTCAGCTTGTGGTGTTCCAATACATCTGCTGCATTTGGCTTTCTAGATGGTCACAAGCTATGATTACACTGTTGAACCAGAGGGTGGTTAACAGACAGCAATGTCCTGTGTGTCTTTACTCACCTGTAGGCTGGTCTAAGTAGGGATGGCATTGGGAAACCAGATGGACTTTCACAATAATTGGTGATGGTTGCCATGACAGAGACTAGCTCTCCTGTTCCATATTTATTAAAACATTTGATACACTGCCATGGTGGAATTTGAACCCAAATCTCTAGCGAATTAACCTGGGTGTCTGGGTTACTAGTGCCATGGTGTTCCCACAATACCTTCACCTCCCAGAAACTGGCCCTGGGTTTCCCATTTTACAAAATGATGATGTTTTAAATGCACTTTCTAAGCTGAAAACTTTTGGAATTTCCTCAGGTGGTTAAAAGCGCTGCTTAAATGTGAGCAGAGATAATAGGAACTGCCGATGCTGGAGAATCTGAGATAACAAGGTGCAGAGCTGGGACCCTGCAGCCCAATGGTATCAATGTGGACTTCACAAGCTCCCCTCCCCTGACCGCATCCCAAAACCAGCCCAGCTTGTCCCCGCCTCCCTAACCTGTCCGTCCTTTCTCCCACCTATCCCCTCCTCCCACCTCAACCCCCACCCCCAACTCTTACCTACCAGCCTCATCCGTGCCTCCTTGACCTGTCCGTCTTCCCTGGACTGACCAACCCCCACCCTAACTCCCCACCTACACTCACCTTTACCGGCTCCAACCCTGCCTCCTTGACTTGTCCGTCTCCTCTCCACCTATCTTCTCCTCTATCCATCTTCTATCCGCTTCCCCCTCTCTCCCTATTTATTTCAGAATCCCCTTCCCCTCCCCAATTTCTGAAGAAGGGTCCAGACCCGAAACATCAGCTTTCCTGCTCCTCTGATGCTGCTTGGCCTGCTGTGTTCATCCAGCTCTACACCTTGTTATCTTTAAATGTGAGCAATTTCTTTTACATCCGGTTAAACTTGTAAATCTTTCCTGTGCCTCTGTGTGTTTTGTGTACTGTTTTAACAAGGTAATCAGAATTGTACTCCCAAGTGTCATCTGACCAAGTGATGGTAAAGTGCCCCAATAGATCTCCATCCCTTCCTCCTTCCTGACTTCTGAACAGGAGGCAATGAGAATTAATTGGTAGCAAGGATTGGAAGGATTTTGGTTTGTGTGACAATCTCTTTGCGTTAACGTAAGATTTACAGTGTGGTCATGTGAATGCTGTTCCTGTGATGATTCTCAATTAGATTAGTAGCTTAAAGCATTTCAGACAAAAGCAATAATTAGAGTTGTACACAGATGCAGTCAGCCATTGTGACAAGTGTTTATTAGTTCACCCCAGATGGATGAGGTAATGCTGGCTGAGCAATCTGTACAGAGATATGGAACGCATTGTGCTCTTAGTTTAAAGTTACTTAATTCCAATTAGCCAATCATTCACATTATTGCCACAAAATTCTCACTTTGTAATGATATTTGCATTTCTTATTTCAAATGATGGTATGAAAACATCTTTTGTGAGTTCTTGCCATGGCTGTAAAAAATGAGAAGCTGTTGAGATATCTAGTTACAGAAAGATTTCTAATGTATAACAACTTTGAAACAGTGTCCAAGTTTCTTACAGCCAACAAAAGACTTTTGAAGTGTATTTGCTGTTGTAATTTCGGAAATACAGTTTCTCAGCCTCCAGAATCAGAGGGATTTAGAAAGTTTTAATTAGATGAGCAGCTGGGCAGATAATGATGTGATGGTAACATCGCTGAATTCGTCATCCAGCTGCCCAGGCTAATGCGGTGGGGACACATGTTCAGATCCCACTACTGCAACCAACGGAATTTAAATTTAGTTAATCAATCTGGACTCGATGCCTAGTCTTAGAATGAAAATATTCATAATTATCGCCCAAACTTGTCAGCTTGTTTTATTCTTTGAATGGGATTGGCTGTCACCAGGCAAGTCAGCATTTAGTGCCCATTCCTAAGTGCCCTTGAACTGAGATAATAAGGCGTGGGGCTGGATGAACACAGCAGGTCAAGCAGCATCATAGGAGCAGGAAAACTTGACGTTTCGGGCCTAGACCCTTCTTGCTAGGCCACTTCTGAGGGCTTTTAAGACTAAATCACATTGCTGTAGGTCCGACTAGATAACGACCGAGATAATGACCTAGGCAGATTTCCTTCCCTAAAGGACATTAGTGAACCAGATGGATTTTTAATAACATTGATGAAAGCCTCATGGTCACCATCACTGAATAGAAGTGTTATGTTCCAGAGTTACGAGTTAAATTTAAATTCCACCAGACACCATGGTGAAATTTGAACCCATAACCCGACTATGATAGCCTGGGTCTCTGGATTGCAAGTCCAATGATATGACTACATCACTAACTTCTCTCTTAAATGTACGAGATTGAGGGCAAATTTAGCAAGGAATGTAAAAACTAACAGTAAATGCTTCTGCAGTTGTAAAAAAGGAAGTGAGTAGCTAAAGTAAGCAGTTGTGGATGCAAAGTTAGTAATTGCTTGGGTGTATCTTCCAAAGGTCTCAAGATTCTGGAAAGGTCCAAGAGGATTGGAAGAAACCGCTGTAACACCACTGTTTGAGAAAGGAGAGAGACAAAAAGCAGAAAGCTATTGGCAGGTTAGTTAAACATTCCTGGTTTGGAAAATGTAGAATCCATTGGGTAGGAAGTATGAAAATCATGAGCACCTATTCCAGGATTTGAACACAAAAATCAAGGCTGAGATTCCGATACAAACTTCAGGAAAGGCTGCTTCTGAATCGGCCTCGTGAATGTTCTCAGACCTGTTTGATTGAAGTTTATCAAGTTATCCGTGACCTTGACAGTGAATGAGGGAACACATGAGTGAGTTCGGAGCTAGGTGAAACTGTTGGAAAATTAGGGGGCACCCTTTCAGGATAGAAATAAGTGTTAAAATGAGACCCCATCTACGTTCATGTGTGGATGTAAAAGGTCTCATGGTGCTATTTTGAAGAAGAGTTCTTCTTGATGTCCTGGTCAATATTTAATCCATCAATCAACATTATGATTCCATACCCGTCCACATTCCTGCTTGTGGGAGCTTGCTGTGTACATTTTGGCTGCAATGACTGTAGTGACTGAAACGAGGTCAAACCAGGTGTGCCTCACAGAATGTGAGTTCCCTGATTGGGGCTGTTAACCTTGGTCCAATCAGGGAGCCCTGGCTGACAGATATAAACAGGAGTGTCAGTGGTTCCATTCACACTGAGAACGGACTCTGATGGAACTGGGTCAGCAACGAGGACTCTCCACGTGTAAATAAAGAGTGACTTGATGATGGCGTTTGTGGAGTTATTTTAATGACTCCTACATTGTAACAGCAAATAAACATCATGACTACTCCATTGGCTGTAATCCACTTTGAGGCATCCAGTGGTGATCAAAGTGTTTGGTAAATGTATGCCTTTTCATTTCATGGACTTTGCCAATGCTGGGCATAAACCAAAACCTGCAGAGAAGACTTATAACATTGGAGGGTTGGGGTGCAGTGTTAATATCTCTGGACAAGTGATCTCGGACACTGAAGCTCATATGCCTGGCACATGGGTTTAAATATGTTGGCCAGATATTGGCAGCTCCATTATGGTATGAGGTTATACAGGACGTTGGTGAAGACCTTTCTGGAGTACTGTGTCCAATTCTGGTTGCCCTGTAATGGGAACGATGTTATAATGCTGAAGAGGGTTCAGAAAAGATTTACCAGGATGTTGCCAGGAATGGAGGGTTTGAGGAGAGACTAGATAGTCAGGGAATTTTTTCACTGGAGTGTAGGAAGTTGAGAGGTGACCTTATAGAGGATTATAATCTCATAAGGGGCATAGATAAAGTGAATGATAGGTTCCTTAGAATTGAGGAATTCAAGACTAAGGGTCATTTTTTAAGGTGAGAGGGGAAAGATTTAATAGAGACATGGGGGCAACTTTTTTACACAGACAGTGGTTTGCATGAGGAATGAAATGCTAGACGAATTGGTAGATATGGGTAGAGTTACAACAATTAAAAGACACTTGGATCAGTACATGAATAGGAAATGTTTGGAGGAATATGGGTCAGGAGCAGGCAGGTGGGACTAGTTTAGTTTGGGATTCTGGTCGGCATGGACTGGTTGCACCGAAGGGTCTGTTTCCGTGCTGTATAACACTGTGATTCGATGTCTCTGTCAGCGCTGGGTCAAAGCCTTGGAATGCTCTACCTGCTGGAGTTGTAGTGGCATTTTTACCACATGGGCAGCAAAGACCCTGCTGCCCTATTTGAAGGGTATACAATAAATATCTGCTTAACTAGTGAGGTTGGAGTCCACAGAATGAAGGGAAGAAACAGGACGTTTTTGGTATTTCAAACTGAAGTACTGCAGATGCTGGAAAGCTGAAATAAAAACAGCGGTAAATGTGTGGAATGAACTTCCTGAGAAAGTGGAGGATGAGGGTACAGTTACAACATTTGAAAGACATTTGGATGGATCTGTGATTAGAAATGGTTTGGAGGGATATGGGCCAGGAACAGGCAGATGGGACTGGTTTAGAGACAACAAGCATGGGGCTGGATGAACACAGCAGGTCAAGCAGCATCATAGGAGCAGGAAAACTTGACGTTTCGGGCCTAAA
>JAHRHZ010000008.1:7829946-7853084 GCA_024137785.1 Ginglymostoma cirratum | reverse complement strand
TTTAGGCCCGAAACGTCAAGTTTTCCTGCTCCTATGATGCTGCTTGACCTGCTGTGTTCATCCAGCCCCATGCTTGTTGTCTCGGATTCTCCAGCATCTGCAGTACCTTTTATCTCTGGGACTGGTTTAGTTTGTGATTATGTTCAGCACAGGCTAGTTGGAACGAAGGGTCTGTTTCCATGCTGTATTACTCTATGACTCAAAAGGTGCTGGAGTAACTCAGCAGACCTGGCGGTACCCATGGAGACAGAAACAGAACTAATGTTTCGAGTCTGATATAACCCGTCTGCTCTAATGAATATCTGAATGTTCTTTGCTTGATTGTGAATGTTCTTTATCTCCTAAAATAGAACAAAGCCCTGCAGATGCTGAAGATCTGAAACAAACCAAAAGCAGAAATTGCTGGAAAGACTCAGCACATCTGACAGGATCTGTGGAGAGAAAGCAGAGTTAGCATTTCGAATTCAGTGACCCTTGGTGTTGCTGATGGGGTGGAGGATAGGACTGCACTGAACAGTGTAGAGGGAACACGGAGAGAGAGAGAGAGAGAGCAAGAGAGTGTGAGAGAGAGAATGAGAGAAAGCGAGAGAGAGAGAAAACGAGAGAGAGAGACAGACGAGAGAGAGCAAAAGAGAGACAAAGAGACAGCGAGAGAGAGAGAAAGAGAGAGCACGTGAGAGAGTGAGAGAATGCGAGAGAGAGAGGGTGAGAGAAAGCAAGAGAGAGAGAGAGCGAGAGAGAGAGTGCAAGAGAGAGAGACAGACAGACAGAGAGAGTGAGAGAAGGAGAACAAAAAATTAGGCAGACAAAGGGATTGTTGATAGTAAGCCAGAGAAGAGGAAATGCTAGATAACTGATAATGGGGCAATGAGTGGGTGAAAATGGGTTGACTGTGCTGAAAGCAGCCCATGTCGTGATGAGAATTCGGCTGTGGGGTGGGTAATAGACATGGGAGAACATGTTCTATAATTATTAATCTTGTTGTTGAGTCCTGAAATCTGTAAGGTCCCTGTAGTGATTGTAATAACATCAGCCACGTGGACCTCACAGAATGTGCGCTCCCTGATTGGGGCTGTTAATCTGGTCTAATCAGGGGGCCCTGGCCGACGTAACATGGTGTAGATCTGGATGAACACAGCAGGCCAAGCAGCATCAGAGGAGCAGGAAAGCTGATGTTTTGGGCCTCGACCCTTCACCAGAAATTGGGCAGGGGAAGGGGATTCTGAAATACATAGGGAGAGAGGGGGAGGCGGATAGAAGATGGATAGAGGAGAAGATAGGTGGAGAGGAGACAGACAGGTCAAAGAAGTGGGGATGGAGCCAATAAAGGTGAGTGTAGGTGGGGAGGTAGGGAGGGGATATGTCAGTCCAGGGAGGACAGACAGGTCAAGGGGGCGGGATGAGGCTGGTAGGTAGGAGATGGGGGTGTAGTTTGAGGTGGGAGGAGGGGATAGGTGGGAGGAAGGACAGGTTAGGGAGGCAGGGACAAGCAGGGCTGATTTTGGGATACGGTAGGGGGAGGGTAGATTTTGAAGCTTGTGAAGTCCACATGTGTCAGCCCTGGCTCACAGGTATAAACAGGAGTGTCAGAGGTTCTGTTCGCTCTGACAGCTGACTCTGAAGAAACCAGACCAGTGCCAGGTACTATGCATGTAGAAACAAAGGGTGACTTGGTGATGGGATACAGGCCTTTGTGTAGTTATTTCAGTCTTCAAGCAGAAAGTGAGGTACCATTTATTCAGCTTGCACTGACCTTCACAGGGGCACTGCAGCAAGCCTGAGACAGAGATTTTGGCCGGGGGAAACACGGTGGTGTGTAGAAGTGCCAGGTAACTGGGGTCATTTGTACAGACAGAACTGAGGTGTTCCACAAAGAAGTCACCCAGGCTGAGTTTTGACTCCCCAGTGGAGAGCTACCATTTTGTGAGCAGCAAGTACAGTAGACTAGATTGAGTGAAGTGCAGGTAAATGACTGCTTCACCTGGAATGTATGTCTGAGGCTCGGAATAATGAGGAGGGAGGAGGTAAATGGGCAGGTGTTATACCTTCCGCAATTGAATGGAAAGGCACTGTGAGGGTATGGGGAGGCATTGGGAGTAGAGAAGGAGTGGACCAGACAGGGAATGCTGTGGAAGGCCAACAAGGGAGGGGAGGGGAGTATGTATCTGGTGGTGGCATCCCACTGGAGAGGCATCTCTTTATTTCCAGTTCTTTCTTTACAGTTGTTAGTGATGTTGGGCCCGAGTCTTGCTTTAGGTCACTGTATGAGGAAAGAAGACCAGAAAATTGCAGAAAAAAGTTAAATAAATACCAGCAGAGAGCTTTAATTGACCCTGGTGTTTCACCATAGACAAGGCTGGTTTCAGTCACTGCAACAGTTTGTAACTCAAATTTATTGTATGCATCTGTCTCACTCAATCTGGCTGTAAATGTCTTTCATTTACCTGCATATTCCTCATTTTATTCAGAGTGAGTTATTTGTGACGTTGTCGACAATAAATGCTCGGAGGATACGGGCCAGCAATTCTACCCCTTAAAGCTGAGGGGAGACTTTTTCCTCTGTGACGCATCATCAATAACAACAACAACTTGAATTCATATAGTTCCTTGAATCGTATTTTTGTGTGGGTTCTTCTTATGGGCTCAGGCCAGATTTAGGGGTTTCTTTTGAGCAATATTTATTCACAATATGCGCTGGATAGTAAAATCATAGAATCCCTGCAATGTGGAAAGAGGCCATTCAGTCCATACTGACCCTCTAAAGAGAGCATCCCTCCCAGACCCAGCATGCCACCTGTAACCTTGCATTTCCCATGGCCAACCCACCTAACCTACACATCCCTGGACGCTATGGGCCAATTTAGCGTGGCCAATCCACCATAATCGGCACATCTTTGGATTATGGGAGTAAACCAGAGCACCCGGAGGAAAACCACGCTGACACAGGGAGAATGTGCAAACTCCACACAGAGGATGGAATTGAACCCTGGTGGTTGGCGCTGTGAGGTAGCAGTGCTGACCACTGAGTAACTGTACCAAACCTAAGTAGAGGTGCCTGCAACATCTCTAAACTGCATTCGCTCCAATCTTCTAGCAGAGTTCTATCATATGATTGCAACCATCATAGTTATGTCACAGCTTAACCTTGAGTCTCACCTACATATGAAGTAAATGTCTTTATAGTAGCCACCTTTTAAAAAGGCCTAGTCAGCTTTCATAAAGATTCGGGGCACACCATTCAGCCAACCACTATTGCTTCAGGTGCCAAGTAAATCAATGATGTCCAGGTCTGCAATTCCTGCAGTAGTTTGTGAGTTGTGTCGCGAGTCTGGAAGCTCGAGCTGTTGAGTTGTTTCGACACTCCGATGCAACACTTGAGGCAGCACTGCTCAGCTGGAGGTGCTGACTTTTGGATGAGAAATTAAATAGAAGCCCAGATTGGGTGGGCGTGAAAGGCACCTCATCAAAGTAGAACAGCAGAAGAGTTGGCCCCACCGTCCTGGTCAACCTTTGGCCCTGAATAAATACCAGGAAATCAGAATAAATTATCATTACCACATTATTGTTTGTTGGAGCTTAATGTGTACAGCTTGGCTCCGGAATTTCCTATCTTCCTACAGGAACAGAGTGGCAATGTTTCTGAATTTATTACCCAGCTGCCTGGTGATGTAAAGCTCAAATTCCAATTTGCCAGCTGAAAATATGTAATTTCTGGAATGAAAATTCTGGCAGAATTTTAGCAAAGATCTTGGAAACTGCAGAACTGAGCTAAAAGTCCATCTTTTACCGATGTCTGTAGAATCAGAGAATCCTAACAGTATGGAAGCAGGCTCTTCAGCCCATTGAGTACACACTGACCCTCTGAAGAGAAGCATCCCACTCATTCACCCTACATTTCCCGTGGCTAACCCACCTAGTCTGCACATCCCTGGGCACTTTGGGACAACTTAGCCTGTACACCCTAACCTGCACATCTTTGGACTGTGGGAGGAAACCCACACAGATGCAGGGAGAATGTGCAAACCCCACACAGACAGTCACCCGAGGGTGGAATCAAACCCAGGTCCCTGGCGCTGTAAGGCAGCAGTGCTAACCACTGAGCCACCTCTTTTGTGAAGCAAGTCTGGCATCTCAAACCGTGTGTGACCTGTATGTAACTCCAGACCGTCGGGTTGGTTTTTAACTTCCCGCTGAAATGGCCAATCAAACCGTTTAGTTCTGTCAAACCACACTTTACCTGGACTACACACACTGCAATGGTTTCAGGAGGTAGCTCACCTCCACCTTCTGCAGAGTTGAGTAACAATGCGCTCCGTGACAACAATGTTTATATCCCAAGGTTGGATTTGTTAAACTTCCTACAGTGGCTGCAATTGAAAGGTACTGCATTGCCTGTGTAGTGCTGTGGGGCATCCTGAGATCACAAAAGGTGCTAACGTGAGCACTTTCTCTCTCCCCACCTGGAGCTTTCTGAAGACTTCTCAGAGCTATGAGATGGAATGGTAGCTCAGTAGTGAGCACTGGTGCCTCACACTGCCAGGGACCTGGGTTTGATCCCGGCATTGGGTGACTGTCTGTGTGGAGTTTGTATGTTGTCCACGTGTCTGTGTGGGTTTCTTCCCACGGTCCAAAGATGTGCAGGTTAAGTGGATTGTCTGTGCTAAATTACTCCTAGGATGTACAGGCTAGGTGGATCAGCCATGGGAATGTGCAGTCCAAGGGATAGAGTGGGAAGCTCTACCTCTGCACTGAAGGGGTTCTCTGAAGGGAGGAGGGTCTCCATTGGACTGAAATTGGCCATGAGTCAAAGACTTTCCTATTTTCGGAAATATCTGAGACAATTGTCAAAATATATTATTGTGATCCCAAACTTCTAGTCAAGGATTTATATGAATCTCAATTAATCTTTATCTCCGGAAAGTTCAACTAAAAGGAATATGTTGTGTGATACGCAATGAGCCTGGTGATGGTATCAACAGCAAAGAAATCAGATGGCTGCATTTGACCATGCCTCAATGGTTGGCGAACATTTCGCGCAGGAAATTCCTCCCTTTCTAAGCACCCCAATTTCCAAGCCCCTTCCATAAAAGATTCTGCAAATATCTTCCACCAACAGCCCCCAACTTAACAAGCAGCTTGAGGCTCTGGTTATGGGTTCTAGTCATTTTAGTTTGTTTCGTTTATTATTGTCACACGTACCTCGATACAGTAAAAAGTGTTGTTTTGCCTGTTCTACACACAAATTGTACCACACAGAATGCATCAGGGGAGCAGAACAGAGTGCAGAGTAGAGTGTTACTGCCACAAAGAAGGTGTAGAGAGAGAGAGAGAGAGATCAACAGTAACATTTGAGAGGTCTGTTGAAAAGTCTGATAACAGTGGGGAATACGCTGTTCTTGAATGCGTTCATACTGTTTATAACTCGTATGCAGGTACAGAAGAGAATAAGGTAGGAAATAGAATTTTTGCATTTATTGCTAAAGGAATAGAGTATAAACTGTTGCTTTATCGAGCAGTGTGTCTGCAACTGTACAAGGTATTAGTGAGAATTTATTAGTGAGTCAGTTCTGAGGAAGGGTCACCGGACCCGAAACATTAATTGTTTTTTCCTTCACAGATGCTGCCAGACCTGCTGAGCTTTTCCAGCAACTTTGTTTTTGTTCCTGATTTACAGCATCCGCAGTTCTTTCAGTTTTTATTAGTGAGACTGCGCCTGGAGTACTGTGTAGAGTTCTGGTTCCCTTACTTGAGGATGGATGTAGTTACATTGGAAGCAGTTCAGAGGAGATTCACTGGATTGATTCCAGAGATGAGGGATTTGGCTTATGAAATGAGATTGAGTAGTTTAGACCTATATGCTCTACAGCTTAGAAGAATGAGAGGAGACCTAATTGAGGTGCATAAGATGTTAAGGATTGCAGGGTGGCTCAGCGGTTAGCACTGCTGCCTAACAGCACCAGGGACCTGGCTTTGACTCTAACCTCCGGTGACTGTCTGTGTGGAGTTTGCACGTTCTCCCCTGTGTCTGTGTGGATTTCCTCCGAGAGCTCCAGTTTCCTCCCACAGTCCAAAGATGTGCAGGTTAGGGTGGATTGGCCATGCTAAGTTGTCCATAGTGTCCAGGGGTGTGCAGGCTAGGTGGATTTGTTGTGGGAAATGCAGGGTTACAGGGATAGGGTAGGGGAATAGGTCTGGGTAGGGTGTTCGTCGGAGGATTGGTGTGGACTTGATGGGCAGAATGGCTTGATTCCACACAGTAGGGATTCTACAGGGGATTGACAAAGTCGATGCAGAAAGGATGTTTCCTCTTGTGGAGCAATCTAGAACGAGTGATCATAGCTTTAGCATAAGGGATGGCAGATTCAAGACAGTGATGAGGGAAAGTTATAGAATCATATCGCTCGGAAACAAACACTTTGGTCCAACCAGTCCATCCTGACCATAATCCCAAACTAAACTAGTCCAATCTGCCTGGGTTTGGCCAAAATCACTCTAAACCTTTCCTATTTGTTTAATTACTACATTTTTTTTAAACGTTATAACTGTACCCTCATCCACCATTTCCTCTGGAAATTCATTCCACTCATGACCCACTCTCCATTTAAAAAAAAAGTTATCCCCATGACGTTTTAAAATATTTCTCCTCTCATCTTAAACACATGACCCCTCGTCTCCGCCTAAGGGAAAATACACCTTCGATTCACTTTATATATGCCCTTCATAATTTTACAAACCTCTATGAGGTCACTCCTTAACCTCCTAAGCTCCATTGGCAAAAGTCCCGGACTATCCATCCTTTCCTTATAACTCAAACTTATAATTCATGGCAACGTTCTGGTAAATCCTTTCTGAACCCTCTCCAGTTTAATAATATCCTTCCTATAACAGGGTGATCAAAAATGCACACAGTACTTCAGAAGAGACCTCAGCAATGGAACCTTTTACTCTCAAAGGATTGTGATGCTTTCAAATTCACAGTCCCAAAGTATGGCAGATGCCAGGACTTTGAGAAAGTTTTATGAGATGGATATTTAATTCGGAACAGGTTGAAGGGTTTTGGAAAGCAAAGTAGGGTCGAGGCCGAGATGAGCTGAGCCATGATCCTGTTAAATGACAGAGCAGACTCGAGGGGCTGAATGGCCTACACCTGTTCTTCGTTCCTCCACTCCTATAAACATTTGAACTTTATTCTGTTAGTTTCAAATCTGCCTATTTGGACGATGAGTTTACAAGGACATCCTCCATCAATTGGCAATGGTACTTTAGCATTCAGTCGTGAAACAATTCCACAGTCGGATTCTCTCGCTGTGAGGATCCTGGGCTTATTATATGAGGATAAATCTGCCAGTGCAAGATCTCACTATGACAGTTGTGACTGATGGGCCTGTCACTCAGCCCAGTGATGGCTATAAATGGTTGTTGCTAACAATAAAAGGATTTAGTGGGATGTAATTTACTTCAGAGGGGGACAGAACTATTAATCATCTGGCACATAATCTATGATAGCTCTGGCGCAGAAAGGCAATTCATTGTGCAACGAAATCTGACTCCCCTGTCTGCTCAATGGCCTGTTGTTGAAATGGCTAGCCATTCTTTCAGGGTTAATGTGAGATTTCTGTCCCAAGCTGGCAACCTCCCGGAGTAATTCAAAAAATCCCCAGGCGATGTAGCCCTGAGGGGAACAAGGGACAGACCTGGGAATGATATATATATTGATTGACCAGGCAAGGTAATGTCTGGGAGGATTGCAGCCTCAGTTTTTGTGTTCCATGAAGACGTTCGATGAGAGTTTAAAATGTTCCATCTTGTTTTCAAATACCTTACAGATCCTTTACTCCCTATCTCTGTAACCTCCTCTAGCATGCTAACTCATATACCCATACAGCACGGAAACTGAACCTTCGGTCCAACCAGTCCACGCCAAATACAATCCCAAACTGATCCAGTGCCACCTACCTACTCTTGGCCCACGTCCCTCCAAAGTTTTCCTATGCATGTACTCATCCAAATGTCTTTTAAATGTTGCAATTGTGCTCACATCCACCACTTCACAGATAGTAGGAACTGCTGACGCTGGAGTCTGAGATAAAAAGATGTGGAGCTGGAGGAACACAGCAGGCCAGGCAGCATCAGAGGAGCAGGAAAGCTGATTTTTTTTTCTGAAGAAGGGTCCAGACCTGAAACATCAGCTTTCCTGCTCCTCTGATGCTGCCTGGCCTGTTGTGTTCCTCCAGCTCCACACCACTTCTTCAGAATGTCCATTCCACACGCAAACCATACTTTGTGTTAAAAAAAACCTCATATCTTTTTTAGATCTCTCTCCACCCTCCTTAAAAATGTGCCCCCTTGTCTTGAAATCCCCCATCCTAGGGAAAAGATACCGACCATTAACCCTCTGCATACCCCTCATGATTGTATAAACCTCTATAAGGTCACCTCTCAACCTCCTACGCTTCAGTGAAAAAAGGTCCCAGTTTATCCAGCATCGCCTTATAACTCAAACCCTCCATTCCCCACAACATCCTGGTAAATCTCTTCTGAACACTCTCCAGCTTAATAATATCCTTCCAATAACTGGACAACCAGAATTGCACACATACTCCAGAAGAGGTCTCACTCATGTCCTGTACAACCTCAACACAACATCACAGCTCCTACATTCAAAGGTCTGAGCAATGAAGGCAAGTGTGCTAAATGCCTTCTTTACCATGTTGTGACTGAAACTTGAACCTGAACCCCACAAGTCGCACAGTCTTGGTTCCAACTCAAGCTCTGGAATTTCTTCCTAAACCTTTCTGCCTCTCTCTCTCCTCCCTTAAGACGTCCCTTTAAAACCTGCCTCTTTGAACATTTTGACCTTCTGAATTAATTTGTTACATGCAGAACTAAAAATGTCCTGTTTGATTATAACCTTGTGATGGACCTTGGGACATGTCACTCTGTTAACATTGAGCTATAAATAAGAAAATATATTAATAAAGGTGCTATAATATATTGTTAAGTTCTGTAAACCTTTGGGTGTTGGTCTCAGTCTATAACAAATACTTATATAGATGCTGCTAGATTTTCAATGGCTAAAACTTCCAGTCAGATTTATTTATAACTAATACAGCGCACCAAGCAAAGTTTTATTTTTAAATTCACTTGTGGGCATTGTTGGCTGGGCCCAGCATTTATTACCCCGTCCCTCGTTGCCCCCTTGAGAAGGTGGGGGTGAGCTGCCTTCTTGAACTGCTGCAGTCCACCTGCTGTAGGGTTGACCCGCAGTGCCCTTAGGGAGGGAATTCCAGGATTTTGACCCAGCGACAGTGAAGGAACGGCGATATATTTCCAAGTCAGGATGGTGAGTGGCTTGGAGGGGAACTTGCAAATGGTGGTGTTATCAAGAATTTGCTGCCCTCAAACTTCTGGATTGAAGTGGTCATGGATTTGGAAAGTGTTGTCTAAGGATGATTGATAAACTTCTGCAGTGCATCTTGTAGATAGTACACACTGCTGCTACTGATCGTTGGTGGTGGAGGGAGTGGATGCCTGTGAATGTGATGCCAATCAAGCGGGCTGCTTTGTCCTGGATGGTGTCGAGCTTCCTGACTGTTGTTGGAGCTGCACCCATCCAGGCAAGTGGGGAGTATTCCATCACACTCCTGACTTATGCCTAGTAGATAGTGGACAGGCTTTGGGGAGTCAGGAGATGAGTTACTTCCTGCAGTGTTCCTAACTTCTGACCTGCTCTTGTAGCCACTGTATTTATATGGCAAGTCCAATTCAGTTTCTGGTCATTGGTAACCCCTAGGATGTTGATAGTGGGGGAATTCAGTGATTGTAACACCATTGAAAGTGAAGGGGCGGTGGTTAGATTGTCTCTTATCGGTGATGGTCAGAGCCTGGTACTTGTGTGGTACGAATGTTACTTGTTGCTTGTCAGCCCAAGCCTGGATATTGTCCAGATCTTGTTGCATTTGAGCATGGACCGTTTCAGTGTCTGAGGACAGTGCTGAACATTGTTTGATCATCAGTGAACATTCCCACTTCTCATCTTATGATGGAGGGAAAGTCATTGAAGCAGTTTAAAATGGTTGGGTCCAGGATACTGCCCTGAGGGATTCCTACAGATGAGATGACTGACCTCCAGCAACCACATTTCCCATGTGCAAGATATGACTCTAATCAGTTGAGTGTATGCCCTCTGATACCCATTGATTCCAGTTTTGCTCGGGCTACTTGATGCCACACTCAGTCAAATGCAGCCCTGATTTCAAGGGCTGTCATTCTCACCTCACCTCTGCAATTCAGCTCTTTTGCTATGTTTGAGCTAAGGCTGTAATGAGATCAGGAGCTGAGTCGCCCTGGCAGAACCCAAACTGGGAGTCACTGAGCAGTAATGTAATAAGCTTAAGTATTGACCCACTAGTAATACTCTTGTCTGTTTGGCAAAAGGTTTTGGACTGAAGGAAATGACTACATTCTCATAGAGTCTGACAATGTGGAAGAGGGCCATTCAGCCCATCACATCCACACCAAACTCCCAAAGAGCAGCCCACCCAAAGCACCCCAACCAATCCCTGAAACCCTGCATTTCCCACAGTTAGCCAACCTGCACATCCCTGGACACTATGGGGCAATTTAGTTTGGCCAATCCACCTTAACCTGCACATCTTTGGACTGTGGGAGGAAAGCAACACAGACACTGGGAGAACATGCAAACTCCACACAGACAGTCGTCCGAGGCTGGAATCAAACCCAGGTCCCTGGTGATGTGAGGCAGCAGGATTAAGCGCTGAGCCACCATGCCACCCCTGGGCTGATAGCTCTTATAGGGTGACAATGTTATAGAATGAGGCCTGCTGTGAAAGTTAAAACAGGCACCTGGTGGAACCAGCTCACTTCCTTCTCCTCTGGGACTTTAGACAACTATGTCTGCAACACCACAATCCTTGTATGCTTCATGGAGACCATCCCGTTCCACCCTTTGTCCATGCAAGTGGGCATTGCCCAGCCAGCAGCTTCAACACATCATTACGGTTTCTCTTGACCCAGCTCGCACATCGCCACAGCCCTTTGAGGCTTCACTTTGGAGCTCAGGGGCACTCACAGTTTGCAAGCCTCTGCCAAGTTGCTTTGCCCACCAGAGAGAGAGACACACAGGCATCTCATGCATATACACGAGATATTCTTAGCTTGCATTCTTAGCACTAAAGTTGGAGATTGCCAGCCTCTGTAGCCTGCGTTATGTTTTAGCGCAGAGAGAAAGGCAGGAAACTTGTCACAGTTGGGAGCAGTGCACTTTCAAGGACATAGTTCTGTGCTGCGTCAATGCTATTTCAGTGTCTCAGTTACAGATTGCATCAGCAGTTTATGGGGCCTGCCTGAAAGTCAGCAGGGACCAGCCCTTACATTGGGTCAGGGTGAAGTTCAGCGAGTCGCAGGGTACCACAACTGTCAGCTCATTCAGTTCCAGCCCAGGGAGCCGCTCGTGGCAATGCAGGAGCAGTCAGGGTGGCAAAGCGTTGCTGAAGAGAGAGTGGGAACTGCAGAAGGAGGGAAGGGTTAATGGTTTGGGAGGATAGGGAGCCCGAAACTAGAGGGCATAGGTTAAAGTTGAGGGGGAAAGATTTAAAAGGGACCAAAGGGGCAACTTTTTCACACAGAGGGTGGTGCGTGTATGGAATGAGCTGCCAGAGGAAGTGGTGGAGGCTGGTAAGATTACATTTAAAAGGCATCTGGATGGGTACATGAATAGGAAGGGTGTAGAGGGATACAGGCCAAATGCTGGCAAATGGGACTAGATTAATTTAGGATATCAGCATGGACGAGTTGGACTGAAGGATCTGTTTCTATGTTGTGCATCGCTATGACTCTAAGTTTGTGCCAGTCAAATGACTGTGACCCTCGATGAGATGAGTGTGCAATGGCAAACCCAAAGATAACGTGGGGTAGAAGAGAGAAGATGGGGGCCACTTCCACTCTATTTAGCTCCTCGCTGTGCTTTCACAGCCCTGGGCACTGAACTGACTGGGCTGGCAGCTCAGTCTGGGTTTGCTCGATGTTGAGGGTGGGGAGATCTTCTTTGCTGGTCTATGGGGAAAACAGTACCATCCTCTCTATGAGCCCATCTGCCAGCATCTCCACTGCCAACGAACAGTGCCTTGCTGGGCCATTTCTTTAGGTATATCGGTGCCAGACCACAGAGTGAGGGGCAGTTCCTGGTTTGCAGCGGCTGAACTGGTGCAAAGCTGGGGTTTAGTAAAGGAGTCAGCGTGTGAACATTGCAAAGCTCCAGCAGTGGCAGCTGGTCAATTGGGCAACGCAAGCACTAAAACCAGAACGATCCAGAGGAGATTAGCAAGGATGGCGAGCAAGTTTGTTAAGGCGCTCGTGACTGCTTCCCCTGTCTGATTCCATCAGAAAAGTCAACGTGGGCCTCCAGAGGACTCAGCATCACCAGTCATATTCTCCAACAAACACTTGGCCACAATTTGGGAAATTTCAAACCTGAAGAGTGAGTATACTCTTTAGGAGAGCACAGAGCACTTCCTGAAGCTGTAGGGAAGTGTCGATTGAGAAGTTTAGGAGATGTTTACTGTCCATGCTCAGTCTGAATATTCTTTCTTTAACCAACATCCATCAGCTTCACTTAGAGTGAACAGGAGAGAAGCTCAGGCTGTCAAATGGGAGAGGCGTGTCCAGATCACTTTTGGTTACTTGTGTGCCTCTTGCTTTAGAGTTCAATGGTAGAGGGCTCAGTCCTGCTGTCGGGCTTCCCCATGTAATTGAAGCTAAGTGTGGCTTGGATAGCTTGATAACTAAAGGATGGCTTCTTGGTCGGCAAACAGGTTCACTCCTTACACTGTGCTGGGAGGTGATTCACACTGGTGTGAGAGAACTACAAGCTTTATTGAACATCACATTTCTGGAGGATAGTAAGAGAACATATTTTACCAGGAACTCCCGGTTCCTATTCCATGTGAAGGGACACAGCTACAGGGAGCCCATGATTTACTGAACACTCATATTTACGAACATGGTCTCATTCATGGGCATAGTTTTAAAGATCTGATACGCAGATATTTCCCACACTTACAAACCGCTGCTGTGCCTTATCCTGACTTGTGTTCTGACTTGAGTATAAAGCGACTTGTGAACAGAATTAAGAATGGAAACGCTTCAGAATCCAGGGACTGTCAGTATATTTTGTTGTACACGATTGGTAGCACCAACCAGAGAGTGGCTTAGTGGTTAGCACTGCTGACTCACAGTACCTGCGTCCTGGGTTCAATTCCACCCTCAGGTGGCTATCTGTGCAGGTTTCCTCTGAGTTCTCCACAGTCCAAAGATGTGTGGGTTAAGTGGATTGGCCATGCTAAAGCGTCCAGGAACATGCAGGCTAGATGGGTTAACTGTGGGAAATACAGTGATGGCCTGGGTCTGGTTGGGATGTTGTTCAGTGCATACCCAATAGGCCAAATTGTCTGCTTCTGCAATGTAGGGAATCTATAAGAGTATGATTCCCTTTATTGTATCCATACTCTCTGTGATAGGTCATGGAAGATCATCTTGCTGCACATGTGCAGAGTTCTGCCCTTCAATCCACATGTAACTTTTTTTAAAGCATTGAGATACCTAAGTTCTTGTACCTATGTGGACTATGGCCCATTAACTTATCACTTCCAGCTCTGTGCTGCCCTCCTGAAGATAACCCTTTCTTCAGTCACATTGTTAAACCACAGGCCACCTCCTCTCCAGCTACTGACATATGACCCGCCCTCCACACTCCCCAGCTACCTGTCAATGACTCGGTGCCATCTTGCCAGTTAACTAAACTGGCATCACCTACTACATTGTGTTGATGAGTCGCACCGACAACTCACCCCATAATCAATAACCTTTCTTTCTGCTTATCTTTTTCAGTGTCATTGGACGGTATTACAGCAGTAAGTTTGTCACTGGTGACACAAACAACACAGAAATACTCTGTGTATTACATGATATAAAGTCAATATTTCAGTTTTTGGCAAACAACATCAATTTCTTTCCACTTGGCACGGTTATTGGAAACCTGGCTGAACCCGGGAGAATTTGAGACCTGTGCAATAGCTTGACTGACAGCTCGTCACTTGGAAGCATCAAGTGATGGACACCTAATGTGAACTATCAATGGGACAGCAGGAAAGGGATTTAACTTTAAATCTGCAGCTTCCTTCCAATAGCGGCAGCTTGCATTCCTATAGCATCTTCCATGGAATGGAAGATCTCAAGGAGAGTGAAGAAAAAAATTTGATGCCATTTATTATTGCCACATGTACTGAGATACAGTGAGAAGTATTGCTCTGTTTGCTTTCAAGACCAGTCATACCTTATATAAGTGCATTAGGGTAATCACACAGAATGCAGAATATAGTGTTATGGCTACAGAGAAAGTGCAGAGAAAGATTAACTCTAATATATGAGAGGTCTGTTAAAAAGTCTGATAAAAGTGGGGAAGAAGCTGTTCTTGAATCTATTGGTAAGTGTTTTCAAACTTTTGTATCTTTTGTCCAATGGAGGAGAGTATAACTGGGTTGGAAGGGTTTCTGATGATATCGGTTGCTTTTCCAAGGCATCAGGAAGTGTAGATGGAGTGAATGGATGGGAGGCTGGTTTGTGTGATGGACTGGGCTGTGTTCACAACTCTCTGTAGTTTCTTGTGGTCTTAGGCAGAGCAGTTGCCGTTCCAAGCTGTGATACATCCAGATAAAATGTTCCTGCGGTGCATCTATAAAAATTGCTAACAATCCTTGTGGAATCTTTAGCCCCGAGGAAGTAGAGGTGTTGTTGTGTTTTCTTGACCGTAGCATCGACATGGGTGGACCAGGACAGATTGTTGGTGATGGTCACTCCCAGGAACTTGATGTACTCGACCATCTCCACCTCAGCCCCATTGATACAGACAGGGGGGTGTTCTCCACACCGCTTCCTGAAGTCGATGACCAGCTCCTTCATTTTGCTGACATTAAATGAGAGATTGTAACCTTCACACTATACCACTAAGCTCTCTCTTTCCTGTACTAGTTGTTGCTTAAGATCCGACCCACTGCGATGCTGCCATCAGCAAACTTGTAAGTGGAATTCGAGCTGAATTTGGCCACACAGCCATGTATGTATAATGGGTATAGTTAAGGGGCTGAGTACTCAGCCTTTTGCAGGTCACTGGTGTTGAGGATTAATGTGGAGGTGGTGTTGTCACCTGTCCTTTCTGATTGCACTCTGTAGATCAGGAAGTTGGGGATCCCGTCCCAGAGGCAGGGAGCAGAGTCCTAGGTCTCAGAGTTTGGAAGTGATCTTGGCTGGAATTATAGGGGTGAAGTCAATAAATAGGAGTCTGGTGTAGAAATTTGACACTGAGCCAGACGTTAATCAAAAGTTTGATCAAGGAACTATGTCCCACTGGAAACTAAGCTGAGATTCAAAGCTAATCCTATACTGGCTTCCAGTCAAAGAATATCAGGTTTTAAAATCCTCATCGTTGATATCAAATCCCTCCACAGCCTCTGCCCTTTCTCAATCACTGTGAATCACCTCCAACCTCACAACTCTCTGAGGTATCTGTATTCCTCTATTCTGGCATCTTCAGTTTTAATTGCTTCACTATTGGGTCCATGCCTTCAGTTGCCTGGGGCCCAGACTTTCGGATTCCATCCCGCCCTATATTTCTCTACCTCCTGCTCCGTCCTTTAACACACACCCCAATACCAGGCATCTGACCAAGGGGAAATGGATATATGGGTGTTGCTCAGATCGAAGACAAGTTGGTAGCGCTAAATTACTGAAGGCGATTATAGGTCCAACTTTATTCTCAACAGAGGAAAGACCTTATTGAGGTTCGTAAAATCACTAGGAACATAGATAAGGTGAACAGTAAGGGCCTTTTCCTTAGGGTGGGGAGGTTCAAAACTATGGAGGAATATTTTTAAGGTGAGAGGAAAGAGTTTTAAAAAGGACATGAGGGGCAATCTGTTTTTACACAGAGGGTTGTTCATGTGTGGAATGAGGAAGTGATGGATGCAGGTACAGTTACAATGTTTAAAAGACGTTTGGATAAGTGCATGAATAGGAAATGTTTGGAGGAATTTGGGCCAAATACAGGCAAGTGGGACTATTTTAGCTTGGGAGCATGGTCGGTGTGGACTGGTAGGACAAAAGGGTCTGTTTCCGTGTTCTATGATTCTATTTGGACTTTCGTACAGGGAGCAGTTGATACAAAAGTAGGGATCATGGGAAGCAAATCTGTCATCCTTACTGGTCTGGCCTACAGGGAATCCAGACCCAGAATAGTGTGATTGACATTTAATTGCCCTCTGAGGTGGTATGGCAAGCCATTCAGTGCAGGGGTAATTATGGCTGGACGACAAACGCTGGCCTGGTCTGATACATCCACATCCCACAAAAGTGTGCTTCAAAAAGGGCAGATACACATATTTCCCAAGACAAGAAACATTCAGGTTTGCCCATTTTCAACCTGACAGCTACATTTCAGATATTAAGAAATAGGGGTAAACCATTCACTCATCCATGCTTGCTCTGCCAATCTATCAGATCGTGGCAGATCTGTAACAGAGCAGGACCAGAAATGACCTGAAATACACCAAGCTGTTCATTCTGAGAAATGGCAGTGTTGAGTTCCCTTGCCCTGAATGGACTCCTAAAGGTAGTTAATGGGCTCCCCCAGCCCTCCGCCATGAGACCTGGGGATCCAGAAGCAAGATGTGGGACTGTGATTTCCAAATCGTACACATAATTCATCCAGTCCGGCATTACAGGTCTCCATGTTGTTCCCCTGACGTCCTCAGCATTTTACACATTCCTTTCAGAGTTTCAACATGTGCGGAGTTTGCTAGTTATTTGCAAGTGACATGATGCCCTCCCTGGTCGAACCTCTTGCTCAAAATAACTCTGTGAAGCAATTTTGACGGAACAGTCATTTCAGGAGGCAGCAAATAAATGGCAGAATCTAATAACCATTCGAATCTTCAGAAATGCTGCTGTGACCGATACCACCTGTTAATGTGCCCTGATGCCATCATAAGTTCTGGTTTTTGTGTCTAATATAGAACATCTGCTCACTCCTTCAATGGACCACAAATCCTCTAGGATCTGGAGTGCATCTTCATTTCTCCCAATATCTATGTAAATGTGAGAAAGTCCCGAAGGTTATAATTTACAACATCCACTGGTCACTGGAAAATCTCACACATACTGCCTCGTGCTTTGTTGAATTGAGTCTGGAAAGCCAGATTGCTAGCTGGCACACTTTGCATAAAACACATGAATGAGATTCGACTGTGAGAATCTGTCAATTTCCACCCACTTCTCATTCAAGGAAGCTAACAAAACACCAATTACGCTGATACCCTGGGCGAGAAAACCCCTTTCAAGTCAGAAACAGCTAACAGGGTCTGTCTTTTCCTATTACAGCCTGTGTGTTGACTTCATCACTCTGGAGTGCCTGAGGGACACAAAGAAAGAAGTTGAGAGCATTCCTAATTTCCTGCCCTTAAATCCGTGAGCTGGAGGAATTGGCATCTTAGGCTGTTAGTCAAGATGTCCACTTTCATTGAAATACATCTCTTTTGATTTGGGGGCCCAAGGCATCTAAGTAATTGCTTAACTAAACTCCCTGCTGAATGTACTGATTAAAAAACAGTGTTAGTCATTTAAATGTTGTAAAGAAACACCAGGATGGTATGAAATGTTTAATACTATACACAGGGGTTCCAGCTCTTGGCAAACCAATGTTGCGAATTGCTAAAGATTCCATATTTTCTGGCTTTGCCAGTTCACCCATTGTAAGCCAAATCTGCTGGGACAGCAACGGTATTAGGGTTCAAAAGCAGAAATTGCTGGAGAAACTCAGCAGGTCTAGCAGGACCTGTGAAGAGAGAAAACAGAGTTAATGTTTCAGATCCAGCTACCCATGTGCCCCGTATTCTGAAGAAGGGTATCCGAAACATTAATTCTGCTTTCTCTCTCCACAGATGCTGCCAGACCTGCTGAGTTTCTCCAGCAATTTCTGTTTTTGTTTCTCATTTCAAAGCATCTACAGTTCTTTGTTCTCTTCTGTAACATTATTAAGATTCTCACATGAAATGTGAGAAATGGTAGTTCACCTCTAATATCTTCAACATCATTTTCTATGTATTTTGAGTTGGTTGGGGGTAGGTGGAGGCTGTGTAATGCTGCTGGTCCAGCAACCTAAGCTAATCCTCTGGGACCGTGTTCAGATCCCACTGCAGTATTAATTCAGTGAATAGCTCTGAAATTACAAGCTCTGGTCTCAATCATGATAATTCCAAAGGTACAGTTATGAAGGTTCTTGAGTAGATTTGTAGCTCAGGTCGTGGATGCTATGGTTGGTTGAGAAGCAAGTGCATGGCATAATGGGTAACGGTCTGTCTTTGTTGGCAACTGTGGTGTGACCACAAAATTGCAGGTTAAAGTCCTCCTGTAATAGCCTTTGTTTTGGGCAGCACCATGGCTCAGTGGTTAGCACAGCTGCCTCACACCACCAGTGACCCAGGTTCAATTCTGGCCTCGAGCAACTGTCTGTGCAGAATTTGCATGTTCTCCCTGTGCCTGAGTGGGTTTCCTCCAGGTGCTCCAGTTTCTTCCCACAGTCCAAAAGTGTGCAGGTCAGGTGGATTGGCCATGCTAAGTTGCCCATAGTATCTGGGGATATGCAATCAACATGGATTAGCTGTGGGAAATATAGGGTTTGTGGTAATGAGGTGGGTCTGGGTGGGAATGCTCTTCAGAGGTTTGGTGCAGACTCAATGGGCCAAATGGCCTGTCTCCACACTCTAGGGATTCTATGATTGGTGTGAAAACCTATCTGGATCACTGAGGTCCTTCAAGGAGGTTAATTATAGGCTACTCAGCCCTTCAATCCTCTTCTGCTATTCAGTAAAATCATGTCTGATCTGATTTTAGCTGCAAATCTGCATGCCCCAATAATCTTTCACACCCTGAGTCATCAAGGATCTGTTTACCTCTGCCTTAAAACTATTTAAAGCTTCTGCATCTATTGTCTTTTTGAGGAAAGGAATTACAAGAATTCACAGCCCTCTGAAAGAAAACATTTTTCCTTATCTCTGTCTTATATGGGCACATCCTTATTTTAAAAGTATGACCCCTAGTTCTAGCTTCTCTCACAAGAAGTAA
This sequence comes from Ginglymostoma cirratum, assembly GCA_024137785.1. NCBI lineage: Eukaryota > Metazoa > Chordata > Chondrichthyes > Orectolobiformes > Ginglymostomatidae > Ginglymostoma > Ginglymostoma cirratum. The sequence continues at coordinate 7,833,890 of JAHRHZ010000008.1, read as the reverse complement.
CATCCTTTCACATTGTAAAATCTCCTCAGGACCTTATGTTTCAATTAAATCATCTCTAATTCTTCTAAGCTTCAGTGGATGTAGGAATAGCCTGCCTCGCCCTTACTGATAGGCAATATACTCATTCCAACATTACCCTTTCAGTCCTGCATATGCCTGTGACACAGCGATATGTTTGAAACAAAAACAGAAATGGCTGGGAAAACTCAGCAGGTCGGGCAGCATCTATGGAGAGATCAGTGGTCCCCAGCATTACAAATACCAGTCTTCAGCCAATTTGATTCCCTCCACGTGATATCAAGAAATGGTTCGAGATACTGGATACTGCAAAGGCTATGGAGCCTGACAACATTCCAGCAATAGTACTGAAGACTTGTGCTCCAGAAGTTGCTGCTCCCCTAGCCAAGCTGTTCCAGTACAGTTACAACACTGGCACCTACCTGAGAATGTGGCATCAAGGAGCCTGAGCAAAACTGGAATCAATGGGTATCGGGGGCAAACTCTCTGGTGGTTGGATTCATACCTGACACGTAGGAAGATGGCCGTGGTTGTTGGAGGTTAATTATCTCAGCTCCAGGACATCTCTGCAGGAATTCTTCAGGGTAATGTCCTAGGCCCAACCATCTTCAGCTGCTTCATCAATGACCTTCCCTCCATCATAAGGTCAGAAGTGTGGATGCTCGCCGATGATTGCACAATGTTCAGCACCATTTGGGACTCCTGAGATACTGAAGCAGTCCATGTTCAAATGAAACAAGATCTGGACAATATCCAGGCTTCTGCAGACAAGTGGCAGGTAACATTCACGCCACACAAATGCCAGGCTATGACCATCACCAATAAGAGACAATCTAACCACTGCCCCTTGACATTCAATGATGTTACCATCGCTGAAACCCCCACTATCAACATCCTGGGGGTTACCATTGACCAGAAACGCACCTGGACTCACCATATAGACACAGTGCCTACAAAAGCAGGTCAGAGGCCAGGAACCCTGCGGCGAGTAACTCACCTCCTGACTCCCCAAAGCCTGTCCACCATCTACAAGGCACAACTCAGGAGTGTGATGGAATACTCCCCACTTGCCTGGATGGGTGCAGCCCCAACAACACTCAGGAAGCTTGACACCATCCAGGACACAGCAGCCCGCTTGATTGGCACCACATCCACAAACATCCACTCCTTCCACCACCGATGCTCAGTAGCAGCAGTGTGTACTATCTACAAGATGCACTGCAGAAATTCACCAAAGATCCTCAGACGGCACCTTCCAAACCCACGACCACTTCCATCTAGAAGGACAGGAGCAGCTGATACATGGGAACACCACCCCCTGCAAGTTCCCCTCCAAACTACTCACCATCCTGACTTGGAAATATATCGCCGTTCCTTCACTGTCGCTGGGTCAAAATCCTGGAATTCCCTCCCTAAGAGCATTGTGGGTCAACCCACAGCAGGTGGACTGCAGTGGTTCAAGAAGGCAGCTCACCACCACCTTCTCAAGGGGGCAGCTAGGGACAGGCAATAAATGCTGGGCCCAGCCAGCGATGCCCATATCCCACAAATGAATTGATAAAAACAATGACTGCAGGTTCGGATTATAACTCAGTGCACCAGTCAAAAAGTTCTGCCATAAGGTCAACATCATGAATCATTGGCCCCAATGTTTAGTCTGTGCTCGGGGGTGGGCTTTGAATGGATTGCAGGTCCCCTCATTAATTACATGCCCCTTTCCACAAACGTTGCTTCACAATTTTCAGCTTTTCTTGTTCAAATCCAGTTTTTTTTTGATCTTGGTACAAGATATTTGATGGTGTGTGTCAATGATTTCGCATGCTGCTTGAAACAGTGCTACCATCAATTTTACCGTCCCAGAAATACGGTGTTAAAAGTACTGAGGAGAATCCATCCATTTTTTACGCGCTGTATTGATGTTTGTTGGCTTGGAGCACTTTGAGCTAACTGGGAACAGTGAAACTTGTGTAAAAATACAAAGTCTTCATTTTTGTTTCAGACATCCAGCATCAGAGGGATCATATTTTCACAGCAGGAAGGGATTATCTGGTTGTTATGTTCATTGGCTCTTTTTAGAAGCTGGGATAATTCTCCATTTGAGGGGAAATTTCCTTTGAGAGTGTTTGGAGCAAAGGAAGAGATTAAGGCTTTCTGAAGAGGAATCCATTGAAACCAGTGCTGCTAACCTCCCAGGTCAATCTCACACCGTGAGGGATTGATCTCTTGTACAAACGTAAAACAAAAGGTAAATCATGAGAAGTATTAATATGACAATAAAAACGCACAGATTTCTCCTCACAGCTTTAAAATGCGTGTCTCAATCATCTGAGGCACATTGTTTCTAGAAGCAGATCAAATCAGAGGAACACGTCATCAAAATGTGCACTTGCGTTAAAGCACTGTAAAATTAACACAACATTTTCACTTCAGGTCACTGAACAGATGAAAGTCACTATTTTCATTTCATGCACCCAATCTCACGAAGCCTCCTCCTAAGAAAATCTCCCACCAGACTGAATGGCTCTTCCTGAGGAGAAAGCAGTCAATGAAGTCAAAGAGTTGCCAACTCTAAGTGTTCATAGAATCCCTATAGTGCAGAAACAGGCCATTTGGCCTAACAAGTCCATACCGCCCCCCAAAGAGCATCCCACCCAGACCCATTCCCCTACCCCTACATTTCCCTTGTCCAACCCACCTAACCTAAATATCCCTAGATACTATCGGGCAACTTAGCGCAGCCAATCCACCCTAACCTGCACATCCCTGGACACTATGGGGACAATTTAGCGCAGCCAATCCACCCTAACCTGCACATCCCTGGACACTATGAGGCAATTTAGCATGGCCAATCCACCCTAACCTGCACATCTTTGGACTGTGGGAAGAAACCGGAGCACCCAGAGGAAACGCACACAGACAGTGTGCAAATTCCACACTGACAATGCTAGAATTGAACTCAGGTCCCTGGCACTGTAAGGCAGCTGTGCTAACCACTGAGCCCCACTGTGCCACCCATGGGGTGCTGTGAGCATTGAAGTGTGGGCACAAACTGACCGAGCTCGAATTGATTGCGTGAGGCGTACTCTGGTCCATCCGAGAGATGTGTCTTCCCCTGGCAGTCGGGATGTCCTGGCAGCAACATTCCAAGGTGCCAGTGAGCTCCAAAGTGTAAGCATTGATGTGCGAAGCCATATGGTAGGTGGGTCAGAGGTATGACAGGATTATATGGAATAGCTGCTACATATTGTATGCCAAGGTCTGTAGGCCAAAGGGTACATGTAGTCACTGCCCATGGAGTGTGCCCCGAGGTGTTGGTGCCTGCTATGCAGGACCAAGGGCAGGAGGAGCGAATGGCAGACTGGAGTCACTCAGATTCTCAAGACAGGAGTTGTCACCATCCAGCAGGTAGGGGAAAGGGGACTTGCATCTTAATGAGGGGAGGGTAGTTAGTAAATAAATGCGAATACATGTAAACACGTACTAATACATGCAAATAGATCTCTTGCCGCTCGCAGGTGAGAATCCGATTTCATCGGAAAATGAAACATTCTGGCCTCAACATTGAGAAGTTCCTCTCTGGCCATTTCCTGGGATTTTCCCAAATTTCTTAGCATGGTCCATCATTCTGCCATTAGACTCTCCTCCCTGTGTCACGCGGAATCATTGGTGCATTTGTCATGATTCCCTGAGCTTTAATCAAACCAGTTCTACAAGGTCCTTCATTCGTTCCTCACTGAAAATCCAAAAGAAGAGGGTTTGTAAGTTGTAACTTTGAGGCGAGACTTGAGGCTTTGCAACAGGAAAACAAATATGTTGTTGCTTATTCAGGTGAGAAAAGAAAGTCTGTTCATTTATAAACGTCTGTTTACAAAGCAGTCCTGAGGGAGCTGGCTGCGTTCCCGACTCCACTCGGACATATTCCTGAG
>JAHRHZ010000008.1:7750475-7822578 GCA_024137785.1 Ginglymostoma cirratum | reverse complement strand
AGTCTAGATGACTCTTCAGCTCTGATGAAAAGTCATCCAGACTCGAAACGTTAGTTTGCTCTCTCTCCACAGATGTTGCCTGACCCATTGTGAATTCCAGCGTATTTTCTTTGTGATAAAGATTCCAGCATCCACAATAATTTGCTCTTTCCTTCCTGTCTACCCTGCCTATGCCCCTCAAAATTTCATACATCTCACTTATGCCTCCCCTCAGTCTCCTCCGCTCGAAGGAAAATAACTCCAGTCTATCCAATCTCTCTTCATAACAAAACTCTCCAACCCAGGCAACATCCTGGTAAATCTCCTTTGCACCACCTCCAGTGTTATCAGATCTTTCCTGAATTCCAAGGAAAGAGGCATTCAGAAAGGATTTGAAAAGGATCCACTTAAAAGATTGCTGCTAGGAATGGAACCAGTTGGAACCGGGTGTAGTCTTGTGACAGGGATCTCTGTTGAGTTAGGAGGAGAACAGAGATTGGCAACAGACAGGGTGCCTTCAGTGATTCGAGCTGGGACCTGTTCTTCTTACCAGCTAGGGTTATGAGTTGGTGAAGGAATGGGCAGCTGTTTGCAAACGATAGTAATTTAGGAGGCACAGAAAATTGTGCTGACAGAAGCTTGAAGGGGCATTGACAGACAAAGTGAATGGTTAAAATGAGAGTGGATGGAGTTAAGTTCGGAGAACTGCAAGGTCATTCATTTCGTTTCCCAGGAGAATAGTTCGGAATGTTTTCTTAATGGTGAGAGACGAGAAGCTCTGGAAGAACAAAGGTTCTTGTGTGCTCATGGTACACAAATCACTGAAGGCAAGTGCACAGAACAAAAAAGCAATCTAACCAGCTAATGGAATATTGGTCCTTATCACAGAGTGATTGGAATACAAAATAAAGAGGTGCAGTTTCAGTAACATTGAGTACCACATCTTAGCAAAGCTGCTCTGTCCTTGAAACAAGTCCCAATGTATTCCAATATGTTCAACAGAGACATTCAAGTGAGCTTTGGATGATTATCTGAATAAGATTTATTTGTTGAGGAAATAAGCTGGAAAAAGGCATGAAGCGATGATACTCATTTGAAGAGCATGAGGGCTGATTGACCTCCTTTTGCATCGTGTTATTTCTGTGATTCTGTCATTTTATGATAACCCTTCTGAGCCACAGATTCACCATAAAATGCATGGACACATGGCCTAGCAAACAATAGCATTGTAGGCACACTATGAGCTTGTAATTCAAGAGCCTGGGCTCAACACTGCAATAAATCCGGAATGCAAGGCGAGTATCAGTCATGGACTTTGCTGAACAGAGAGACATGTTGCTGAAGCTTCCCATCTTGCACGCATCAGGACAAATGCAAGAATGCCAAATTCCAAAAAGATCACAGCAATTTACACAACAGGCACTAACGGTGCAGATTCGTTGAGAAGTCAGTCAACTCCGAATGTGTTGCAATGGAGAAGGTAACAGAGACCAAGCTCCAAGGTGTGAGCATATTCTTCCTATTCGCAGAGAATGGCTCCCATCGTGTGAATTGTATCTCACTTTTAGAAAGAAATAAGCAAAGGGATTATATTCAAGCCTTGAACCTCTTCTGATTTAACTGGGTTAAAGCCTATAGTTCCTCATTATTTCCTCCATGGAAACACATTGCCCCGTCACAGTTGACTGACAAATCATTATCACCCGTTTCTCCTGTAGTATAAATTGTTGAGATCGTTTGAATTTTGGTATTCTTGTGTTTGTCCTGATGAGGCAAGACTTGAAGCTTTGAAAATGTGCCACTCCTTTCAGCAATATTCAAGTTCTGAACCAACACATTCTTGCAGAATAAACACTAAATGCCCTTCGAGGGGGCGGAGGGGTGCAAGGTCAAGGAAATGCTATCTTCATGTACAGGCTCTGTATGACTCCAGGATCACAGCAAACTGGTTAATTCTTAATGCCCCAGCAAACCATTCAGTTACATCAGTTCAAGCCTTGTCACCACTTTATCAAGCATAGCTCATCAATAATACCTGTTTCAGAGTGTCATCGAGTCATACAGCACAGAAACGGACTCTTCAGTCCAATCCGTCCATAATCCCAAACTAAACAAGTCCCACCTTCCTGTCCTTGGCTCATATCCCTCTAAACATTTCTTATTCGAGTACTTGTATGAATGTCTTTTAAACGTTGTAATCGTCCCCGCGTCCACCACTTCCTCTGGAAGTTCATTCCAGACATGAACCACACTCTGTGTAAAAGAATTGCCCATCATATCTTTTTTAAATATTTCTCCTCTTACCTTAAAAATATGCCCCCTAGTCTTGAAATCCCCCAACTAAAGGGAAAAGACACCTGCTATTCACCTTATCTATACGCCTTGTGATTTTATCAACTTCTATAAGGTCACATCTCGACCTCCTATGCTCCAGTGAAGAAAGTCCCAGCCTATCCAGCCTCTCCCTATTACTCAAGCCCTCCTTTCTTGGCAACATCCTGATAAATCTCCTCTGAACACTCCCCCCACCAATTTAATAATATCCTTTCTATTGCAGGGTGACCAGAACTGGACACAGCACTCCAGAAGAGGACTCACTAACCCTAACCTAACCCTGGCCCTGACCCGAACCCTGACTCTGACCCTAACCCTAACCCTGACCCTAACCCTAGCCCTAACCCTAGCTATAACCCCAGCCATAACCACAGCCCCAACACTAACTCTAACCCTGGCCCTAACCCCAACCCTAACCCTAACCCTGGCCCTAACCCCAACCCTAACCCTAACCCTGGCCCTAACCCTAACCTAACCCTAACCCTGTACAACCTCAATATAAAGTCCCAACTCTTATTATCAAAGGCCTAAGCAATGAAGGCCTGTGTGAGAAATGCCTCCTTAGCCACCCTATGTGACATATATATTGCACCTATAACATAATATCTATATTCTCCTTTGAATTAAACATATGAACATAACTTGGTTTGTAGTTGAGCTTAGAAAGTGATCAAGGTGTTCAGTTTGATAAACAAATCACCGGGGTAAATATGGATAACCATACACGTGGGAGAATTAGGGGTAGATTCAAAACAAGGCTGTTCGAGCTTTAAATTAAGACTAGGCCAATTAACAGTGAAATTAAGAAGTTTATTTGTCCTCCCAATAGACTGCAAATGTGAAAATCACCCAAAAAGTCTGTGAAAGCGACAATTAAATAAAATATGACTTTGATACAGAAACCCTTGCCCTGTGACGGTGTAAGCTGATTTGGTGGAATAGTAAGTGAAAGCTCATGATGTACAAATCAGCCACGGTCCAGTTGAATGGCTTCAACGGGCTGAATGGCCTACATCTGTTCCTGTTCCATCTGTTCCATCTACGTCACTGTCTCTCCAACTGTAAGGAGGAAAAGAGTTTGAAGTTATAGCAGTACAACGCTCAGACCTAAACGATGTAAGATTCAGTAACTTGAATTCATTTTCAGAAAGAGAAGATCTGGTATTCAGCATTGCCTTCTTCCTTCTTCAGCGAGAATTTCTTAATGACCCTATGAGCTCTCTGTGTTGCTACGCAGCTGCTTCATTCAGCAGCCTTTATATTCTCCCCCCTTAAGCAGCAAACAACAGCCCTTTCTGAATGACGACGTAGCAGAAAATTAAGCAAAAATGATCAATTATGCAACAAGAAATTCCACAATGCCTCCTCCATCATGTATATCCACAGGTTTCTCAATTGTTTATGTAGTTGTTGGGTTTAAGTGTGTTTCCTTACCCTCCAAATACTTCCCTTATTTCTTTCTAAGACTGTTTGAAGCATGTAATCACACAATCCAGACAGAAGTTCCAGCGCAGTACTGAGACAGAGCTGCACTGTCATAGAATTCATACAGCGTGGAAACAGGCCATTCGGCCCAGCAAATCCAAACCAACTTACCCTCCCCCCCTGTCCACACAGACAGTTGCCTCAGGGTGGCATTGAACCTGGGTCCCTGGCCACCCTGAACCACTGTGCCGCTGTCAGAGGTGCCAGCCTGCAGATGAAATATTAAGATGCTGGCTTGCTTTGGAGAAGGGTGTCAAGAAATCCTAGGCACTGGTTGAAGAGGAATAAAGGAGCCTTCATCACCCATTCATCAAACAGTTATCTTATTATCTTGTTACCAATGCTTTGCGTAGAAGTTTTTGGATTTCATAGGAGAACGCTACTTGAGGGAGTTTAAAAGCCCTGAATGTTTTTTTTTTCACTATCTCATGTATTAGGATGTTGGAATCTTACGTTTTTTTACATCAACACTTTGACCTTGAGGTATTCCCATTGATGGATGCTGAATGAGAAGTGAAGGAGATATTGGGAGGATATGTATGGTAGTCTATTAGGCGAGGGGGTGTGAGTTGTCACTGAATTGGCAGGGAAGTTATGAGAGTCCATGAAGGTTTGGTGAAGCCTATGAAACAACCACTTTTAGGGGATCCAGGTTATGGGACAGCACAGTTGCTCAGTGGTTAGCACTGCTGTCTCACGCACCAGGGACCCGAGTTCAATTCCCTCCTTGGACAAATGTCTGTGTGGAGTTTACACGTTCTCCCCAAGTCTGTGTGAGTTTCTCCTGGATGCTCTGGTTTCCTCTCACAGTTCAAAGATGTGCAGGTTAGGGTGGATTGGCCATGCTAAATTGTCCTGTAGTGCCCAGGGATATGCAAGCTAGGTAGGTTAGCTATGAGAAATGTGTGGTAGGTCTGGGTGGGATGCTCTTCAGAGTGTCTGTGTGAACAGATGGGCCAAATGGCCTGCTTCCACACAATAGGGATTCTATAAGATGCATTCATTTTCCTCCTGATCCTATAAATGAAGGTAATAGCTTGAACAACTGGAAAGAAAATCTGAGATTTTGAAAACTGAAAATTGTCACCAAACAGATCATCAGGCAATGAATAATAAAAGATTTAATTGCTTTGCATCTCTTGACATTGTGCAAATAAACATTGAGACAACCAACATCAACTAGAATGTTTGATTATCTTGCTTCCGAGCAGATCTGACCATCCAAACCAGGGACCTCGACCATCCAGAAGGACAAGGGCGGTAGCAGATACTGTACCTGGGAAAGCCACCACTTCACAAATCTCCCTCCAAGCCACAGGCCACTCTGACTTGAACATCAGCATTCCTTTATGGCTAATGGATAAAACGCCTGGAGAACCCTCTTTACCATCACTCCTGGTGTCCCGAGGCCACACACTCAAACGGACTGCAGCAGTTCAAGAAAGCTGACAACCACCAACTTCTCCAGGGTCGTTAGGACCAGGAAACAAATGCTAGCCCAGCCAGTGACAACTACATCCCACAAACTAATAGATAAAAGAAAGACAGAGGCTGTTGATTTGTTTGAACAACAAAGTGATAATGCCTCAAAAACAACTTATATTTTATGGAATAACAAGGTGTAGAGCTGGATGAACACGGCAGGCCAAGCAGCATCAGAGGAGCAGGAAAGCTGACGTTTCTGGCCTAGACCCTTCTTCAGAAAATATTTTGTGGAGCAACTTTGTTTTTGTTCCTGATTCACAGCATCCACAGTTCTTTCGGTTTTTATATTTATGGAATGCTCTGGCCAACCATAAAAACATGACAATACGATTAGTGTGCCAATTTTTGGAATTTAAGCTTGCACACTGTGTCAAAATTTGTCTTGTGAGTAGAGCCACGAATTGTTGGAAAGTAGAACCTATGAAGTATTTTAAAAGAGATGGGAGGCGACGGCATAATGGTACTATTATCTCCAGACTGTCAATCCAGAGACCCAGGTAACGTCCTGGGGACCTGGGTTAAAATCCCGCCACAACAGCTGGTGGAATTTGAATTCAATAAAAAAGTCTGGAATTAAGAATCGAGTGATGACCATGAATCCATTGCTGATTGTCAGGAAAAACCCATCTGGTTCACGCATGTCCTTTAGGGAAGGAAACTGCCACCCTTACCTGGTCTGGCCTATATGTGACTCCAGGCCCACAACAATATGGTTGACTTTTAACTGCCCTCTGGGCAATTAGGGATGGGCAATAAATGCTGGCTCAGCCAAAGATGTCCATATCTCGTGAATGGATTAAAAAAAAATTTTACATGTAAGTTACTCCTATTGTGCTGCAGTAATTATGATAAAGTGATACAAACCACTTGCACTTTAAAGCTGAAATATAGTTTATTTTGTAATTAGCAACGGGAATTTTATGAACACAGCGGAGAGGATCCGTCTCCCTGACGACTGCACCATCGGTTACATCGTTGAGGCCATCCTGGGTGTCAATCTGATCCACAGCCCTCTCTTCCACTCCCACCTCGAGAACCTGCAGTTAGTTTCCAAATCCCAGGTTCAAAGCCAGGTAGGTCTCCCATGTTTTCCTGGTTGAGTCTCACACGCACTGACCAGGTTCAGTGTTTTACACTCAATGTGATGTAATGCAACTTGCTCTTTTCCCTATAGCTTTAGCAGCCTGATGATGCATTGGAACAGTTTAATGGTGATTCCCCAATGTAGACCCATGACTTGGTGAGTTTGTGGATGACACCAGACTTAATGGTATAGTGGACAGTGAAGAAAGCTATCTCAATGTGCAATGGGATCTTGGTCATCTGGGCCAATGGGCTGAGGAGTGGCAGATGGGATTTAATTCAGATAAATGCGAGGTAGTGCACTTGGGTAAGGCAAACCTGGCTAAGGGCTGGTCTTAGAAAGTTAATGGCAGGACCCTGGGGAGTGCTGTTGGCCAGAGAGTCCTAGGGGATGCAGGGACCCAGTTTCCTGAAAGTGGCATCGCAGGTAGACAGGGTGGTGAGGAAGGCATTTGGCACGTTTGCCTTCATCAGTCAGAGCACTGAGTACAGGAGTAGGAATGTCATGTTGTGGCTGTACAGGACATTGGAGAGGCCACGTTTGGAATACTGCATGCAATTCTCGAGGTGGGAGTGAAAGAGAGGGCTGTGGATCAGATTGACACCCAGGATGCCCTGCTAAAGGAAGGATATTATTAAATTGGAGAAGGTTGAGAAAAGATTTACCGGGATGTTACCGAGACTAGAAGGTTTCTAAGGCCATGCTGGAAAAGCGGGGACTTTTTATTTAACCCCTGGAGCATAGCAGGTTGACATTATTAGAGGTTCATAAAATTATGAAGGGCATGATGAGGACAAAGCAAAGGTATTTTCCCCAGGGTAGGGGAGTTCAAAACTGGAGAGCGTAAGTTGAAAGGGGAAAGATTTAAAAGAGTTTTCACACTTTTTCATGCGGAGGGTGGTCTGCGTATGGAACGAGCTGCCAGAGGAAGTGGTGGAGGCTGGTACAATTACAACATTTAAAAGGCTTTTGGACAGATACATAAATAGGAAAGGCTTAGAGGATATGAGCCAAATGCAGGCAAATTGGATTCGTTCAGTTTGGGAACATGGTCAATATGGACGAGTTGGACTGAAGAGTCTGTTTCTGTGCTGCATGACTCTCTGATCCTTGGACACAGCATTGCTTTGTATTTACAGCACGGATACAGGCCATTCAGCATTGACGCTCCCCACCTGCCATCCATCTTCATCTATCTCCATCGGCAAATGTTACTCTTCTTTGGAGCTTGCTTGAGGTCGAGTTATTTCAGACTCAAAACATCAACTCTTTTTGTTTTAAGGGATGTAGAGGAAGTGGGAAGTGATGGTTTTGTGCTGTTGTCATTGGAGGGTTCGTCCAGAGACCCATGTGATGTTTTGGAGACGCAAGTTCAAATCCCACAACAGCTGGAGGTGGAATTTGAGTCCAATAATTGAAATAAAAATATGGAATTCAATGTCAAATGATGACCCTTAAGCACGTGTTGTAAAAATACATCTGGACAGTCAATGTCTTTTAAAAACCAAAAGAACTGCGGATGCTGTAAATCAGGAACAAAAACAAAGTTGCTGGAAAAGCTCAGCGGGTCTGGCAGCATCTGTGGAAGAGAAAACAGAGTTAGCGTTTCGGGTCCGGTGACCCTTCCTCAGATGTGGTCAATGTCTTTTACCTTCTTTTAGGGAGGGAAACAGATATTCTTACCCAGTCTGGCCTCCATGTGACTCCAGACCCACTGCAATGGTGTTGGCTATTAATTGCCCTCTGGACAATTAGAGGATGGGAAATAAATGCTGGCCTAGCCAGCGATGCCCACATCCCATCCGTAAATTTAAAAAAAGTGCCAAGGTAGAAAATTGAGTTGAACAGCAGAGTGGGCTCATGGGTCTCTGGCACAGTGAGGCAGCAGTGCTAACCACTGTGCCATCATACAGCCCTAATGAGGGGTCTCTGGTTGTCACTCCCCACACCACTGGCACAGAGTGGCACAGTGTGTACCATCTACAAAGTTCTCCATTGCAACTCGGTCCGTCCACAGCACCTTCCATCGAGAAGGACAATGGCAGCAGATACATGGGAACACCACCCCCTGTAAGTTCCCCTCCAAGCCACACACCATCCTGGCTTGGAAATCTATCGCCGTTCCTTCACTGTCGCTGGATCACAATCCTGGAATTCCCTCCCTCAAAGCATTATGGGTCAACCTACACAAATGGGCAGCAGTGGATCAACAATGCAGCTCACCTCAGCCTTGTCCAGGGCGTTCAGGAATGGGTAATAAATCCTGAACCAGCCAGAGACACCCACATCGCCAGAATGAACATAAGAGAAAAGACTAGCTGTTTGTCCACAAGGAGGGAAAGCGATGGCCTGAACTGGTATCACTCGACTGTTAATCCAGAGACCCAGCTAATGTTCTGGGAACGTGTGGTCGAATCCTGCCACAGCAGATGGTGGAATTTGAATTCAATAGAGAATCTGGAATTAAGAATCTCATGATGACCATGAATCCGTTGTCAATTGTCAGAAAAACTCATCTGGTTCATTAATGTCCTTTTAGAGAAGGAAACTGCCATCCTTACCTGGTCTGGCCTACATGTGACTCCAGACCCACAGCAATGTGGTTGACTCCCTAACTGCCCTCTGCCATAGGTAATAAATGCTGGCCTGGCCAGTGAAACCCTTATCCCTTGAATGAATAAAGGAAAAAATGAATTATAGGAGATCGTTGAGTCTGTTTTGATGCAGAAAGGAGAGAGAGAGAGAGCAAAGAGAGTCATGTGACAAATCACATGATGTTGACTCTGCACGCTTCTAATATGGGCGCAGGCTGTGTCTCACCCAATGCTGAGAGAGAAGGAACATGACCTCAAAGGGCATGATCGCTGGCAGCCAGAATCCCATCACCATTCTGTACCCACCATCACCAGCCCATGGCAAAGCACTTAACAAGGAGCATTGTAAAGTTGATCAGTTTTTTTTTTCAATTTTCTGCCTTTATATTCTGTGGTAGCATTGGAGAGTGGTGACACTATACAATACACTTCATTGCACTCTGTAACAAAATACGTGACCATAACTAAAGCAAATAAATCATTGCAGGAGATTGGCCCATTCACCAAGATTGAATCTCTACTGCTCCGTCACTGACCAACCACTAATCCTCAGGCCTGACCTGCAGAACTGAGTGGGACACTATTTCCAGATTGTGAGGACATGGTTCCTGGAGCTCTTTTAGAAACAAGTATTTGAATGACCGTGTCCGACACCTGGGTTAGAATTGTACGAGCCCCTTGACAGACTATGAAAACACCCAAAATGATCCAAAGTCCTCTTTGAACCCAATGACGGCTTTGACTTTCCAAGTTGAACTTTAGCTCGAAACACGCGCAGTGAGTCTGCTTCACAAGCTGCTGGCAAACACTGCAGGTGAGACTTTGAAGTATAAGGTACAGTGATATGTCCACAACATTGACTGTTTATTTCTCCCCAACATGACCAGCCTCTCCTTTGTAGGCTCATGAGATTCCCTGTTCACAGAGTGGCCAGGCAGAAACATAAAGTGCCACTGATCTCCAAAGTGGAGTGTTGAGGAGATGAAGTAAAGAGGGAGTTTGTCTGACAGCAGGCATGAGAATGTGGTGAGACTGGTGGTTTGCCAATGCTACCTCGCATGGATGAAGGGTCAAGGAGAATGTTGTCCATGGCACATGTAGGTATACTGTACCAATACAGTTGGACAATGGCGAGGACAAGCAATTGGTAAGTGGCAGGTGCCAGATTCTTGCTCTTTTGGGAATTTGTTACTGTCTAGTTTCTCAGGGAAAAGGAGAGGAATTGGAGGTGGCACACAATTAGGGTTAGGATTAGGGCTATGGTTAGGGTTCGGGTTAGAGTCAGGGTTAGGGTTAGGGCTAGCATTAGAACGTAGAACATAGAACATAGGACATTACAGCGCAGTACAGGCCCTTCGGCCCTCGATGTTACGCCAACCTGAGAAACAAATCTGAAGCCCATCTAACCCATTTTGGGGCAGCACGGTGGCTCAGTGGTTAGCACTGCAGCCTAACAGCGCCAGGGACCCAGGTTCCATTTCATACCTTGGGTGACTGTCTGTGCGGAGCTTGCACATTCTCCCCGTGTCTGCGTGGGTTTCCTTCGGGTGCTCCGGTTTCCTCCCACGGTCCAAAGATGTGCAGGTTAGGTGGATTGACCATGCTAAATTGCCCGTAGTGTTCAAGGGTGTGTGGGTTATAGGGGGATGGGTCTGGGTGGGATGCTCCAAGGGTCAGTGTGGGCTTGTTCGGCCGAAGGGCCTGTTTCCACACTGTAGGGATTCTAATGATTCAACCTACACTATTCCATTATTATCCAGAGTCAGGTTTGGGGTTAGGATAATGGTTAAAGTTGATTTGGTCACCTTAAATAAGGTGAGTGGGTACTAATGAGATGAAAATCTGTGAATGTAAAGTTGACACTGCTCAATAGCAGGATTCTGAAGATGACATTTAAAGATCAAAGGGGAAATGCACAGCCTTTTCTTGACATCGAGATTCCAAGATTTTTGTTCTCTCCATATTTTCCCAACTTTCTCACCTTTACCCATGTCATTCAGGAGCTACAATGTTTCGTGGAAATTGTTCTGTGTCAATCGAGCAATGATGAGAAAGTTGGGAACATCAGCCGAAATGTCCAGCGAGGGTTACCTTCACTTTGACAGTGGAAAGTCCTAGTTCCCTGCCAAGTGTTGAACGGTAAGACGGGGCTCCCACTGGTGACTGGAAAGTGGCCTATTCGCATGGATTTTCACTCATTATCCTCCTCATTATTAGTTAATCTCCCCACCTTGTTAATGTGCAGTCTCCCATTCCACTACCTGTTGGATAGAGTCTAAACGCTGAGAATTCCCGACAGGAAGGTTGCAGTTGCTTCGTGCCAATAAATGTCAGATCGGCCAGCAACGCTCAAGTGAATAAAACAGAAGTTAGAAATTTCAGGAGAAGTGTCTCCACCGAAAGTGTTAAAAATGTGGAACTTGCTGCCATATGCAACAGTTGATGGGACAAATATGGAGGCACTTCTGGGGAAGCTGGATGAACACATGAGGTACAAATGGGTGGCAGTTAAATGTCTGCTAAAGTGCATGGGGTGGGAGGAGGATTATGTTTAGCATTTCCCAAATAATTTATTGCTGTACTGTGCATTCTCCATGGAAAGGAAATTTCTCATCACCATCAATATGAGGTTTAATAAATTGGTTTCACAGTGAGCAGTAACTTTCCATTCAGTTGCATTCACCCTTCACTTAACCTTCGGCCTAACCTAATTGCCTAGCCTTTTGAATTTAATATGAATCAGATATTTGCAGAACACTACAATGCAGCAAATGTTAAATCCATTGATGTTCCAATTTAGTTCAGTGACATTTAAGATGTTAATTCTTTGCAGTGAAAATCTCTTGCTATAATGTCAGCGCTGTGCGTCAGGTTTAAAAGAAAGCCAACGCTTTCTACTAAAGAAGTATTACGTCACGCGTGAGATGGTTGGTTCCCTACTGGATACCTCATCACCCTGTTGTCACTTACTTTATAATCTAATTGGGATGGGATGCCATCTTTGTGAAGTATGAAGAATGATCCTTGATAACAGAAGAAACCAGAGCTGGAGTAGACCCATTAGGGATGGGCAATAAATAAATGGCCCAGCCACATTCCGTGAATAAATTGAAAATAAAATGTGATGCTTGCTGTTTTTCAAATCTAACTCGACTTTCTGTCATACTCCTCCGTCCCCTGAGAAACCAAGAGTCCATCCCAAGCTCTGATGTAGAGAGTTGACTTATGTCTGAATTGACATAACATTACTCTCTTTGGGATGTACTTTGTGAGAAAGCAAGACACATCAAAATGTCAACACATCCCTGGGGCAAGGAGAATTCCAAAGATTCAACAGCCTCTGAATGCTGAATTTTCTCCTCCTCTGAGTCCAAATTGATTGATCACCAGTCCTGAGGCTCCCCATATTCGAGATTCCCCCAATCAGGGCAGCACAGTGGCTCAGTGGTCCTCACTGAGGCCTCACAGTGCCAGGGACCCAGGTTCAATCCCAACTTTGGGCAAATGTCTGTGTAGAGTTTGCATGTTCTCCCAGTGTCTATGTGGGTTGTTCTGGTTTCCTCCCATGGCCCAAAGATATGCAGGTTAGGGTGAATTGGCCTTGTTGAATTTCCCATAGTTTCCAAAGATGAGCAGGCTAGGTGAGTTAGTCATGGGAAATGCAGGGATGGGGTGGAATGCTCTTCAGAGGGTTGGTGTGGACTTGATGAGCCAAATAGCCAGCTTCCATTTTTGTAGGGACTCTATGATAGGTCCCTTCAATGAGATCACCTCCAGAACATACAGTTCTCCAACTAACTCCATTTACACAATCTAGGAGAGCCTAGTCATTCCAAGGGGAAAAAAAATCAAGTAAACCTTTGTAACGCTGCCTCTGTGTGGTAGTCAGTGTCCAATGGCCTGCCCACATGGAAGGGACCCACTCACAGCCATCTACCACCCTCTCAAATTGAAGGTTGCAATCTAGAACATCAACCCTGTGGGCAGCACCAAAGGTCAGTCTCAGCCTGGAAACTTCAGCAGTGCTGCCACAGAATCCCGACAGTGTGAAGCAGGCCATTCAGCCCATCAAATCCACAGCAACCCTCCACTCTACAACCCAAACTTTCCCATGGCCCATCCCCCTGACCTGCACATCTTTGGACCGTGAGAGGAAACCTACACAGAGACAGACAGACAGTCACTCAGAGGCTGGAATTGAACCTGGGTCCCTGAGGCAGCAGTGCTAACCGTTAAGCCACTTATTAGGATGGGATACCATCTCTGGCATCCAGAGTGAGAAATGGCAGGCAGGAGAAGAACAGGTCAAAGAGCAATGTAAGCTACACCTTCTGCTGGAAGGATAATTCTAAAGAGGAGCATTAAATTCATATTGACTTAAAATGAACTAATTGACTGTCACAGTGAAATCCCCATGGGAGATGTGTGAGGTGACGCATTTTACACATAAGAACATTGAAGGAGAATATAAAATGGGGAGTACAAGTCTAAAGGGGATGGGGTAGGAGCAGAGGGACGTAGGCATATACGTGCACAGGTCATTGAAGGTGGCCGGACAGGTAGAGACAACATTTAATAAAACACACGGTGTTCTCAGGTTTAGTAATAGGAGCATTGAGTACAAGAGCAAAGCAGTCACGTTGAACCTGCACGTCACACTTGTTAGGCCTCATCTGGGCTATTGCCCAGAGTTGTGGGGCACTACATTATAGGAAAGATATGAATGGATCTGAAAGAGTGCTGAAGTGATTTCAACAATGGTTCCAGGAAAGAGAGACTTCAGTTTTGAAGCTAGATTGAAATTAGGACTGTTCTCCTTAGTGAGAAGGAAGTTGAGAGGAGATTTGGCAGGGGGTTCTAAAATCATGAGCGGGGCTAAGTATAGTAGATCGGGGGAAGTTGTTCCCACTCATAAAAGGACAAAGAATGGAAGGGCATAGATTTAAAATGATGTGCAAAAGGAGCAAGGTTGATGCTGGAAAATCGTTTTCACTCAGTGAGCTGTTAGGGTATGGAAGCTAACAAGCATGGGGCTGGATATGGAAGACACTGGCTGGTAATGTGGAGGAGGCAGGTTTAGTTGAGGTATTTAAGAGGAGATTTGATGGTTATTTGGATAGAAATGGTATGCAGGGATATGAGTATAAGTCCAATTTAATTAACTGCTTCTTGTAAGAAAATCCCTCCAGACCTAGGATATCAGCTTCATTACCCTCCTCTGGACTGCGTGCAATGTCAGTATATCTTTCCTCGGATAAAGAGACCAGAACTGTTCACAGTAATAGAGTTTTTGTCTGACTGGTGTCATGTTAGTTTGACTCGACAAGACTTTCTTATTTCCATTCCTTTTGAAATAAGGGATGACATTCCATTTGCTTTCCCTATTATTTGGATGACATCATTGTGAACATCTTCAAGAAAGGCGTTAGAATCCTGACAGTGTCTCCAAAGATCATTTCTCCCATACCTACGCCTATTCCCATAATCCCACATTTCCCATGGCTAACCCGCCCAGCCTGCACACCCCTTGACACTATGGGACAATTTAGCACGGCCAGTCCACCTAGTCGGCACATCTTTGGACTGTGGGAGGAATGGGCCTTGGACTAACCATGCATTAGAGAAGTGTCCTCTATTAGCCTACTCCCGCTGCACAACACTGTTCCTTGACTGTTGAGACCCACAGGCAGTTTCCGGACAATGTGGATCAGTTACCATACCTCTCAAGGAGGGGAAACATTGACGATAAAATTCACTATCACCTCCAGTGAGCCAGAAAAACCATTGCCGTTTGAGAAATAGAGCTTATTGATAAAGACCTCAATCCTAATAGCAAGCTCACTGTTTACAGGGCACAGCATTACCAGGCCCCTCTACATCCAATGAAAATTTGGACAATGTACAGCAGACACTCTTAAGAAATGTCACCAATGAATCCTCTGAAAAATTCTGCAAAGCAAAAGGAGGATAAATATTCCAATATCAGTGTCTTCTCTCAGGCCTCCATCCCAGTGTTGAGACACTTGTTCCAGTTCAATTAGTCATGTTGGCTGGTGCCTAGATTATAAGGATTAACTAGTGATTGCTATGTTCACAGTAAACTTTAAAAAGCAGAATTCCCAGGCGTACCTTTTATGCCGTGAACACTGAGAATGGGAACTTGCCAGAAAGGCCTTGGGAGCTATAAAGAATCAATTAGGAGACGGAAGCAGGGGGTGGAATAGACAGAAAAGAGTTGACACAAACAGCACTTCGTCTGACAAAGGAGCAGTGTTCCAAAATCCTGTGATTTCAAATAAATCTGTTGGACTATAACCTGGGGTTGTGTGCGATTTCTGACCTTGTCCACCCCAGCCCAACACTGGCACCTCCACATCAAGCAAACAGTGACAGGGCTAGGGCATTATTTGGGTAAATTAAGGTATTTACCTAAGATAGGAGACATCTGTTTATTGTACGAATTATGTATCGACAAGGTTGGAATTCAAATAACAGAATTTTTTTAAAAAAATTCATTCTACTTTTTACATAGAGCCAGCATTTCATACCCACATCCAATTTTCCTTGAGAAGGTGGTGATGAGCTGCCTTCTTGAACTGCAGCAGTCCATGTGCTGTGGGGTTGACCCACAATGTCATCTGGAAGGAGTTTCCAGGGTTTTGACCCAATAACATTGAAGGAACAGCAATATATTTCCAAGTCAGGATGGTGAGTGGCTTGGAGGGGAAGTTGCAGGTGATGGTTTTCCAATGTATCTGCTGCCCTTGTTCTTCTAGATGCTTGTGATTGTGAGTTTGGAAGGAGCTGTCCAAGGATCTTTGGTAAATTTCTGCAATGCATCTTGTTAATGGTACACACTGCTGTGACTCAGCATCTATGATGGAGGAAGTAAATGTTTGTGGATGAGGACTGCTTTTCCCTGGATGGTGTCACACTTCTTGAGTGTTGTTGGGGCTACACCCATCCAGGCAAGTGGGGAGTATTCCATCACACTCCTGACTTGTGCCTTGTAGATGGTGGACAGGCCTTGGGGAGTCAGGAGGTGAGTTATTCGCTGAAGGATTCCTGACCTCTGAAATGTTCTTGTGGCCACAGCATTCATTTGACTAGTTCGCTTCAGTTTCTGGTCACTGGCAATCCACAAGATGTTGATAGTGAGGGGTTCAGTGGTAGTGATGCCACTGAATATCAAAGGGTGCATATGTATATATCTTGTATTCAGCAGAGTTCATTGGAGCTAGTCTAGAGTATACCCTCCCTAATTTCACCTGAATATGTGGTAGTGGACCTGTTGCCAATCATTAGCAGTTAACACGAAGGGTGGAAGTAGATGACAGACAAGTGCTACTGTTGCTAGACTGTTTTCATGTTGTAGGGACCCTCGCTTTCATGACTGATCCATGGCTTACAGAAGAAGTGGATTATCCCAAGTTTCATCTCAGCAAACTAGCACTGGGAGGGAAAAGAAATAGTTCCAGGATACCCTCAAAACTTGTCTGAAAGTCCCAAACATATGTAGTATCTCAACCGACCAGTGGGAATCTCTAGCTCAACACGGCCTGTGCTAGAAAAGAAGCACCTGGCAAGGTGCCAACCATTCTGAGTGTCTCCGACAGCCTCAGGTGGAGGCCAAATGGAAGGAGTGTGAGAAACTCTGAGAATCTCACCCGCCATCTCCCCCTCCTCCAGCAGATTAGAAATTAGTCTGCTCAGGATACACGACACCGGGGCGAACGAAAGTCATCCTCGTTCCTAAGGGGCTACCTAAAGAGAAGAAGGAAAAGACATTATTGCTAATGGAAGTCTTGCCTTCCTTAAATATGGACACCATAGGACTCCCGGTGTGGTCTCGTCAAAGCCCGCTACAATTGTAAGAAGAATCCTTTATGCTTGTTCTCTAATCCCCTCACAGCAACAACCAACATGCTCATTTCATTGAAATAAAACAAATAACTGCAGATTCTGAAGGTCCTCTGAAGAAATGCCACTGGACCAAATGGGTCTAGGCCCGAAACGTCAAGTTTTCCTGCTCCTATGATGCTGCTTGATCTGCTGTGTTCATCCAGCCCCATGCTTGTTATCTCGGATTCTCCAGCATCTGCAGTACCTTTTATCTCGGACTCAAATCAGTTTCTTTCTCTAAAGATACTGCCAGATCTGCTGAGTTTCTCCAGCAATTTGTTTTTGTTTCAAGTTACTTTCTTTGTTAATTGATTATTATATTTGCGTACTGCTGTCCCATGTTCCTGTGATGGTCTATATCATGTGATCTCTGCCTTTTATGGTTTAACTATTGACACTCTTTAGCCTATTGTTTGCACTCAGTATACGTGGAGGTTTTCTATATTCCTCATTGCGAACAATATCTCCACACAGCTTACCCTGTGTCAAACACACCCTTTTCTCCCAGATTTCTGTATGGCACTTTCAACAATTCAATGAAATAAAGATCAAGCTTTTACAGACTCAACCAAAATTATTTCCTAGCCTTGTCTCACTATTAGTCTCTGAGTCATCTCTCATTTTGCTTCCTTTGTTCATTCACAGGATGAGGATGCCACTGACCAGGCAACATTTATTGCCCATCCCTAAGTGCCCAGAGGGCAGTTAAGAGTCAACCACATTGCTGTGGGTCTGGAATCACATGTAGGCCAGACCAGGTAAGGATGGCAGTTTCCTTCCCTAAAGGACATTGGTGAACCAGGTGGGTTTTTCGCAACAGTTGACAATGGATTTAAAGTCATCATTAGTTTCTTAATTCCAGATTCTTATTGATTTCAAATTCCACCATCTGCCGTGGCGAGATTCGAACATGGAGACCCAGAATGTTATCTGGGTCTCTGGATTAACAGCCCACACAGAATACCACTAGGCCATCGCCTCCCCTATGGAATCCCTACAGCACAGAAAGAGGTCATTCAGCCTATTGACACTGCATTGACCCTTCAAAGAGCATCCCACCCGGATCCACCCCCACTCCATCCCATCCTTGTAACCCTGCATTTCCCACGGCTAACCCACCTAGCCTGTACATTCTTAGATGCTACTGGCAATTTAGAATGGCCCATCCACCTAACCAGCGCATCTTTGGATTGTGGGAGGGAACCCACACAGACACAGGGAGAATGCGCTAACTCCACTCAGACAGCCAGAGAGGTGTACAGCACGGATGTAGGGCCTTTAGCCCAACACATCCATGCCAACCAGATTTCTCAAACCCAACTAGTCCCATTTACCTGTGTTTGGCCCATATGCCCTGAAACCTTTCCTAACCATGTATCTGTCCAAACATCTTGTAAATGCTGTAATCGTACCCACCTCAACCACAAGTTAAGTAGAGGTCCGTTGGACCTTCCTGGTACCTCAGATATATATAAACATAATCTTGCGCAAGAAAGAGATGCCTTTGGTTTATTTTGTTGGATAGAGTCAAACTCCAGGGTTTGTTTAATTTCTTCATATACTACTGTACAGAACTGAACTCCCTCAGTGACTTTGTATATCTTTTTGTGAATAATGTATATTTTTTAAATAAAAAAGACTTGAGCTTAAGAAAACGCAGTCTTTGTTTCTGTTCTCTCTCTTCTCCATTCATTCTGCCCATATCAGTAAATTTTTAAATAAGCTTAATCTTCTTTACTTGCGATAACATGTCACCGCATTGTGTTGTCTTGATGTGAATTACACTTACTCAGGGTGTCCGATCCATCAAAGTCCTCAACCTCTTCATGCTACTCCTAAAGTCTACCAACTTTCAAAAGTTAGTATTGACCAGCTGCGAATCTTTGGTCGTAGGATTTTGCCTCCTATTTAAGGCGAAGCAATAGCTCTAGTGGTATCGTTACTGCACCATTAATACAGAGAGCCAGGTAACGTTCTAGCGATGTTAATGGATTCTGAATCCAACAAAAATCTGAAATTATGAGTCTAACGATGATCATGAAGCCATTGTTGGGAAAAATCTATCGAAGTCATTAATGTCCATTAGGGAAGGAGACTGCTGTCCTTACCTGGTCTGGCCTACAAGTGACTTCAGATTCACAGCAATGTGGTTGACTCTTAACTGCCCTCTGTGCAATAAATCAGTGTTTAGCACTGCTGCCTCATGACACCAGGGACCCGGGTTCGACTCCACCCTCGGGCGACTGTCTGGTGGAGTTTGCACATTCTCCCCATGTCTGCATGGGTTTCCTACGGGTGCTCCGGTTTCCTCCCACAGTCCGAAGAAGTGCAGGTTAGGGTAGATTTGCCATGCTATAGTATCTAGGGATGTGTAGGCTAGGTGGGTTAGTCATGGAAATGCAGGATTACAGGGATAGGGTAGGGGGTTGTGTCTGGGTGAGATGCTCTTTGGAGGTTTGGCGTGCAATCGATGGGCCGAATGGCCTGCTTCTACATTGTGGGAATTCTATGAAAGGCTGGCCTACCCGGCAATGCCCATATCCTGTGAATGACTTTTTTTTTAAAAATCCTTTCAATAATTGTTGGGTTTTTAGGGTGTCCAAGTTATAAAAGTAACAAAAAAAGCTTTTTCTATTGAGTTCCTATGTGCTCTTCTCAATTGTCAGATGGCAGGGGAGAAGGCAGGAGTCTCGGGCTGAGAAACGTATCGGTTACGTTTGATCAGCAGAGCACACTCAATGGGCCAAATGGCATAATTCTATCTTATGGTTTTATAGAATATGTTGGTTCCTAAAAGGTGGGTAGGAAATCTTCAGCAGCTTCAGATGACATCGGAATTTAAGGCAAAAGAAACAGAACCGCCTTAGGGACCCATTCTTAAATATTCAGTTAGATAACAGCTTTACACTCAAAGTTATAATTTTAGCTTGAATGAGAATAACACAGTTTTAGGATTCTCTTGAAGAAACAATAATGAGAATAGATGCTGTTACTGCCTGGAAAAGGGAAGCAGATTAAAATTTGACAAAAGAAGAGATTTTTTTAATTCATTCACTGTCTTGGGGTCTAACTGTCCAAACCAGCATTTATTGCCCATCCCTAATTGTCCTTACAAAACAAGGACAGGGTTAAGGTTAGGGTTAGGGTCACAGCTAGGGTCAGGGTCAGGGTTAGGATCAGGGCCAGGGTTAGAATCAGGGCCAGGGTCAGGGTTAGGATCACGGACAGGATCAGAGTAAGAGTTAAGGTCAGGGTCAGGGTTAGGGTTAGGTTTAGGATTAAGGTTAGTGTTTGAGTTAGGGTCAGGGTTATGGTTAGATTTAGGGTCAGTGTTAAGGTTATGGCTAGGGTGAGGATTAGGGTTATGCATAGGGTTGGGGTTGGGATAAGGGTGAGGGTTTGGGTATGGTGAGGATGAGGATGAGGATGAGGATTAGGTTGAGGGCGAGGGCGAGGGCAAGCATTAGGATTAGGGTGAGGGTGAGGGTGAGCATTAGGATTAGGGCGAGGGCAAGGGCTGGATTAAGGTGAGCACTTCTTGAACTGCTGCAGACCTTGTCGTGTTGGTGCTTTCAGGAAGGGAATTGCAGATCTTTGAACCTGCCGTAGCTCCGAGTCATGGTAATGTGTGTCCAGCAGGGATATCTGTAGGTAATGATGTTCCCACACATCTACAAACTTTGTCTTTCAGTTTGGTTGGCCGTGGACTTCAGTTTGTATGGATCTAGCGAAGGGACCTAGATAAGCTGTTGAAGAGAACCTTGTCAATAAGTCTGACTGCTGTCACTGTACATCAGTGATCGAGGAAGTACTGCTGAAGGTGATGGGGTCCAGTCAAGTACAGAGCTACACTCCTCACCTGTCGTTGAAGCTGTCCTCATCCAGCAAATGGAAAGTAAATCATTGCACTCCTGACTGTGCCTTGTCAATGGTGGACGGGGTTCTGTGTGAAGTTCAGAGGCGAGTTACTTCTTGCAGATTTCCCAGCCTCTGACATGCTCTCAAACTCTCAGCATTTATTGCGAGTACAGAGGTGAGTTACACACTACAGATTCCCCAGACTCTGACCTGCTCTCATAGTCTCAGTATTGATATGGCTGGCCCAGTTCACTTTCAAATATTGAGAGGTTTAAAAAAAACAGGAAACAGTACCAGATTATTACATTTGCCAAAGAGCTAACAAAATGACTAAGTGCTGAATGGCCTCCTTGCAAAATGCTATAAAATGGGTACAAACATTTGGTTTAGTAAAAGGCAGACAGCTAAAAAACATTAAAAGAAAAATAAAAAGGAGCAGGAAGAGATGAGGAGAATAGAACAGTACAAAAGCATCCCCAGTGAATATTTCACGATCTCAACAACAATGAGCTTACTCTATTTGCAGAGACAGAATCTTATGTGGAATGCTTCATCTTTCCCTTAATTTTAACTCAAATTAACTAGTTTCAAGAGGAGGAGAATTGAAACATACAGTACCTGATGGACCTTTCAGAAAAGATATCACCTTACTGAATGAGTTTTACCTTGAGTAGTTTAACATGCTCCATGTTGTTACCTTGACTGGAAATGGCCCCTAGAGCTACTGAAGTGATCTTAGAAATATATCATTGTTCCGTTGTTGTCATTGGGTCACAGACCTGGAGTTTCTGGTATCTTTCTGGCAGCACAGGACATGGAATGCAGCCATTCGAGGTTTGAGCCTGCTAATTCCTCACCTCGACAATTAAACAGGGGCAATTAATTAATTAATTCACCAGTGACACTCACACATCTGAACACTTAAGTGAATAAAATGGCCCTTTTACTTTTCCCAAGCAATCTTACACCATTGCAACATCCCAATTTATTATCAAAGTTTTATTTTTAATTACAGTCAAACAGTAACTAAACAAACCCATTAGCAACAGTGCATGACACTCTATCATTTCAATTTAGTTTTCCAGTAGAGAATAATTCCCTTATTATACCCTTGATGAGAATGGAGTGACAATATTAGTCTGTCGTGGTGACTTTCCAATAGCTTATTACAGCCTTTATTAAGGATAATTTCAGTGTGGATTTCAACTGTCATTAACACCATTTTCATTGACACTACAATAAATGTAATTTGAAAAAATACAGATGGGAGCATTGGAGTGGAGTGCCGCAATTTAATCTTGGAGTTCAAACAAAGTCCAGGAACCATTCGAGCTGCACTCCCCGGCTTTGCAAAATCCTCCAGTCAATTGCCACCATGCCCGATCGATTCAGATTTCTTTATGTCGGTGAGGGATTTTGTTATCTTCAACTGTTGCTGCGAAATGCTGGATGCTCTCGAATATCCCACTGCAGGGGCAACAATCAAGCTGGGGCCCATTACGGACAGAGTTGAGATTATCAGGGCCAGCTCACACGGCAGGTATGGTGAGAAGACAGAGATGTGAGGAGCACACAATGGATCAGGCAGTCCCTGTGGAAAGTGAAGTAGAGTGATTGATCTGGATGTGTCAGATCTTGTGAGTGGGATGCCGAAGGAAGAACGGTTATTGGTCATGCAACATGACTATCCAGGATTAAACCTAGAAACCAGGTTAAAGGTGAGCCATTCGACGTCTCCAGGGTCCTAGTTTGCTCGGGTCCTGTCAAATTGAATAACTAGGGTTGGAGAAAGGGTTTTAAGCTAAATGTGGACCCGGGGTAGGGTTTTAATGTGAGTGATTTTGTAGAAAGTCGAAGTAAAGGTATAATTTGGATGGAGTAATTTAACAAGAAAGTGTTCAGTGAACGCACGACACTAGGAGTTTCTGTGGGACAAAGGGACCTTGCTGTGTTTGACCATAGGCGCGGTGGCGCAGTTGTTAGCGCTGCTGTCTCACAGTGCCAGGGACCTGGGTAACTAAGGCTCTTGAGTAGACTTGTATCTTGGGTTGTCGGTGTTGAGGTTGGTTGGCTCGCTGAGTGGTTCGTTGTTCCGCAGACATTTCATTACCGTGCTGGGTAACATCATCAGTGCAGCCTCTGATGAAGCGCTGTTGTATTTTCCCACCTGGTATTTCAACTCTGGGGTCCGTTGGGTTGATAACCTCATTTCCAGTTTCTCATCGCAGTGGTGTATATATAAGGTCTAATTCTACGTGTTTACTGATGGCCTTCTTGGTGGTGAACCAGGCCTCTAGGAAATTCTGTGCTCGTCTCTGTTTGGCCTGTCCGAGGATCCTGATGTCGTTCCAATCGAACTGATGTTTCTCCTTATCCATATGAATGAGACAAGTGAGTATTGGTCGTGTCTTTTTGTTGCTAGTTAGTGTTCATGTATTCTCGTAGGCAGTTTCCATCCAGTCTGCCCAATGTAATGTTTGTCGCAGTCCTTGCATGGAACCCTTGTATATTACGTTGGTTCCGTCCATAGTGCCTCTTTGTAGGTTACGTGGAACAATCCCTCTTCCGTACCTACACTGGCCCTAAACCCCACCTCTTCCTCTGTTACATTGATGACTGCATCGGTGCCGCCTCGTGCTCCCACGAGGAGCTCGAACAGTTCATCCACTTCACCAACACCTTCCACCCCAACCTGAAGTTCACCTGAACCATCTCCAACACTTCTCTCTCCTTCCTGGACCTCTCTGTCTCCATCTCGGGTAACCACCTAGAAACCGATGTCCATTTCAAGCCCACTGACTCCCACAGCTACCTGGAATACACCTCCTCCCACCCACCTTCCTGCAAAAAATGCCATCTCCTATTCCAAATTCCTTCGCCTCCGCCGCATCTGCTCCCAGGATGAGACATTCCACTCCCGTACATCTCAGATGTCCTCATTCTTCAAGGACCGCAACTTCCCCCCAACAGTGGTCGAGAACGCCCTCGACCGTGTCTCCCGCATTTCCTGTAACTCATCCCTCACACCCCGTCCCCGCAATAATAACCAAAAAAGAATCCCCCTCGTCCTCACGTACCACCCCACCAACCTCCGGATCCAACGCATCACCCTCCGACACTTCCGCCATCTGCAATCTGACCCCCCCCACCAAAGACATTTTTCCCTCCCCACCCTTATCTGCTTTCCGGAGGGACCACTCCCTCCGCGACTCCCTTGTCCACTCCACACTCCCCTCCAGCCCCACCACACCCGGCACTTTTGCCTGCAACCGCAGGAAGTGCTACACCTGCCCCCACACCTCCTCCCTCACCCCAATCCCAGGCCTCAAGAAGACTTTCCACATCAGGCAGATGTTCACCTGCACATCTGCCAATGTGGTATACTGCATCCGCTGTACCCGTTGTGGCTTCCTCTACATCGGGGAAACCAAGCGGAGGCTTGGGGACCGCTTTGCAGAACACCTGCGCTCAGTTCGCAACAAACAACTGCACCTCCCAGTCGCGAACCATTTCAACTCCCCCTCCCATTCCTCAGACAACATGTCCATCCTGGGCCTCCTGCAATGCCACAGTGATGCCACCCGAAGGCTGCAGGAACAGCAAATCATATTCAGCCTGGGAACCCTGCAGCCCAATGGTATCAATGTGGATTTCACAAGCTTCAAAATCTCCCCTCCCCCATCCCAAAACCAGCCCAGCTCATCTCCGCCTCCCTAACCTATCCTTCCTCTCACCTATCCCCTCCTCCCACCTCAAGCCACACCCCCATCTCCTATCTACTAACATCATCCCGCCCCCTTGACCTATCCGTCCTCCCTGGACTGACCTATCTCCTCCCTACCCCCACACCTACACTCACCTTTACTGGCTCCATCCCCGCCTCTTCGACTTGTCTGCCTCCTCTCCACCTATCCTCTCCTCTATCCATCCTCTATCCGCCTCCCCCTCTCTCCCTATTTATTTCAGAACCCTCTTCCCCTCCCCCATTTCTGATGAAGGGTCTAGGCCCGAAACGTCAAGTTTTCCTGCTCCTATGATGCTGCTTGACCTGCTGTGTTCATCCAGCCCCACACCTTGTTATCTTAAAAACAAAGCAGTTAGTTTCACAACTATTTTATTTGATTAAATTAGAAGCTCCCCA
The DNA here is from genome assembly GCA_024137785.1 of Ginglymostoma cirratum. Lineage (NCBI taxonomy): Eukaryota > Metazoa > Chordata > Chondrichthyes > Orectolobiformes > Ginglymostomatidae > Ginglymostoma > Ginglymostoma cirratum. Next base: position 7,797,716 of record JAHRHZ010000008.1, on the reverse strand, counting down.
TCACGGTCAATATTCAGCCAGATTCTACTGTGGCAAAAATATCTGCCATTTCATAGAGTGCCCACAGCGTGGAAACAGGCCCTTCAGCCCAACAAGTCCACACTGCCCCTCTGAAGAACACCCCACCCAGACCCATTCCCCTATCTAACCCACATATCCCTGGACACTATGGGCAAATTTAGTACAGCCAATCCACATTAACCTGCACATCTTTGGACTGCAGGAGGAAACTGGAGCAAATCCATGCAGACACAGGGAGAATGTGCAAACTCCACACAGAGAGTCACTTCGAGGGTGGAATTGAACCCAGGTCCCTGGTGCTATAAGGCAGCAGTGTTAACCACTGAGCCACCTTTTTTGTTACGGTTGCTCTGGCTTCCTCTGCCTTGGAATATTTTTGTCTCCACAATAACAAGGGGTAACAGGAGCCCTTGGTACCCAAACTGACGGTGGTAGCAATTAGGCATGCCCTCATCAGCAATGAGATTTCAAGGTTGGGAAATAAACTCAGGAGGCACACAGGAGAAGGGTGAACTTAACTGGGATGAAATTAACATCAAATCAAGTACTCAAAGAAGGAAAGAAAGAATGAATTAAGAGAAAAGCAATGAGTCAGCGGTGAAAGATTCAAAACATTAGTATATATTTTGAGATAGTAAGAATTGCCAATGCTGGAGTCAGAGATAACACATTGTAGAGCTGGATGGACACAACAGGCCAGGCAGCATCAGAGCAGCAGGAAAGCTGACGTTTTGGGTCGGGAACCTTCTTCAGGAATGGGGGAGGTGGGTAGGGAGCTCTGAAAGAAATAAAGAGAGGAGAGTCGGGTCTGGGGAAGGTAGGTGGGACGGTGATAGGTGAGTGCAGGCAGGGAGCGGAGGGGATTGGTCAGTGGGGTGAGAGTGGTGGATAGGTGGGAGAGGAGATGGACAGGTTGTGTCAGGTCAAGGAGGCGGGGATGAGAGGGAGGGTTGGTCATGGGATGAGGCCGGAGGGGGTTGGGGAGATTTTGAAACTGGTAAAGTTACTGGAGGAGCAGCACCTCGTATTCCGCCTCGGGAGCCTACAACCCAGTAGTCTCGATGTAGATTTTACCAGTTTCAAAATCTCCCCACTCCCGGCCTCATCCAACGACCAACCCTCCCTCTCATCCCTGAGTATAAAATGTGAAATGTATTAGAATCTTCCTGAAGAATTCAGGACTTGAAGGAACACATCTCCGCACAGAATTATTCACTGCAGTGTAATTGAGGAAGATTATTGACAATAAATAATCATGTAATGTTTAAAAGGTACCTTACTCTCGTAATGATAAAGTTTAACTTGCGCGGTGACTTTAATGTACAGCTTATGGTGGCTCAGTGGTTCGTACTGCTGCCCCATAGCACCAGGATTCACTCCCACCCTTGGCTGACTGTGTGCAGTTTTCACATTCTCCCTGTGTCTGTGTGGGTTTGCTCCAGTTTCCTCTCACCAAAGATGTGCAGGTCAGGTGGATTGGCTATACCAAGTTGCCCATAGTGTCTAGGGTGGGAAATACCCACCCTAGGGATGGGGTCTAGGGATGGGGTAGGTGTGGGATGCTCTTCAGAGGGTCAGTATGGGCTGAATGGCCTGCTTCCACACTGTATGATTCTGTGGGCAAATGCACTAAAACACATAAATGTTCTCAGGGCAACATCCATTTTTTTGAAAGTTACATTTAACTTCACATTTGCCCCTTGTATAAAGTTGCTGTACCATTTAACTCTTAGTAACAGTGAGCACCATTCGACTCACTGCTTTAGGAAACAAATCCTGGCCAAACTATAATTTTCAATGAAACTATAATGGCTGTGATGTTAGTTAAGCATTAAGTCAGCTGAAAGGGAAAATATGATCAACTAAGAATTAGACCATCCGACCATAAGGCATAGGAGCAGAATTAGGCTACTTGACGGATCAAGTCTGCTCCACCATTCAGTCATGGCTGATACATTTCTCAACCCCATTCTCCTGCCTTCTCCCACCGATCTATCTTTGTCAGTAATACACTCAATCATTTGGCCTCCACGACCCTCAGAGGCAATGAGTTCCACAGATTCACCACCCTCTGGTTGAAGAAATTCCTCTTTAGCTCAGTTCTAAAGGGTTGTCCCATCGGTCTGAGGCTGTGCCCTCGTGTCCTAGTCTCTCCAACTAGTGGAAACATTTTTTCCCTGTCCACTCTATCCAGGTCTCTCAGTATTCTGAAAGTTTCAATCAGATCACCCCCTCATCCTTCTAAACTTCAATGGGTACAGATCCAGCATCTTCAAACGGTCCTCATATGACAAGCCCTCCATCCCCCGGATAATTCTTGTAAACATCCTCCGGACCCTGTGCAATGCCAGCACATCCTTCCTTAGATATGGGGTCCTAAACTGCTGACAACATTCCAAATGCTGTCTGACCAGAGCGTTATACAACCTCAGCAGTATAGCTCTGTTCTTGTATCCTAGCCCTCTTGAAATGAATGGTCACATTGCATTTGCTTTCCTAACTGCCAACTGAACTTGCACATTAACCTTGAGCGAATCCTGTATTAGGACAGCTAATAGGAGCAGGAAAACTTGACGTTTCGGGCCTAAACCCTTCATCAGAAAAAAATCAAATTCTCGGATTCTCGGATTCTCGTTATCTCGGATTCTCCAGCATCTGCAGTACCTTTTATCTCTTAGGACAGCTAAGTCCTTTTGTGCTTCAGATTTCCAAAGCCTTTCCTCATTTAGAAAATACTCTATGCCTCTGTTCTTCCTCACACTTACCCATATTGTATCCCATCTGCCGCCTCTTTACCCACTCCCCTAGCCTGTCCAAGTCCTTCTGCAGCCTCCCCACTTCCTCAGCACAACTTGTCCCTCCACTTACCTTTGTGTCATCTGCAAACTTTGCAACAAGGCCCTCTGTTCTTTTGTCCAGATTTTTAACATATAACGTGAATATTTGTGGTCCAACACTGGCCTCAGTGGAACTCCACTAGTCACCAGCTGCCATCCTGAAAAAGATGCCTTTTATTCCCACTCTCTGCCTTCTGCCAGTCAGGCAATCCTCTATCCATGCCAGTACCTTGCCCCTGACACTACATCAGCTTGGTCTTCCCTCCACCTCAGTTCACTTCTCGTAGTCTGAGCGGACTAGGAGATTTAAGGCAAATTGAATTCAGAGAGAAAATTTATGCAGGCCCCTTCTTAGTTTGAGACTAGAAACAGTTTTTTCAGAGCTGATGGTAGTCATGTGTTGTAAGAGAACCAGAGCTTTCACCTTCAGGAGGCTGTAGATAAGAGCAAAGCAGTCATACTGTGCCAGGTCAAACCAATATTTTTTTAAAAATCCCTTCATGTTACTTGTTGACCATCCCTAATGACCCCTGAGCTGAAGTATTAACCAGACTATTGTAGAGGCCTACTCAGAATCAAGCACGTTGCTCCATATCTGAGCTCATGTGTCAGCCAGACCAGTTAAGGGTGTTAGAGATAACAAGGTGTGGGGCTGGATGCACACAGCAGGTCAAGCAGCATCATAGGAGCAGGAAAGCTTGACGTTTCGGGCCTAAACCCCGAAACGTCAAGTTTTCCTGCTCCTCTGATGCTGCTTGGCCTGCTGTGTTCATCCAGCCCCACGCCTTGTTATCTCGGATTCTCCAGCATCTGCAGTACCTTTTATCTCTGATAGGAATTTATAATCATCTTTGAGAGGGTCTCACCCTTATTGTATCAAACTTTCCCATCCAAAGTTTAGTGGTTACACAAGCTCTCATGAGGTGATTTGAAACTGTGACCTCAGTATATTGGCCTAAATCGTTAGATTCCAAGTCCAATGAAATTGCCTCAAAGTCACCATCATCCTGTCTAGGATCTGAGCGAGTTGAACTATTACATGTCAAGTTGAGCAATAGGAATACCAAAAATTAGAATTTTAAAGAACAACAGGCCATTCAGCCCAACAAGCACAGGCCATTTCTGTCTTTGTCTTTCTCTTTATTCCTTTTACTCTCAGTTGGACAGGACCAGATAAATGCGTTCAACAAGTCCGATAAGATGGCGGTGGAGTAGGGCTTCTGAGCCCAGGACTCAGTCGCTCTGTTGACCTTTCATTTTGTTTCTTTTCATTTATACCTCTCTTCTCTTTTTTCTTTGTTGTTCTATTTTGTTTTACTTAACTCTTGGTGAAGAGCTCAGTTGCAGCGACTGCAACGGCAGTGGAGAGTAGGCCCAGCAAAGCAGACTCGAGTAGGCCCAGCAGTGCAGACTTGAGTGGGCCCAGCAGAGCGGACTCGAGTGGGCCCAGCAGAGCGGACTCGAGTGGGCCCAGAAACGCGGTCTCGAGTAGGCCCAGCAGCGCGGACTCGAGTGGGCCCAGCAGCGCGGACTCGAGTGGGCCCAGCAGCGCGGACTAGATTCGGCCCAGCAGCGCAGACTCGAGTGGGCCCAGCAGCGCAGACTCGAGTGGGCCCAGCAGCGCAGACTCAAGTGAGTCCAGCAGCACAGATTCGAGTGGGCCCAGCAAGGCAAGCTGAGTGGGTCCAGCAGCGCGGACTCGAGTGGGCCCAGCAACGCAGACTCGAGTGGGCCCAGCAGCGCGGACTAGATTCGGCCCAGCAGCGCAGACTAGAGTGGGCCCAGCAGCGCAGACTCGAGTGGGCCCAGCAGCGCATATCGAGTGGGCCCAGCAGCACAGACCTTAGTGGTCCCAGCAGCGCGGACTCGAGTGGTCCCAGCAGCACAGACTCAAGTGAGTCCAGCAGCACAGATTCAAGTGGGCCCAGCAAGGCAAGCTGAGTGGGTCCAGCAGCGCGGACTCGAGTGGGCCCAGCAACGCAGACCTGAGTGGGTCCAGCAGTGCAGATTTGAGTGGGTCCAACAGTGCAGACTAATGGCTGCTGTGGAGGCAAGTTTGGGTTTCTGGTGGTTTCTATGTCCAGCGCAGAATTATGGAGGTGGTGACGGAGGCGAGTTTGGGCCCAGTACAAGACCCTGCCATATCAGCATTGGCTGCATTGGCAAGGTGGGCCTGAAGCGGACTCATGGCGGTGGCGGAGTCGAGTTTGGGCCAAAGTGGTACCCAGCGATGTTGGTGGTGTCTGAATTGGCGAGGTCCATCAAGGATTCATAGCAGTGAGCATATCGGTGGAGGCAAGAAGATGCCGAAGAGTGGGTGACATTAGTTCCACGGCGAAGGCAACTCGTGCTTGGCCACCAGGCCTACGGCCGAGATGGAGCACATAACCAGAAGGACTGGAAAATTGGACACTTTCTTTATTTCTTCACTTTTCTGTCTTAATATTCTAAATTTTGGCTTATTTTTATGTGTTCAAATATGGAACCAGAGAGGGGTGACACTGCACAACACTCTTCACTCTATTTAGTAACAAAATACATGTGACACAAAATAAGTCATCAAGTCAGTATTTGTCTGTCAATCCAACCCCAAAGAAATCAAAGCAGAAAAGCCTTCAAATTTAACGCTACCTGTTGGTTCTGTTTGTCAAACACAAACAAGCTAATGGACACATTGAATGTTGACTTACCTTTAATAAACTCCTTGGATATTGGAGGCCTAGACTTCCTCATCCATCCCAATAACTACTCACTCTTCTCTCACCTTGCGGTAGATTATCCCGTCCCAAAACCTGTGACTTCTGCTTCGTCTGAGCAAGAAAATCCTCAGGGAGGATGTCAATGCGACCTTATGAGATAGGAGCATAAGTAGTCCATTCAGCCCTCTGCATTCTCTTCCATTGAAGGAGACCATGGCTGATCTGATAAACCTCAACTTCACTTTCCAGCCTGTAAAAGCTGCGGAAAAGTTTCAACAGTGATTTTTTAGAATTCTACCAGGGAGAGACTGCGGAAGACGAAGTTATTTTCCCTTAGAGAAGAGACAGTCATGAAGTCATTTACTGAAGGTATCCGAAGTCTTGATAGAGTGTTGATGGAGTAAATGTGAAGAAGTTGTTTCCTGTGGCAGAACGTTCTACTTCAGGAGCAACACAGTTCCCAAGAGAACTGGGGGTGATGTGAGTGCTGGCCAGTTACTGTGATCTAGAATGCACGACCTGAGGGGGAGAAGGGGCAGTGGTAACTTTCCAAAGGGTATTGGAAAAATACTTCAGGGAAAAGAATTTATAAGGTCCTGGGGATAGAGAACTAATTCGATTTATTTTTCTGAAGATTTCGCAATGGTAATCCAAGCTGAATGACCAATCTCCTGCCTTTACGCCATACCTCACACACTATTATTATCCAAATGATCATCCAATGCCCAGTTTGAATGAATTAATTGTAACTGCTTCCACCACACTCCATAACTACTCACCGAGTGAAACAGTTTTTCTTTCTCTCATATCACCCTTTCTTCTTTTGCACATCCCTGGAGTTTGCACATTCTCCCTGTGTCTGTGTGAGTTTCCTCTGGGTGCTCCGGTTTCCTCCCAAGTCCAAAGATGGTTACGGTGGATTGGCCATGCTAAAGTGTCCCCATAGTGCCCAGGGATGTATAGGTTAGGGTGGATTGGACGTCCTAAATTGCCCCATAGTGTCCAGGGATGTGCAGGTTAGGGTGGATTGGCCATGCTAAATTGCCCCATAGTGTCCAGGGATGTGCAGGTTGGGTGGGTTAGCTGTGGGAAATGCAGGGTTACAGGGGTAGTGTAGGGGGATGGGCTGGGTCTGTGTGAGATGTTCTTCAGAGGATTGGTGTGATTCAATGGGAGGAATGGCCTGCTTCAACACTGTAAAGATTCTATGAAATCTATGTCCTCTTGTTCCTGATCCTTTTACAAGCAGGAACAGTTTCTCCCTATTTGGTCTATCCAGACCGCTCAGAATTTCGAGAACCTCTATCAAATTGTAACTCAAACTTCTCCTCCCCAGGAAAAACAGCCCCAACCTTTTCAATCCATCCTCATAATTGAAGATTCTCATTCCTGGAACCATTCTCACAAATCGCTTCTCCACTCTTTCCAAAATATTCACATCTTTCCTGTTATGTGAGGCCCTCATCCGTACACAATAGAGGACTAACAAAGGTCTAACGAAAGTTCAATATCACATCCTTGCTGGTGTACTCTATCCACCTAAAAATAAAACTGAAAATAAAGTATGGTTTATCAACCGCTCTCTCCACTTAGAGCCATAGAGTCATACAGCACAGAAACACACCCTTCAGTCCACTTGTCCTGTTTCCTTCAATGACCTGACAGCCACCTTCAGAACTGTATCATTGTGTTTCGATAATCAGATGGGGAGGGACTGACATGAATTCAGGTTCACCCAGAGGCAATGTTTAGATTTTTCTGCATCCAAACCATTGGCAAACTAGCCTCATGGTCAGAAATCGGAAAGTGTCCCCCCACACCATGGGAGTATAGGAACAGCATGAGGCCATTCATCCCCTCAAACCTGCTTTGACATTCAACTAAATCCCCTATTCCCATGTCCTGTTACATGTTTAATGTCTTGATGCCTACTGATCTGTCTTAGGGCGACATGGTGGCTCAATGGTTAGCACTTCTACCTCCCAGCACCTGGTTTCGATTCCAGCCTCAGGCAACTGTCTGTGTGGAGTTTGCACGTTCTCCCTGTGTCTGTGTGGGTTTCCTCCCACAGCCCAAAGATGTGCAGGTTAGGGTGGACTGGCCACACTAAATTGTCCCATAATGTCCAGGGATGTGTAGGCCAAGTGGATTAGCCTATGGGGAATGCAGGGTTATACAGTAGGGGGGTGGGTCTGAATGGGATGCTCTTCGGAGGCTCAGTGTGAACTCAATGGGCCAAATGACCTGCTTCCTGGAAGGATTCTATGAACGTACGCAATGACCATGCTTCCACAGCCCTCTAGGGAGTAAAGAACCCCAAAGATTCACTATCACTGGGTGAGAAAAAGTCCTCCCTGTCTTAGTTCTAAATAGCCTGCCTATTGTTTTGAGACTGTGTTCCCTCGTTCCACACACCTCAAGCTGTAGGGAAACGTCCTCCTTCCATCCCACTCTGTCAAATACTGCAGAGTTCTGTTTCGACATGGTCACCCTCTCATTCTTCTAAATTCTAGAGAATAGTCCGCCCAATTTCTCCTCATTATTCTGAGAAGGCACGTGATTTTTTTTAATTTCAAAAATATACTTTATTCATAAAAAAAACTTTGGATATATACATAGTCACAAACGCAGTTCGGTTCTGTACAGAAGCATATTCAAACAAACGTTGGAGCCTGACTCTATCCCAAAAAAACCTAAAGGCATCTCTTACACACACAAGACTATATTTACATACACTGAGGCACTAAGAGGGTCTGACACCTGAACAGACCCCCATTTACCTACAGGAAGAAGACCTCAGACAGTGGTCTTTCCCCACTGCTTTATCACTTTGCAAAGTAGATCCTTCTACTAGGCGAGGAGATTTAAGCGGTGTCCCATACTCCAGGTCCCTTCAGAAATCCACTGAGCACCCTCATAGTGACAGCTTCAATGTGCTTGTGACATAGGACTCCATGTTCTTGACATTTGGATGATAACAGCTTAGAGTTCCGATCTTATTTCCAGCTTTTAACTTTCTGACTTTATCATACCAAACTAGTGACATTCCTCTGCTACACTCATAGCAATAGCCTCACCTCTCATTCTAATAAGCACTGATGATCTCCTCAGAAGATGGGGAACGAGAAGACAGCTGAGGCTCCAAAAACAGAAGCGGTTAATTGAGGTCACTTACAAGATAAATTATTTGAAAGTGTGATCTCTGAGCGCCTTATGAAGTCGAAGTGTTCTGGGAGAACAGGAATGGCTGTAAGAAGTGCTTGTGTATTGTAAATGACAGTTTAATCAGCATCTAAGACACGAGATGTCACACACTGGTACACTGGCCACACTGATAGGAAGGATGGTAACTGCCTTTGAAATTAATGACCTTTTTTTATAATTCCCCATTATGCACAGGCGCTGCTTGTGAAATGCCAACCAAAGACCAGATGCAACTTATTAAAAGGATGTCATCTCCTGCCAACTTCAGTAGAAGTGAACTGATGCCAAATTTGACACATTCATTTTCAGGTAAGTCTGCAAACTAGCCAAAAGATAAACTTAAGAGACAGGGACGGAAGTAGGCCAAAATGGGCCTTCCCATTCTTGTTTACAATCACAGGAAACTTATACCTCAACTCTACCTTCCTGTTAATCCACATATTGCTTAATTCACAAAGGTAACATCTTGAATATATTCACCAAGCATTCACATTTCTTTAAGGTTACAAAGATTCATAAGCCTCTGAGTGCAGAATTTCTCCTCGTCAAAGTTTTAAATGATCGTCCCCTTATTCGAAAGCTGCAAGCACTAGTCAGAAGCATTCAGACAGCTCGTCAGCATGTGTCTCAAAACCTCACAGAATCTTCCATGTCTTAATGAGAACCCCTCTCACTCTGCTGAAGTGACAAAATCACAAAAAAAAACTCCAGAAGGAGACCAGTTGCCATTGCATCTAAATTTGCTCTCTAAAACAGCATCATCACCCCCCGCCTTGTCTGTGTGGGTTTCGTCCGGGTGCTCTGGTTTCCTCCCAAAGCCCAAAGGTGGGCAGGTTAGGGTGCATTGGCCATGCTAAATTACCCCATAGTGCCCAGGGATGTGCAGGTTAGGGTGCATTGGCCATGCTAAATTACCCCATAGTGCCCAGGGATGTGCAGGTTAGGATGCATTGGCCATGCTAAATTACCCCATAGTGCCCAGGGATGTGCAGGCTAGGTGGATTGGCCATGGGAAATGCAGGGTATCAGGGATAGAGTAGGGGGGTGGGTCTGGGTGGGATGCTCCTCAGAGAGTCGATGTGGACTCAATGGGCCAAACTGGCCTGCTTCCACACTGTAGGGATTCTACGATTCTATGAACCCTCTCCCTCCATGAATCAATTGGTGAAATTTCTTTGAAGGGTATCATTGGATGGCAACAATGTCCTTCCTGAAAGAAACAGGTCCAGTTGAGACGGATCCAGAAGTTATCCCAATTGGGAAGGTGGGACACCTGGATGATGGGTCAGGTCAATCAACCAATGGTAGGGAAATGGCAGTTAGGATCTCATCTGATGAAGCTGATTTAAGGGGAAGTAACAGCCTAGTGGTATCATCGTGGAATTATCACTGAATTATTGCTGAATTGTCACCGATTATCACTGAATAATCAGTGAATTATTGTTGAATTATCACCTATTATTGCTGAATTATCACTGAATTGTTATTCACCAAAGATCCTCAGACAGCACCTTCCAAACCCACCACCACTTCCATCTGGAAGGACACGGGTAGCAGATACATGGGAACACCATCACCTCCAAGTTGCCCTCCAAGCCACTCACTATCCTGACTTGGAAATATATCGCTGTTCCTTCACTGTCGCTGGGTCAAAAACCTGGAATTCCCTCCCTAAGGGCATTGTGAGTCAACCCACAGCAGGACAGTTGCAGCGGTTCAAGTAGGCAGCTCACCACTACCTCCTCAAGGGACAACTGGGGACGGGCAATAAATGCTGGGCCCAACCAGCGACGCCCACATCCCACAAATGAATATCCAGAGACTGAGGTTATAACATTGGGATCTGGGCTCGAACCCTGCCATGGAAGATGGTGGAATTCGAACTCTATAAAAATCAAGAATGGAGAGTCTAACGATGACCATGAGCCCATTGTTGGGAAAAAAACCCATCTGGTTCACTAATGTCTTGAAGGGAAGGAAACTGCCATCCTTACCTGGTCTGGCCTACATTTGACTCCAGACCCACAGCAATGTGGTTGAGTCTTAACTTCCCTCTGGGCAATTAGGGATGGGCAATAAATGCTGGCAGAGCCAGCAATGCCCTCATCCTGTGAGCGAATAAAATAAAAAAAGCCCAGGGATACATTAATCAGAGTCAGGAACCCAGTCCCTGTGAAACACTTTAGGATAGAGTTCAATGTGCAAAACCATATTTGACAATAAGAATTTGCTCTTAAATAACACCATTACCACGGCAAATATTCACAAGGCCCCTCACAATATTCATATCAGAAAAGGTGAGACACTAAGTTGTGTAAGGAGATATGGCAGGTGACAAAAGTCTTGGTCAGAGGATGGTTTAAGGGGAAAAGAGCTATGGGAGGGATATAGAGATTTTTATGGACTGAGGAGGAGAACATCCAGCACTCCTGCCCTAGGGAGCTGAAGGTACAGGTGCCAATACTGGATCAATAAAAATCTGTGCAAGACCCCAATATTGAAAGAGAACAGAAATCTTAGTAACAAAGGTTGGGTATAAATGCAAATTACTGTTGTTAAACTTTTGGTCTACTATTGAAGAGTTTGATCCATGATCAGCAATGAAAAACAGTGGGGAAAACACTTGAGTATTTCCAGAGTGAAAAAGCCATCCTGCACAGAAATGGCTCCAAGCAGTTTCTGACAACTCGTTATTGCTGCCAGAGAGAAGTAGTAATGAAAATGGGGATCAATTTATCGGAAAACACAAAAACAGATCATGGAGAGAATAAGGAGGTCTAAAAGCAGGATTAAAGTTAAAGGTAAAGTGGTGTGCAGGTTGACAGCAAAACTATAAACGCTGCAAAAAAATTACAGAAGGAAAGAAGGAGCTTGGTGCATTAAGAGTAGATTTATATCTCTCGTAATTAAATCTTCAGATGCAGATATCACTGGCCATTTATTGTCAATAGTTCTTGATCATAGCTGTCATTTAGCAGAGGCCCACAGAGTGAGTCCTTAATGAATATCTTTATAGAGTCCTGACAGCGTAGAAGCAGGCCATTCAGCCCATCAAGTCCTCTGATGAGCATCTCACCCAATCTCTGTAACCCTGCATTTCCCACGGCTAATGGTATCTTGCACATCCTCGAGCACTATGGGGCAATTTATCCTGGCCAATCCACCTAACCTGCACATCTTTGCACTGGGGGAGGAAAGTGGAGCACCCGGAGGAAACCCACACAGACACAGGGAAAGTGTGCAAAGTCCACACAGACAGTCACCCGAGGGTGGAACTGAGCCTGGGTACCTGGCCATTGTGAGGCAGTGGTGCTTGCCACTGAGCCACTGTGCCGCCCCGAATTTTGCCTCTAATGTCTGTAGTGCTCAATTGTTCTGTGTTTATGTGAGTCCATTTATTATGGATGCTTACTGTGCCTAACTAATGAAGCAGAGCATGGACAATGATGCAAGTAAAACACTGTAGAGGTTGCTGTAAGCTCACGCTCCAAGCACGGAGAAGACATTTCGAAACACTCTGAAAAAAAATCTGTTACATACATAGAAATTAATGCCATTTCTACGTTGGTGTGCGCTGTAAAAAATACAAAAGTGGCAAAGCCAGATATTCCAAAGCAGAGCACGGATGACTACAGATGAGTAAAGTTGAGAAATATAAAGTTTGGTATAAATAGAACATTTTGCGATGGATCACAGGATGGAATTGAAAAGCAAAGCACCCATACAGACAGCTACATGCCAGTGTATTGCGAGAAATAGCCCATGGTAATTAGCAACACATTAATTATAACTCACAGGAGTTGCAGAGAATGTGAGAAACTCAGACAGCAGTAAATCTTCTACCTTCATTCAGAAAAAAAAAAGGAAGGGTCAAGGCAAGAGAGACTGGGAGAAAAGTTTCAATGTCGGTTCAAAAATTGCTCCAGTCGGTCATCAGTCAGATTCAGGAAATTAAACTGATTAGGAAAGGTCTGAAAAGCTTAGTAATATGTTCTGAGTAAATCAGTAGAGCTCTTTAGGAAAGCAGCCTTCCAGTTATAGATGCATTAAACAACTTGTTAAGATATGTTACAACACACCCATCGAGCATGAAGGACTTGAGTTCAGGCCTCCTGGCTTGGAGTTAGGGATATTATCATTACACCAATATGCACTTAGACTTCCAATCTTTTATTTTCTTTCTTTTAAAGGCACCAAACTTTATTGATTGGAACAAGGTCAGCCAGACAGCCCTCATAGAATATGAAGTCCCTGATTGGGGCTGTTAATCTGATCCAATCAGGGAGCCCTGGCTGAAAGATTTAAACAGGAGTGTCAGAGGTTCTGTTCACGCTGACAGCTGGCTCTGCGGGAGCTGGGTCAGTGTCAAGGACTCTCTGTGTGTAAATCACGGGTGACTTGGTGATGGGATACCAGCCTCTGTGGAGTTATTTTATGAACCTTGCTTGTGTTTTCTTTCTATCTGCAGAAGAATTATCACAAAAAACTGATTTTTTTTAACTGCCATAATGAGGAGCCAATAGCCTAGTTAATCTGTTAATCCAGAAGCTCAGCTAATGTTCTGGAGACCTGGGTTCGAATCCCACCATGGCAGATGGTGGAATTTGAATTCAATGAAAAGAATCTGGAAGTAACTTTCTAATGATGACCATGAAACCGTTGTTGGGAGAAACCTATCTGGTTCATTAATGTCCTTTAGGGAAGGAAATCTGCCATCCCTACCTGGTCAGGTCTACATGTGGCCTCATACCCACAGTAATGTGGTTGACTCTTAACTGCCCTCTGGGCAATTATGCTTGGACATTAAATGCTGCCTGGCCAGGGACACTGTCAATAAAAAAAAATATTGAATTATCTGTGTTTTCCAACTGATTAATTTACATGCAAAGCCCATTAATGACAATGCAGTGACACCAAACCTGAACCCTGCTCTTACATTTTTGGGTAAATCAATCTGTCCAAATATGTTATGACACATCAAGTTGGGCCCTGAACACAGATCACCTGTGTAGGGACACTACCACTGCATCAATACAGCTCCTTAGCCATTCAGTTATAGATCTAGAAGTGTTCTTCTACGCAATTTATCACCAAAGCAAGCCTCCCAATTGCAGATATTTTCCTCGCTAACCTGTTCAGAGATATTATTACACACTTCTGGGACAGGTGGGATTTGAACCTGGGATCTCCTAGTCCACAGGTAGGGACATTATCACTGCGCCTACCATTTCTTTTTTTAAAATTTAATCTAATCCTATCATTTATTTACCGCCTCTCATAATTGCAGGCCATCCCAAGCTGCTTTCAATACTTCAGTGCGGCCTTTGTCACAGCGTAGGAAATGTAGCAGCCAGTTTGCACACAGCCAGCTCCCACACACGGGTAAAGGATTAATGAGCTGGGTCAGCTGCTCTGGTCATGTCCACCAAGGGCTGAGTATTATATCAGAAACTGGGGACACACCCCTGCTCTTCTTCAAAGTGGAGTCGTAGGATCATTCGAAACCACCTGAAAGGCCAGGCGAGGCTTTGAATTAAGAATTCATTGTTGCAATGTAAGAGATGTGACAAGGCAATTTGTGCAGTCACGGAGGTGGTGAACAGAGGATCAATAGGTATTACATGCATTGATTTTCAGAAGCAATTTGATCACATGTTGCACAAGGGACTGATCTCTGGAAAACGCCAAACATTGGAAATAGTTCTTAGTGAGGAGAGGAAACATGTTGGGGTTAGGGGGGGAAGGGATGTGATTGTCTGAAAAAACATTAAACTGACATGTTTTTACAAAGCCCTTCTCGTGAAAAAAAGGATCAGTGAATCCATTAAGACCAATGTTAACAGGAGTTTAAGACAAACGAGGACAGTATACAAGGCTAGTGGAAACAATCAATACTTAGTAACTATATAGAGAAGCATAATTAAGCGCAGCTTTACACATGTCTCCGTCTGTCAGGTCTCAGTCCATGTGATCTGATATCTTCGCCACAAGAGATCCTTATACACATGCTCAGCAGCTACTGTCAGAGTATTGATAGGTTCACCCTTAACTCTACTAATCCTGAAATGCAGAATTTATTCCTCATTTGGCAAGTTGCTTAATGCATCAGCCCTGTAACTTGCTTTGTGGGCATCGTGTGTTAATCATTCTGGTCTCCCTTTTATAGAAAAGCTGCTGTTAATCTTGAAAGAGTGTAGGAAAGATTTACAAGGATGTACTGGGTTGGAGGGTGTGAGCTATCAGGAGAGATCGATCAGGCTGGGGCTATTTTCCCTGCAGTGTCAGAGGTTGAGGGGTGACCTTAAAGAAGTTTATAAAATCATGAGGGGCATGGATAGGGTGAATATTTTTCCCAAGATAGATATGTCTAAAACTACAGGGCATAGGTTTAAGGTGAGAGGGGAAAGATTTAAAAGGGACCTGAGGGGCATCTTTTTCACACAGAGGGTGGCGTGTGTATGGAATGAGCTGCCTGAGGAAGTGGTGGAGGCTGGTACAATTACAACATTTAAAAGGCATCTGGATGTGTATATGAACAGGAAGGGTTTAGAGGGATATAGGCCAAATGCAAATAGGTCTACATTAATTTAGGGTATCTGGTCAACATGGACAAGTTGGACCAAAGGGTCTGTTTCCATGCTGTACATCTCTGACTGTATGACTGTAGGTGGACCAGCAAGTCGACTAATCCGTTAGAGTCCATGAAATCAGGGACCTCACTTCCCAGGAACAGTAGACCTTCCCTATTGCCTGTTCATTAGACCCATTAGCCTCCCGAGTACTTTTTCACCAAGGATATGATTGTATACATTTCTTCCTCCAACCTCCATTTTAGTCCCCTTGGTTTAATTGTGAAACACTATTACTGTTCTCTCCTGTGAACTCAAAGCATTTATTCAATTCCGTTCTTTTTTTGGGTTTCCCATTATCATTCCACCCAGCCTTATTCTCTAAGGAGCCACGTTCATTTTGACCTCTCTCTAGCCATTCTTAATCCCTGACTCACCTTTATCTTTGCCATACTTAACTTTTATTTTTCTTTCAATATCCCCGGTAAACCACCAGTCGTGTTTCCTCATTCGAGAATTATTCTTCCTCACCGAGATACGTCTTTGCTGTCAGTCATGAACTGTTTTCACTATTTGTCATTGTGCACTGTCTCTTCTGCTTTTACCAGTCTACTCCATACAGCTCTGCCCTTGCCCCTGTGAAATTACCCTTACTTAATTTTGGCACTGTTTTATTTTTCCAACACAAAATTCTCACTGTCAAATTGAATGTTAAATTCTACCATGTTTTGGCCACTGTTTCTGTCGTTTAGTGTGAGATCATTTATTCAACCTGCTACATTACACATTACTAAAGCCAAAACAGCTTGACCCTGATTGGACCCACAACAATATTGTTCTAAAAATCTGTCCTGAGTACACCAGGTTGGGTACAATGGCCTAGTGGTATTATCTTTTATCCAGAGACCCTGATAACATTCTGGGGACCCAGGTTCAAATCCCACCACGGCAAGATGGTGGGATTCAAATTCAATGAATATCTGGAGTTAAGAGTCTAATAATGACCGTAATCCATTGCCAATTGTCAGTAAAAACCCATCTGGTTCACTAGTGTGCTTTAGGGAAAGAAACTGCCATCCTTATCAGGTCTGGCCTAGATGTGACTCCATATCCACAGCAATGTGGTTGACTCTCAACAACAAATGCTGCTTAGCCAGTAACACCCTCATTCTGTGAATAAATTTAGTAAAAAAATTCTTTTTTCATAGCTACTCCTCCTGATTTGATTTTTCCAGTCTATGTAATGATTAGAGCTAGACACAATTAATGTCTGTGTATATCTCCTGATTTATTCTCTGCCTTACACAGTAATTACTGTTGGGGATCCTATAGATTGCTCACACCACTGTCTTCTTCCCCTTGTGATTTCTTACCTCCACACGTATGGATTCTGTACCTTCCGATCCAAGATCATTCTGTGCTATTTTGTCTGGTAGTTATTCCATCTTGTACTAATGAAGCAAACCCAACACCCTTTCCTTTCTGTGTGTCTTTTCAA
This sequence comes from Ginglymostoma cirratum, assembly GCA_024137785.1. Lineage (NCBI taxonomy): Eukaryota > Metazoa > Chordata > Chondrichthyes > Orectolobiformes > Ginglymostomatidae > Ginglymostoma > Ginglymostoma cirratum. Next base: position 7,780,888 of record JAHRHZ010000008.1, on the reverse strand, counting down.
AAAGCCACATCCCCCTGAATATTTGGTGGTAGTGCAGTAGGCAGCATCTGGGTTCCTCAACTCGGGGTTTACCCATTCTGTCTGCTTTTTTTTTTCTTCTTTTCTCGTTCTTCTTCTCTCCTTTTAAATTGTTTTTAGTTTAGTGCGGAAACCCCCTGCACTGATCCCTTTATAGAAACACTGTAATGTTTATCTTTTTTAACTTTGATTCCTATATTTCTAACTTATACTATGAATAACTATCAGGTAATGTAACTTTTTTTCTTTATTTCTCTGTTTTGTACTTAAGATGTGTGCTCAGGTACTTTGCACCTAAAATGGCATCATGTGTGGCGACATTGTACACGTTTCACTGTACTCCTGTACTTGAGTACACATGACAATAAGCCTAATTCGAAAAGTAATTCTAATATTTCATTCATAGCATGACTGAAAGAGCTGCCCTGTAGTGCTGTCATATCTATTTGCTTTGTGAGTGCACGTATCGCCCCTCCTGAACCCTACACCCCACTCGTTATTTTAAAGTCCTCTATACAGGCTTGTGCTTTTTAATTCACTAGGGCACTGGTTACAACATAGTTCAAGTGAAACCCTTGGCATAGTCTGTACTCATACCAGTGCCCCATGAACTGAAACCCATTCCTCCCACACCAATCTCTTCGATCCACTCATTTAAACCCTTGGCTTTATTTACTCTATGGCAGTCTGCCTTAGCTCAAATAGTAATCCCGAGGTTAGTTCATAGAATCTTTGTTGTATGGAAGCAGCCCATTGAGTCCACACGGACCCTCCGAAGAGTATCCCTGCCAGACCCACTCCATCATTGTAACCATGGCAAGGAAAATCCGACATGATGAGCTAAGCGCGGCGCTGGGAAGAATGGAATTCCCACTGAAGCACTGTGGAAGTTTACAGTCGGTTTCCCTCTATACCCAATATACAAGGATATAAAGTGGAGCTGCTGAGTGACTGTACAGTTGGTGAGGGGTCTTACAGATTTAAGGTGACTGGGAAAAGAACCAGATAAGGAAAAAAGTTTTCGTGAACTTAGGATTTGGAGTGCGCTGCCTGAAAAGGATAAGAATTAAATTAAATCGTAAACACGTGCAACAGAACTAGATATATATTGAGGAAGAAAAACAGGCGAAACAATGGAAGAGTGGGATTACCGGAATGTTCTTTAAAAAAGAGTCCTCATGATTTAATAGGCCGACTGGTCCCCATTGGTGTAGCATTCTTCGATTTAATTATTCTAACCATGAATGTTCTCATTATTAGTCTTATTGGGATTCTGAAGAAATGTTTTTGTGAAGTTCTAGTACAAAAAAGTGAACTGCAAAGGAGAGCAGGAAGTCCCAGCCGGTTACAGATATCTAGCAGTCAAATTTGTGGCTCAGATATTCATTCTTCTTTTTGGCAGATTCAGGTGAAGGGGCTTTATTTTCTTGCAGTGGGGAATTCATACAGGCAGTTAAAAGGCACTTAATACTTTTAAAGCTTAGTGTCTGATCTGGTTGAGCAATGTCCAGGGATAGAACAAGCTGAGAGGATTACATGTTAATTAATTCTCCTTGATCTGTCATAACGGCACGTATTTCAAAATTCAGGTGAGAATCCAAAGAATTATCACTTCCCTGTCTTCATTGGTGAGGTTTGTGGGGTATATCACACGGTGGGGGATAGAGAGTACACTCTGTAATGAAAACTGTCCCAAACAAAAAGATGCTAAACTCAGGTGGAAATTCAATGCAAATTGTGTTGAGGAAAATTGAGTTTTCAGGATCGTTTAAAAAGAAATCATGGCTTGACCCCAGATCGAAGTAATCGCCATAATTGGGCCACATGTTAACCTGGTAATCTAAATGCTACAGGTCTGTCACTGAATACAGAGACAGGAGGAACTGCCAATGCTGGAGAATCTGAGATAACAAGGTGTGGAGTTGGATGAACACAGCAGGCCAGGCAGCATCTGAGGGGGTTTTGCAGTGGGGTTAAAACTCACTCAGAAATAGTAGGAACTGCCGTTGCTTGATAATCTGAGATAACGAGGTGTAGAGCTGGGTTAAAACTCACTCAGGGATAGTAAGAACTTTTCTGAACATTTCTGAAGAAGGGTCCAGACCTGAAATGTCAGCTTTGCTGCTCCTCTGATGCTGCCTGGCCTGCTGTGTTCATCCAGCTCTACACCCTATCACTGAATACATCTGCCCACAGCCCCTTAAAACCAAAAGGTCCCACCAAGTTTAGGAGCATGGTCAGTGCTTGCATGGATTCAGTGCTGAACACCCACTGCTAGATTGGTCTGCTTTGTACGTGGACCCGATGTTTGTCAGCAATTCCTGGGATGGCAGGATAGACGTAGGAGGAGAGATTAAGTCAGTCAAGATTGCATTCACTGGGGTTTAGACGATTTGGGGGTGAGGGAGGGGATCTCATAGATCTCTCAAGAGAACAAGGCAGGGTAGATACAGGAAGGATGTTCCCCATAGTGGGAGAGTCCAGAACCAGGGGCCAGGATGAGGGGTAGATCTTTTGGGGCTGAGAAAAGAGAAATTTCTTGACCCAGAGAGTGGTGAGCATGTGGAATTCACTACCACCGAAAGTGGTTGGGTCCAAAACATTACGTGCTTTCGAAAAGGAGGTAGATATAGCTTTTATGGCCAAAGAGGCCATGGGATATGGGGGGCAGGGGGGAGGAGGGGGGCATTGGTGAGATTAGAGCATTGAATTTAACAATCAGCCATGATCACATTGAATGGCGCAGCAGGCTTGAGGCTTTGAATGACCACTTCTACTCCTATCTTCTACATTTCTGTCTCTATCACTCCAGCTAACACAGTTAATAGCTGCTTAGCATCAATAACTGTTAGTTTTTAAAAACTGATGCAAGGTCACTGGCTATGGCAATATTTATTTCTCATCCTTATTAAGAGTACACCATGTTGCTCTGGGTTTGGAGACCAGACTTGGTAAGGTCTGCAGCTATCCTTCACTAAAAGGTCATTGCTGAAGCAGGTGGGGTTTTTGTTTACAGTTGCCATTGGTCTAAGTTTTAATTGCAGATTTTATTGAGTTCAAATTTCACCATTTGCCATGGTGGGATTTGAACCCATTTCCCAGAAAATTAATCTGGACTAGTCCAGTGGGATATTACCCACTGAAGTAAGTCTAAGGGTAGCCTCCAAAACCAACCTAGGGATTGGGCATGGTGAGTCCGTCTCTTGGGGTAGTCAGACTCAGGATGCTTTCTATATAAAGGGGAAGGAGTCAAAAATGGAGCTGTCCACCACATGTCTTGACTAATGGGCGATGTTTCCCTCTTGGATTGGGAGAGCGGTGCACGTTATGGGAGATGAGAGTGAATGGCACAGCTGTTGGGTGCGCAACATCCCTCTAAAGATGGCACCCAGCGCCAGGGCACCAGTGAATTTTGGCATATCCTGGCATTGGTGAGGTGTTTTGGCAATGACGTGTGATAAGATGGAGTTGGAATTGGATGAGGGGGTCACCAAAGGGGCAGGGTAGGCAGTCAATGAGATGAGTTTGATGTGTTAAGCCAAAAAAAACTTGCTCAGGCTCACAGAGAGAAACCACCTCAAAAACAAACCAACAAAACATAAAAAAATGTTAAAAAAAGCAGTAAAACGTTTCTGAAGAAGGGTCCTGAACCAAAACATCAGCCTTCCTGCTCCTCTGATGCCGCCTGGCCTGCTGTGTTCCTCAAGCTCCGCACCTTGTTATCTCTGACTCCAGCATCTGCAGGTCTTACTATCCCAATAAAACTTGCACTTAGCTGAAATAAAAGAATGATTCAGCCCGGAAATAACTGGATTCACCTTAGCACACTCCCATGATCTGAACTATCTGAAAGTCTGTCATTTTTCCATAATAAAGTCTTCGAGCGAGGGCTTTGCACCTAGAAACTATTCATTCAGTCGCTCAGACAAAAGCTTGATGTTGCTAAAAATACACTTGAATAAAGTTCACAAAGAAAATCCCCAAAAGCCCCTGTACCACGCCAACGTCTTTCCTGCTGACTTCAATGAAAATAAGGACACTGAAGCACTCAGAATATTGCCCCAAATATTGACACAAAACAAAACGCTGTTGCTCAGCCCAGCTTGAAGCTTATGTTTCGACAGGAAGGTGACTCTCACGTCAAAAACAGGAATCACCTCCGGTCCTAGAGCTCTGAAGTTGCCGTAATGTTGTGAAGGGGAATGCTTGCTTTTGCTTGTCACCCCCACAGTGTTAAAACGACGGAGCAGCTCTGGATTCAATGATTGACGTAGAGACAGCTGGTTAATTTGCTGGCCTTAAAACCAAAAGTGTTGCAGCAAACGTGTTTAATAATTAATGCTTGCTGACTGTTATTCTGCGACCCCCCCCCCACCCTTCCACCCTCACATCAGCAATAGATCCGAGTGACTCCATTCCCTGTTGCTTATTGCATTCTCAACAGTCGATGGGGAACCCCACAGATTACATCTCCAGGGCCCCATCCGAAATCAGCTTGATGCACCGATTTATAACCGCACGTCCCTTGCTAATACATCGTTAACTGCTATCATTGCTGAAAAACCCCTGGAACACTACTCAAAGATGTTATTGCAGTGTCTCAGAGACTGCCAGCACAAATATTATTCAAAAGAAAGTAGGTTGTTGCAAACTGGCTGTGATCTGAATAGTCCTGGTTCACCTTGATGAAGTTGAAGCTGCCATGTCTGACTGTTGTCCATAATTGAAATATGTGTGTGCGAGTTAAAATAAAACATTTCCTTTTGTTCGATCGGTCATGAATGAGAAAGCATTGCGCATGGAATTTAGAATAGTTGACATTTGAAACAGGCTGCCTAGCTCCTGTTTGCAGATTTGACGGAGCAGGTTAAAAATCCTTTTTCTCTGATATGACTGCAAGACCACAAGAGATTCAGTAACCTTACCAAAGGACTCTCTGATTCCATGCAACTTTCTGTAGAGTCCTGACCCACTTCTACACCTGACACACACACACACACACACACGCAAACACACACACACAAACATACACACACATACACAAAACACACACACACATACACAAAACACACACACACAAACACACACACATGCACACATACACACACATACAAACACATATACACACACATATACACATGCACACTCACACATACACACACAAAACACACACACACAAACACACACACATACACACAAACACATGCACACTCACACATACACACCCACACACATACACACACATAGACACATAAACACATACACACACACACACACACCCACAACCCCTTCTTTCCCTCTCACCATTCCACTTAGCAGCACTCACTTTCAGCTTCTCACACGTAGGCCAGTCTACATGTGCCATTATCAACGTGTTGACATGTGTCTCTTCCTGGTCTTCTCACCTGGACATTAATTTAGATTTGGTGCACCTTGCTAATTTCAGTTCTTAGGCAAATGCATCTTATGGGTGGCGTAGTGGCCCAGTGGTTAGCCCTGCTGCCTCACTGCGCCAGGGACCCAGGTTTGATCCCACCCTCGGGCGACTGTCTGCGTGGAGTTGGCACATTCTCCCCGTGTCTGCGTGGGTTTCCTCCGGGTGCTCTGGTTTCCTTCCACAGCCCAAAGATGTGCAGATTAGGGTGGATTGACCATGCTAAATTGTCCCATAGTGTTCAGGGAAGTGTGGATTTGGTGGATGAGCCATTGGAATAACAGGGATTGGGTGTGATGCTCTTTGGAGAGTTGGTATGGACTCGATGGGCCAAATGGCCTGCTTCCACACTGTAGGGATTCTATCTGGAGAAAACTCCAGACAGACCAGTATCCTGTCACCAAGTCACCTTTCAATTACACATGCACAGTACATGGACTCTGACCAGCCCGCTCAGTTACAGTCTCTTGAGTCAATGAGATCCCAATTGGCCAACCTCATTCCAATTATTACAGTATCCAGTTAGACATAGAGAGGATGTAGAACAATCTAGAATTAGAGGTCACAGTTTTAGGATAAATTGGGGGCAGATTTGGAACAGAGATGAGGAGAAATTGCTTCTCTCAAAGGGCTATGAACCTGTGGGATTCTTTACTCCAGACTGCAGTGGATGCTAGAATATGGAATAACTTTATGGAGGGGATAGACAGATTTTTAATTAGTCAAGGGTTAAAAGCTAATGGAGAGTGGGCAAGATAGAGGGTTTGAGACTAAGATGAGATCAGCCATGATCGTATTAAGTCCTTAATTCAAAAAGGGGGATACTATTCTTAGTCCTTCTAGTTACCCTGTATTTTGATTAGATGTTACAAAGTGTAGGAAAATTCCTGAGCACATAGAACATGGAACAGTACAGCACAGTACAGGCCCTTCGGCCCACAATGTTGTGCCAACCTATTACCCTACTCTAAGATCAAACTAGCCCGCATACCCTTCATTTTACGATCATCCATGATTTTCAGACCACTTATAGAAATGGCCCATGTATGTAAAGTGGCCCATAATCCCAGTCTCTCATCAGAGAGATGACTGGTGGTGTTTAAGCTGAGGGTCACCACAGCTCAGGTGAAAGGAGAGGTTGGTCTCCAAAACCACAGAAAAACAAAACATAGACAAGTGGGTCTGAAATGGAAAGTGTTTGACCGTGCAGCGCGCAAATCGCTCACCATGGTGAATACTAATTTCAGATGGACAAAGAAAGAAGTGTACATTTGGTGTCATATGCAAATATAAATTTTTTAGCAGTACCACTCAAAATATAACCTTGAGTGATACAGCAAGGAGGAAGACCATTCATCCGACTATGCCTGTGCTAGCTCTTTGAAAGAACAATCCAGTTCTTTACCCCTCTGTCATAGAATCCCGATAGTGTGGAAGCAGGCCATTCGGCCCATTGGATCCACACTGACCATCTGAAGAGCATCCCACCTGGTCCATCCCCTACCCTATCCCTGTAACCCTGCATTTCCCAATGCTAATCCACTCAGCCTGCACTGCCCTGGGCATTATGGGACAATTTCCCATAGCCAATCCACCTAGCATGCACATCTTTGGACAGTGGGAGGAAACCATGTGCCCTTTCCTGTGAATCATTTACCCTGTCAGAAATGCAGCCAATTCCCTGTTCAAAGTTCTAATTTAACTTTCTGTGCCCCAGCTTTTCTTCAGGAGGATTGTAATAACTTGCTAATACGCGATCTGTAGGAGAGTCTCGAGCTACTGATCTGAGCTCACACCATGGATTGATCTATCTCATTTGCTGCAATCATTTGCTGTTCTGTACCGATGGATGTCTACATTTCTATGTCGCCTATCATGAAGTCTAAGTAGATACTGTTTTCGTGGACTAGATGGCCCCAGCTCTGAGTTGGCTGCATTCCCATTGTTGTCTTCCCCAAGAGTAACTGTTATCTGATTCTCAGGAGTTCCAATAAACTCATTTCACTGCACATCATTATAAAGAACATTGGCTTCTGTGTTACAGCTCCTCCATCCTCTCTTCTCCCAGTCTCAATCACAACTCAAGAGGAGGCAATGGCCTAGTGGTATTATCCCTGGACTGTTAATCCAAAGACCCAGATAATGTTCTGGGGACCTGGGTTTGAATCCTGCCATAGCTGATGGTGGAATTTGCATTCAATAAATATTATGATTCTAACGATGACCGTGAATCCATTGTTAATTGTCAGGAAAAACCCATCTGGTTCACTAATGTCCTTTAGGGAAGGAGACTGCCATCCTTACCTGGTCTGGTCTACATGTGACTCCATACCCACAGTGATGTGGTTGACTCTGAACTGCCATCTGGGCAATTAGGGAGGGGCAATAAATATCTGAATGAATAAAGGAAAAAACTCACTGTGGTTCTTAGAAAAGCATATCTTATACTCATCAACAGATGCAGCCTCATTATATTACAGAAGTAACTGCTATTGCTATGGTCATGGATTTTTAAATAGAGGAACATACGGGATAATGTGTGGAGAGCAGTCAATTTTTTTGAAAACCCATTCACGGTATGTGAGCAACGCTGGCCAGGCAGCATTTATTGCTCTTCCCTAGTTGCCCAGAGGGCAGTTAAGAGTTGACACAGTGGGACCACACAGTGGCTCAGTGGCTAGCACTACCACCTCCTATGCCAGGGACCTGGGTTCGATTCCAGGGACTGTCTGTGTGGAGTTTGCACATTCTCCCCATGTCTGCGTGAGTTTCCCCCACTTGCTCCGGTTTCCTCCCAAAGTCCAAAGATGTGCTGCCCCTGTTTAAATTGCCCATAGTGTCCAGTGATATGCAGGCTAGATGGGTTGACTGTGGGAAATACAGGGTCATAGGGTAGGGGATGTGTCTGGGTGGGATGTTCTTCAGACAGTTGGCATGGGTTGAATGGCCTGCTTCTACGCTGTCAGGATTCTCTGAATGACTGCTGTGGGTCTGGAGTCACATGTAGGCCAGGCCAGGTAAGGATGGTAGTCTCCTACCCTATTGGCAAGCCATATGTGTTTCTTTTTTTCCCAACAATTGATTCGTGGTCATCATTTGATGTTAAATTCAAGGTTCTTAATGGAATTCAAATTCCAACATCTGCTGTCGTCAGATTCCTGGGACATTAATTCCTGGGCAGGATTAATGGCCCAGCAGCAATACCACTGAGCCACTGCCTCCCCATTTATTTGGGATGTTCATGGTGTCACGAGGGAAACATGAAGCTCCATGTCTCACTGCCTTTAAAATTGACATTGGTACTTTCTGAAAGATCGTGGAACCAAGTATCAAGAGCTGGGGCTCTATATTACAAAGAGCCTTAGAGAACTAGCCCTGCCTTCAATACAGAAAATAAGATTTCAAGGGTTTGATTCCTGTGATATAAAACAATGAGAGATTGAGTGACACACAAGCAAGATGAGCTCCTTGAGTTAAGCTGCAATTGCACAGGATATGACTTTGAAATTAACAAGCCTCAAGCCAGGCTGTAAATTAAACTGAGAGAGTTTGTGTTCTCCACACAGAACCACAAATACATAACAGCAGGCTACCAGGCAAACATTCATTAAAACCTTTCAGAAAATAAATAGACAAATATCTGTTCAAGAGCAGTGTTAAAAATGATTAAATCGGGCATGATGGGCGTCGATGATCAAATTGCTCAGAGCACAAGATGGGTCTGTTGCAGCTACCACCTTGTATGAGTCATCAATGCAGCGTGGGCTGTAAAAGTGGATTAATTTCCTGCAATTCGCTGAATTGCCTTTGGGATTCAGAGACGTATCACAGTCTTTTGTCTTCTCATCGAGTTCTCAGTGCATGGGTGCCTGCTTTGGTCCTGGCTGAGTCACTTCTCACATGGCCTCCTTTGAGCAATCACCGGCAGGATCGATGGGAGAGCCATGGGAATTCTGGGAAGGGATGGCATGGTAACTTCTGCCAAAGGAGGTGTTGCCAAAGGAATAGGAAAAGGCTGCAGAAATTCACTACCTCCCGATTCCAAAGGAGGAAGCTGGACCATCAAGAAGCACTTCCGAATCTGGGTGCAATTTTGAGCCTAGGTGTGAGGCAACTACTTCAGCCAATCCCCTTTGCTTCACAGTCGCTGTTAGCCTTGCATTATTGTAAGGAACAGGCTGGCATTGTGAGCTTCAAGGGCTCTTGAAAGAATTCCAATTGTACTCTTGTGGTGCGATGGCGGTGTCCCTACCTCTGAGTTAGAAAACATGTGTTCAGCTTCACACCTGCTCCAGAGGTGGGTCACAGCCAATCTGAACAAGTTATTTAACATGTTCTTTGATGACCTGCTGAATCCCATTTGTTCTCTTATTTCATTCACGGGGTGTGGGCATCACTGGCTGGATCCAGTATTTATTGCCCGTCCCTAATTGCCCCTGAGAAAGTGGCGGTGAGCTGCATCCTTGCGGTCCGTGCGGTTACAGCGCTGCCTTGCTGTTTTTGCCAGGAATTTGTCCCAACAAAGGGTGAAAGAAAGCAAATTATTTCCAAGTCAGGACGGCCTGTGATGCGGAGGTGTCGATGTTCCCACATGTTCTGCAGCCCGGGTGGTAGAGTGTGTGAGATTGGACAGTGCTGTTGATGGTACGTTGGCTGGTTGTTACACTGCAGCTTGAAGTCAGTGCCACTTGCTCTGAAAATGGAAGTTGTAAATGGTCACCTGTTACATCAGTAAGGCATGACGTTGGCGTCCTAGGTCTGGTAGTCTGGTTTAAGAGAGATCACAGTTGAATCGTATTGAGCTGAATTAAGGGGAGGTGATGGCCTAATGGTATTATTACTGGACTCTTAACCTAGGGACTCAAGTAAAGTTCTGGGGACCATGGCTCAAATGCTTGCCATGGCAGACACTTGAATTTGAATTCATTAAGAAGTCTGGAACTAGGAATCTAATGATGGTCCTTGTTAGGGTAAAAAACCCATCTAGTTCACTACTGCCCTTTGGGGGAGGAAACTGCCATCCTTACCTGGTCTGGCCTACATGTGACTCCAGACCCACACCAGGGTGGTTGATTCTCAATTGCCCTGTGAGTAATTTGGTATGAGCAATGAATGCCAGGCTAGCCAATGATGCCATCATCCTGTGAATGAATGCTTTAAAAAATTATTGGAAAGTAAAACTGAATATAGCTGGTACCTGAGAGTCCTGGTAAGTACCAGTTTGTAGTGGGACACAGTTCTTCAGAAACACTGCCACTGTGCCAAAGGAGTATTTAATGATGTTTAACATTTTAGTTTAAATGTCACCAATTATAAGTATGGAGTTCACGAAGAAGCATTAACACCTGACTTTTCCAATTTCTCTTCGGAATGAACAGTGAATTCACTCACTCTGTAGTTTGGGAGCATTTAACTTGAGAATTGACCATTCAAATTCAGCTCACACTCAGAGATACTAGCACCATCTATTGTTAGATGTGCTCCAGGGCGTTAGTCAGACTCACTTACTTATTGAAATGTTAAGGGGAAAGTGTTAAGGATTCCTGAACCTGAAATTGTCTGGATAAATGACCCCAGAACTCTCACCGATACCCTCCTGATTTAGAATGGTAGAAAGTAGAAGCAGTAGTAGGCCATTCAGCCCATCAAGCCTACTCTGCTGTTCAACACGATCATGGCTGATCCTCTATCTCAGCACATAACCACAAGATATGGGAGCAGAACTGGGCCGTTTGGCCTATTGAGTCTGCTCTACCATTAGCTCTCTGTCACAGGGTCAGTACAACTAGGAACTGTTAACCAAACGCCATCTGACCATTGTCACCACAAGAATAGTAGTTCTTCCAGGAGGCAGCTGAACAACACGTGACATCTTATCATGGGCCTGGCCAGGCCAGGCCTGGCCTTGCCAGAAGCACCAACATCACAGGAGGCAAGTCCTGTTTGAGACCACCCAGCATTTTAGAATAGGAGGGGTCCTACACACAGACAGCTCCACCAAGATGAGAGGGATCGAGGTGTCCAAAGGTGTTTACATGAACTAATTAATTCAGAGAGTCCTAGAGAGGGAACAATAGGCCTGAGGCAAGGCAATCACAGAACTTCCACCGAGTGGCAAAAAATTCAATCAACGCGGAAGGTCAGAAACCATGCTTCTGAAGAGCAACAGAATTCAGAGAAAGAGCAAACCAGCAGGAGCACGTACTTCAAAAAAAAGGAAAATTAAATTCAAAGATCAACTGATGTGGGAAATTAACTGAAGCAAAATAAAGTTTTGATGGCTCGATCTGAACTATTATATCAGGAGAACCAAATAGGACGCAATGTACTATATGATACATCAGCCTCGATTCTTATCAACTTCTTATCTTTCATGAATTACAGATGGATATGTGGAACGGATACAATGCAAAAGGAGGCCATTCAGCCTATCAAGACCATGTTGGCTCTCTGTAAGAGCAATTTGCCCTCTGATATTAACAGGAAAAGACATGGTAGATAAAGATAAACTACTTCCATTGTTTGGAGATCCTAAAACTATGATGCACAGTCTGAGAATTAAGGGCCAGGCTGTTCAGGAGAGATGCCAGGAAGCACTTATAGTCACAGAGTCAGAGAGATGGACAGCACGGAAACAGTCCCTTCGGTCCAACTTGTCCATGCCAACCAGATATCCTAAACTGATCTAGTCCCATTTGCCAGCATTTAGCCCACGTCACTATCACCCCTTCCTATTCATGTATCCATCCAGATGCCTTTTAAATGTTGTAATTATACCAGCCCCCATCACTTCCTCTGGCAGCTTATTCCATATACACACCACCCTCTGCGTGAAAAAGATGACTCTCATTTCCCTCTTAATTCTTTCCTTCTCATCTTAAACCTATGCCCTTGAGTTTTTAACTCACCTACGCCCGGGAAAAGACTTTGAAACTTCTACACACAATGGGTGGTAGATGTTTGGAACTCTCTTTCACAGATGGCAATGGAGGCTGGATCAGCTGTTAATTTTAAATCTGACTGATATACTTTTGCTCAGCAAAAGCACTAAGGGACATGGGCTGTAGGGTGTGTGTGGAATTAGGCCACAGATCAATCATGAGCTCATACGATAGTGGAACAGGCTTGATGGGCTGAATGGCCTACTCCTGTTCCTATCTTTGTATGTCCTTAGGTTCAGCCCTGCTGAGTTTCTTCAGTGTTCTCTGTGTTTGCTTCAGATTTCCAGTATTTGCCTTTGTATCCAAGAATATTCAGTAACCTGTCTTGCTGTTTTTTTTGGAGATGTCTGATCCTGTGTCATTGTTACAAAATCATAAACCCATGTGGCTGTCTGTAACTGGAGCTCACCTTGATTATGTGTGTTTTTAAACGTCATCAAAATGAAAATTTTTTTTAATGAGCAACTTAGAGAATCTGTAAGATCCCTCATCCACAATACAGACCCTCAGATAATGCAGCAGTCCCTCAGTACATGTAGGTCAGACAGGTTAACCATAGCAGATTCATTCACTAGATGGCATGTACGAGTCACTTCGATACCTGCCATTTTTAACTACCATCTATTTTTCTGTCATTTTGTAGTTGCAGTTAAGACAATAACTCTACACCTGTGGGAACGGGATGAAAGGGTTCATTAACATGAATCCTGACACACCATTTAATCTACTTAATGCTCCGGAAATCCAGGCAGAAATGAATATTCATATGGGACAGAGAGTTGAGGAGGTGATCTGTGCCATTTCAGAGAAACTTCTCCCTCTGTTTCCTTCCCAAGCTAAAATTCATTACCAGGGCCTGCACTGAGACCTGCTTCTGCATTCTTGGTAGCTTTTTAATGTCGCAAATCAAGATATAACTCCACACTCTTTAATGAAATGTCAGTCAGATCTAGGAAATGCATTTATTACAAAACGAGCTGTATAATTGAGACGTCTGTCATTGAGACATTAAACTGTGTGCCAGTTGGCCTAATCCTAATCCACCACGTCTTTTCAGTCATTAGTACAAGCCCCGTAAGTAGAATCGTGCTTGGTTATAAGTCTGGCCCTCCTGCATCAGCGAAGGCAAGTCCAATTGAGCTTTGACAAACCCAATTTACCGATATGGTCAAATAGACTTGGCGCTTGAAAATAATCCGGGGAGTGGTTTTGGCACACGGTTGATATGCAGGCGAATTCTACACACAGCAAGATTTCCACAAGCCAGAAGCTTTTGGCTGTGGGAGAGTTGAGCAAACATCAGCAGGCCCCCTGTCCCGTCTTCAATATTCCCAAGGGGTCTTTGGCATCCACAGACCACTAATTGCCTTGTTTTAATGTCTTAACCAATTGCAACATTTCTTCAAATGCACATGATGTTGTAGGTGCCGGTGTTGGACTGGGGTGGACAAAGTCAGAAGTGACACGACACCAGGTTATAGTTGAAAATTGCAAGCTTTTGGAACGCTGCTCCTTCATGAGGTGAACTGGTGTCATTTGATCTCTGACTTCCAGCGCACAAGGGGAGATGGCGGTGTAGTGGTAATTGCACAGGGCTGGAAATCAATAGACACTGGCTAATACACTGAGGTTGGCATTTCACATCTCACTAGTTTTACTCAGTCAATACATCTGGAATATGGAGCTAGCAATAGTGACTCTGAAACAAATTGCTCAAAATCTCAAGCATTTCTGGAAAGAAAGCAGAGTTAACGTTTCGGATCCAGTGACCCTTCCCCAGAACTGTTGGAGGTTTGTGAGCCTGTAGTCTATCTCCACACTGCACCCTCCAATCTTCCCTTCCCCTCCTTCTGTCCACCTCTGCCCGAAACTACCCCCCTCCTCTCCACCTCCTCCACCACTCCTTCCGGTCCGTCTCTGTCCTCCAGTCCATCTCTGCCCTCCTCCCTCGGATGACAAGATAGCGTGTCGTTGTGAAATTTGAGGGCATTGCATTTACCCATGTGTTGGGATAGAGTGCAAGTCGCCAGCCCAACGAAAGGCCTAAGCTCTGGTACAAATGGGAGAGCCGGACCACCTTTGATCACCCTCACTTTATCTTCCACCAAGTGTAGCCCGGTCTTGTTGACTCTGTAGCTCAGGTAGGTCACTTGGGATGCTTAGAATATACACTTTTCCCTTCTAAAGTGTATGTCTGCCCAGGAGAAGCATTAAAGGACTATGTCCAAGTTCTCCAAGTGCTCCTTATTGGCCTTCCCTGTTAGTAGCACGTCATCCAGATAAATGACAACCTGGGGTAGACCTTGTAAAATGCTCTCCATCACCTGCTGAAAAAAATGCACAGGCTGACGATGCCACAAATGGCAGTCTCATATATTGGTACTAACCCTTGTGGGTATTAATTGGGTTCTGGGAATCCTCATCGAACAGCCATTGCAGATATACATGGCTCATGTCCAGCTTTGTGAACGATTGCACCCCCAGTGAGCTTTGTGTATAAGTCCTCCATCCGAGGAACTGGGTACTTATCCAGCTATGAAAAGTGGTTTCCTGTTTGTTTAAAATCCCCACAAAGGCGAACTGACCCATTGGGCTTCACTATTGGTACTGCCATCTCCGCCATCCTGACAGTGATCTACATTCCACCCCATGGGCATGTGAAGAATGCCCTAGATGACAATTACACTGGCACAAACACTCTAGAGAGGAAATTCCCCAAGGTCCTACTCATCCTGGCCAGTGACTTCAACCAACCTAACCTCAAACAGGTGATGCCAAAGTGCAGCCGACACATCTCTTGCCCCACCAGGGGAACCAATCATCCTGGACCACAGCTACACAACCATCAAAGACGTCTACTGCTCCATCCCCCGCCCGCACTTCGGAAAATCAGATCCCAGCTTACAAGCACAAGCTGAAACGGGACGATCCTTCATCAAAGGAAGTACAACGCTGGTCCAAGGCTGTGGAAGACCATCTCCGGGGCTGCTTGGAATCGATGGACTGGACCATGTTCAAGTACTCGGTGGAAAACCTAAGAGTGTACGCCACACCATCACAGACTTCAATGCGTGGAGGACTGTGTATCAAAAATGTCAATCTGGGTCTTCACCAACCAGAAACCTTGGGTGAACCAGGAAGCCCACTCCCTATTGAAGACCAAATGTGCAGCTTTCAAACTGGATGACCCAGACCTATACAGAAAATCCAGATATGACCTCCCCAAAGCCAAGAGGCAGTATTGGTTAGAGTACTAGTTAGAGTCCCAGACCTACCAAACAGGCTCCTACCAACTGTGACAAGGCTTAAACAACACAATGGGATACAAAATGAAGCAGAGCAAGATAGCGGCCAAAGACACATTCTACCCTGGTGTGCTCACTGCCTTCTATGCTTGGTTCAAGCAGAATGCCAACAACGGTCTTGCTCTCAAGGGAGTGCAGCGAAGGTTTACCAGGATGATTCCGGGGATGGCGGGTCTGACGTATGAGGAGAGATTGACTAGGTTGGGATTGTTTTCACTAGAGTTCAGACAAATTGGGGTGAATGTCATAGAGACTTATAAAATTCGAATGGGACTGGACAGGGTAGATGCAGGGAGGATGTTCCCGATGGTGGGTGTGTCCAGAACCAGGGGTCACAGTATGAGGATTCGGGGTAAACCATTTAGGACAGAGATGAGGAGACATTTCTTCACCCAAAGAGTGGTAAACCTATGGGATTCATTATCACAGGAAGCAGTTGATGCCAAAACATTGAATGGATTCAAGAGGCAACTAGATATAGCATTTGGGCCAAATGGGATCAAAGGGGAGAAAGCAGGATTAGGCTATAGAGTTGGACGATCAGCCATGATCATGAAGAATGGTGGACCAGGCTCGAAGGGTCGAATGGCCTACTCCTGCTCCTATCTTCTATGTTTCTATGACGCCGTGTCACCTGCCCTGTCAGCCTGGACCCACCTGTGCCCACTGTCATGCTGCAGATATCAGATCAGTGTTCCTGGGAGTCAACCCTAGGAATGCGATGGGCCCGGACGGTGTTCCCGAATGAGCACTCAGATCCTGTTGACATTTTCAACCTCTCCCTCCTACAAACCAAAGTCCTCACCTGCTTCAAGAAGGCCACCATCATCCCAGTTCCCAAGGAAACACATGCAGTGTGGCTTAATGACCAATGCCCAATGGCTCTGACCTCAATAACCAGGAAATGCGTCAAGAGGTTGGTCACAACCCACATCAATTCTACTCTCCCAGCCTACCTTGATCCCCGGCAGTTTGCCTGCTAATGTAACAGGTCCGCAGAGGATGCCATTTCCCTAGCCCTGCACTCATCACACAACAAAGACACCTAAGTCAGACTCCTGAGATAGCAGGAACTGCAGATGCTGGAGAATCTGAGATAACAAGATGTAGAGCTGGATGAACACAGCAGGCCAAGCAGCATCAGAGGAGCAGGAAGGCTGACGTTTCGGGCCTAGACCCTTCTTCTGACCCTGTTATCTAAGTCAGACTCCTGTTTATTGACTACAGCTCCGCCTTCAACACCATTATCCCCTCCAGACTGATCTCAGAATTCAGAAACCTTGGTCTCAGCTCCACTCTCTGCAATTGGATCCTCAGCTTTCTGACCCACAGACTGCAATCAGTGAGGAAAGACAACTGCCCCCTCCTCCACAATAACATTCAACTCTGGTGTTCCCCAAGGATACATCCTCAGCTCCCTACTGTACTCCCTGTACACTCATGACAGTGTTGTCAAATTCTGAACAGATGCCATCTACAAGTTTGCTGATGACACTGTGGTAGGACGGATATCAAACAAAAATGAGGCAGAATATAGAGAAGAGATAGAGGCCTTGATGAAGTTCTGCAATGAGAACAACCTGTCTCTCAACGTCGGCAAAACTAAAGAACTGATCATTGACTTCAGAAAGAAAGGAGGAGAACACAGCCCCATCTACATCAATAGAGTGGAGATTGAGAGAATGGAAAATGTCAAGTTCCTTGGAGAGACACTAATCGACAAACTGTCCTGGACTTCTCACGTAAATGCAATGGTCAAAGAGGCATAACAATGCCTCTTCTTCCTCAGGAAATCTGTCATGTCCATAACGTCGCTCACCAACTTCTACTGATGCACCATTGAAAGCGTACTGCCCGGGTGCATAACAGCCTGGTATGGCAACTGCTGTGCCCAGGATCATAAGAAATTACAGAATCATAGAATCCCCACAGTGTGGAAACAGGCCCTTCGGCCCAATAATTCCACACCGACCCTTGACCACCCAGACCCATCCATCTATAACACACACACCCCTGAACATTACAGGCAATTTAGCATAGCCAATCCATCTAGCCAGCATCTCTTTGGACTGTGGGAGGAAACCGGAGCACCTGGAGGAAACCTGCGCAAACTCCACACAGACAGTTGCCCAAGGGTGGAATCAAACCTGGGTGCCTGGCGCTGTGAGGCTACAGTGTTAACCACTGAGCCACCGTGCCACCCTAGAAGGTGGTGTGCACAGCCCAGACCATCATGGAAGCCAACCTCCCACTCATGGACTCCATTTACACGTCTTGGTGCCGTGGAAAGGCTGCCAACATCATCAAAGACCCTTCCCACCGTGGTAATGCTCTCCTACAACCTCTTCCGTTAGGTAGAAGATGCATAAGCTTGAACACACGTACCAGCCGGTTCAGGAACAGCTTCTTCCCGGCTGTTATTAGACTGTGTGATGTAACCCATTTGCCTCTAATTTTTTTTTCCACCCCATGATCTGTATGTTCTTTCTTACTATGTATCTGCCTGGTAAATAAAGCTTTTCACTGTATTTAGGTAATGGGGAGGCGATGGCCTAGTGGTATTCCCACTTGACCATTAATCCAGAGACCCAAATACTGTCCTGGGAATGTGGGTTTGAATCCCACCACGGCAGATGGTGGAATTTGAATTCAATTAAATATCTGGAATTAAGAATCTAATGATGACTGTGATTCCATTATCAATTGTCAGGAAAAACTCATCGAGTTCACCAGCGTCCTTTAGGGAAGGAAACTGCCATCCTTACCTGCTCTGACCTATATGTGACTCCAGACCCACAGCAATGTGGTTGACTCTGAACTGTCCCCTGGGCAATTAAGGATGGGCAATAAATGCTGCCTAGCCAGCGACACCCTCATCCATGAATTAAAATAAAGGTTACATGTGACAGTAAACAAATCAAATTCCACAAACTGAACTGGTTTGATGATTCCTTTGCTTTCCAGCCTCCTGATTTCTCCCTCAACTTTTGCCCAGAAGGCAAATGGAACTGGGCGGGGCCTTGAAGAATTATGGGATTGCTTCCTGGTCAAAGTGCAAGGTGGCCTTGGCTCCTTTGATGGTCCCTAAACCTTCCTGAAAAACATTTCGATATTTAACTAGGACTTCACTCATGCAACCATTTTCTCATCGAAAAATGTAGGTGAATCTTTCCCAACCAATTTCAACCCATCAAGCTTGGGCCCGAATCTTTTACTACCCTCATTGGTAACTGAACCAGTTGCTTTCCATTAGAGAATGGAACCAAAGTTTTACCCTTAATCTGTAAAGGACGCCCAGTATAGACTCTCAGTTTAGCCGAGATCTTGTACAAACGTAAGGGTTGGAGTCCAGAGTGAGTCTTGTTAAAGACTGGTTCTGCGATCGCTGGAACAGCTGCACCAGTATCCACCTCCATTAGAATTGGGTGACCATTTATCCACACATTTATTTGGATTGGTTCTGATTTGGAGGTTGCTAAGCAATTTAACTGTTCCAAACCCAGGTGTAGGTGAGCTTTCCAGGGTATGCCCTCTCCTGGACACTGGCCAGAGTTCTCTTACTCCGCTTAGGTCTAGTTGGACTCTTTTGGTGTCTCGAGTCTCCATATTGACAGCAAATATAATCGCTAGACGCCTGGATCCTGAAGAAAATTTTAACCGCTTGTCCAAGGCTTGGCTTTGTTTTGGGGTTTTGCTGTGGGCTGACCTAGAGTCCCGCTGTTTAGGACATGTCCTGAGTGAAGCTATACAATTGCCTGC
The DNA here is from genome assembly GCA_024137785.1 of Ginglymostoma cirratum. Lineage (NCBI taxonomy): Eukaryota > Metazoa > Chordata > Chondrichthyes > Orectolobiformes > Ginglymostomatidae > Ginglymostoma > Ginglymostoma cirratum. The sequence goes on along the minus strand of JAHRHZ010000008.1, from coordinate 7,761,431 downwards.
TCTCAAGTGGTGTTCCCCAAGCTCAGTCAGCCTGGCGAGGGTGTTCACTTCCATCGGAATACTCTGCAACTCACATGTTCCACTTGCTGCATTTTCCAATGATAAAGCCAGTTGTTTGAAGTCCAGAGCTAACAAGGTGTAGAGCTGGACGAACACAGCAGGCCAAGCAGCATCAGAGGAGCAGGAAGGCTGACGTTTCAGGCCCAGCCCCTTCTTCAGAATCTTCAGACCCTATCTCTGTTTGAAGTCAGTTGGGCTTCAGGTAGTAGGCACTTTTGCATGATAACATCATTAATCTCACATACCAGTCTCACAGCACCTCATTAAGGGTTAAACAAAAGTCTCATGCCTCTGCCAGTCACCTTAACCCAGTCAAAAATCCCAACGCGGATTCACCTGATTCTCAAACTGCCAAGTAAAACTGATAGCGTCTCAGAGTTAGAGGAGGTTAAATCCGTCAACTCTTGAAAGATTTTGGCATCTGTTGCCTCAGGCAAAGTTAGGCTTCTAATAACTGAAAAGGCTGTGGGTCAATAAGCTACCAAGAGAATTACTCATTGTTTTCCATCTGGCCCAACATCATTTGTCCGGAAAAAATAACGCATTCTTTCCACGTCCTGGGCCCAGTCTGCGGTGGCAGGATTAAACAGCTCAAGTTTCCCAAATAACGGCATGATGCCAGAAATGCTTATCCCTAACACAAAGATAATTGTTGCAAGTAAATGTCTTCAGGAGCACGCTTTTCTCTTATCGCCACTGAAATAACTCGACAGAGGCTGGATTCCATCACCAGGTCACCCTTTATTTACATGTGGAGTGTGCTTGACACTGATTCAGCTCCCTCAGAGCCAGCTCCTAGAGTGAGCAGAACCCCTGACACTCCTGTTAATATCTGTCAGCCAGGGGTCCCCGACCGGGCCAGATTAACATAACCAATCAGGGAGTTCATATTCCCTGAGGTCCACCTGATTGACCTCATTACAACCACAAAAGTGTTCGGAAATGGTTAACATCAGTGTCGAGCCTTGAGGTCTGTCAGTTACCAGTCATGCTCTGAAATCCCACTTTAATTTGGCTGACTACTGTTGTGTCTCCATCTTGAATACAAAGATAATGGAGAGGGAAGGGATTTATGAGGGGGAGGAGTGGGAAGTAACAGACAACAAGGAAGGAGACAACAAGGACCTTTTACTTCTGATAGCTCCCCTCAGTTGTACCAAACAATATCAGCAGTGGGGTCCTGGTCCCTGGATCTACTCCAGGCGAAGATGTTTATTAAAAATCTCAAGCCTGGCCAACCTCCTGTATTCCCAGTTACAAAACAGCAAAATGAAATACTTGTCTTGACAAGTCATAAAGAGTTTTGTGTGATTTTGCAACTGGAAATGCATTTTGCGAGAAACCTGTACCATCTCTGAGGATGTAGAAAGCATATACTGCAGGGGCTTGCTATACCTTCATTACTAGGACACAAGTCCACTGCGGTTTTATGTTGTGAATAATTAATAGTAAATGTTTCATTGCTCAGTCAAGACAAATTACTTCACTTGTAGCCTCGACATGAAAACGTTTGCCTTGCCAGAGTGAATTTAACATCACTGTTTGAACACAAGTGGGAAGGAACACAAACTGAGCTAGCCCAATTACATTCTCAGTGTATTCCCAGCATTTGACTTATTTTTTAATTTCTTTTGATTGTCGAAGCTCACTCCTTGAAACAACTACCTGCAGAACACTGTGGGCTCATGCTTTTCAGCTTATTGGTCACCAAGGTAATGATACTCACGAAGAGGCATTGCCAGATTTCCGCAGCTTTTCACTTCATCTTGACATTGTTTGCCTGAAGTCAATGTTTGACACTTCTGAATGTCGGTGAGCTCTTACACCGAATTGCCAGCATTCTGGGAGTGGAAACGTATATTTTCCCTCCTTTCTGCTGTCTGTCAGCAATATCCCTTAAGCAGGTTTGTCAGGCAGAGTGCATTGTCCTCCTCACACTGCCATGAAGCACACCCACTGAACGGGGCCCTCCCATCTTTGTTTAATTGGACCAATGCATCAGTTGGTGCAATTCCCAACTTAATAGACCCAAGGGACAGGGTCTTCTCAGAGACCTGGGCATTGGCAAATCAGTTGGGAAAATATAGCAAGATGGAAAAACTAAGATTCCCGACATTGAAATACAAAATGTCCGATTCTGCAGCTCAGTTTTGAACTGCAAGGCAAGAGACCTGCAGGTCAGTGGCAAGAGACCTATTTGCATGTCTCAATGTGACAATATTTCCTGTTTTAGTGTGCCATTATTATCCTGTTTTTATCTGCTTGAATGTGCCATTATTTCCTGATCTCAGCTCATTGAGATCCTCCCACCGCCAAATACAAACTAGATGGCAACAATTCCCAATAGGGGAGATGGTCGTGTGTCAATCCCCCAGACCGCCATCTTGGCTAGCAGTCACTAACATCTCAGAGCATGCCCCCTGGGCAGCAACGGTGTATATCCCATCATCCTCAGAGGTTGGCATGAGACACATACCAGCTTTACCTCACCCATATGCCACATCTGAAACACATTTCCAATGCAGACCTGCTTTTCAATGCTGCACTTTGGAGCACATTGGCACCTTTGGTTGCAATTGTCACCAGAATACTTTGTGCATAGGGACAGACACCCAGCTCATAGATTGGACCAGGCTACATCTTAGGGCTCCTCCCTTGCTCTGTTAGTGTTCTCTAACTTTACAAAAACTTGGATGCTAACAGCATCGCTACCTTGCTGTGCCTCATCTTTTTACATCTGCTCTCCCTACCAGAACTAAAGGCTCATAGTTTTTCAATCCTGCCTTGCCTTTTGCCACAGGAAGCCTACAATGGCTGTCAGCAGTGTTCAGTCAAAGTGGGGGATGCTATCACTTATGTCCCCACCCTAACTCAATGTTACACATACACACGCGCCAAGTTTTGCAACTAGAAATATGGTTCTCCGGAAATCTATGAATTCCATCTCTAAGGGCACTGAACATGTACTTCAGGGGCTCATTGTACCTTCATTACTAACATGTAAGCCCACTGTGGTTTTATTTTGTGAATAATTAAAACTAATGTTTCATTGCTCAGTCAAGACAAACGACTTCAATTTCAGCCTCGACTTGAAATTGTTTGCTTTGCCAGAGTGAATTTAACACTGCGATTTGAACACAAGTGAGAAGGAACACCAATCTGAAAGCAAACCCATTGCATATGTTTCAGGCAAATGGCCATGTCTCAAAGTCTAGGGAAAGTAGCCTTCAGTCTGGTTGAAGGCGATAAAAGGTCCCAGCACGGTCGTCTTTGGTGAGTCTAAAATTCAGGGAGTCTGTATCAATAAAGTCCATGGAATGGGCCAACTTTAAAAATAAACCTCAAGGCCTCGCAAGCTGCTAACTTCACGAGTTTTCAAAAGACATCTCAGCAGCTCTGTCTTAAAATGTCTCTAAAAGAAAAGGACAAAATAGACCTCTAAACCCATAGTGTCATCACATAACACAACGAGGCAGGTCTCAAATCCATTGCAAATAGATCAAGGATCTACCCCCATATTTTTGGTACCAATCTAAGCCATGCCAACTGTCTGACCAACTGAAGAGCCAGCTGTTCCAAGGATGCTGAGTTGCTGTGGCAATGGACATGGCATGTTGTAGCCTGGTACAATGGATGGTAAATGTCGAGGCTCCAATGTTCCTTCTGTCACATGGTTGACCAGGCATCATTCCCGCTCTCACCTCCTGCCTTCAGAAGGTGTCACAGGCTGATACTCGTATGTCACATTATGAACACAACTTCCTTGACCATCAAGACCTGGAATGGGAATCAAACACAGAGCTTCCAGCTCAGAGGCAGGGACACTACCCACTGCAAACGGGACTGCCGCCTACTTTAATTAGCAAATGACAAAAGGGAGGGAAGACGTGATAGAATAAATTAAAACAAGAAATTAATTTAAAATCCAGCCTAAAATATGTGTTAATAATAAAAAATAAACATCTGGTTGTGGTCTTAATTTGACACTCTCCTTTGTGGAAAAATAATAATGTGTATTTAACGGGAAGTGATAGTCTAGTGATAATTATCTTGTAATATGGTAGAATTTGAATTCAATAAAAATCTGAAATAAAGAGCCTATGTGGGCACAATTACAACGTTTGAAAGATATTTGGATAAGTCCATGAATAGGAAGGGTTTGACCATAAGACCATAAGACATAGGAGCAGAAATTAGGCCATTGGGCCCATCGAGTCTGCTCTACCATTCAATCATGGCTGATAAGTTCCTCAACCCCATTCTCCCGCTTTCTCCCTGTAACCCTCGATCCCTTTGATAATCAAGAACGTATCTATCTCAGTCTTAAATGTACTCAGTGACCTGGCCTCCACAGCCTTCTGTGGCAGTGAATTCCATAGTTTCACCACTCTCTGGCTGAAGAAGTTTCTCCTTATCTCCATTCTAAAAGTCTTCCCTTTACTCTAAGGCTGTGCCCTCAGGTCCTAGACTCTCCTACGAAGAGGAATGGAGGAATAAGGGTCAGGAACAGACAGGTGGGTCTATTTTAGTTTGCGATTATGTTCCGAATGGATTGATTGGACTGAAGGATCTGTTTCCGTGCTGTATGACTCTACAACTCTACAACTCTACAATAATGACCATGAAGCTGTTATTGGTGAAAAACCATCTGGTTTACTAATGTCCTTTAGGGTAGGAAAATGCCGTCCTTACCTGGTCTGGCCTACATGTGACTCCAGACCCACAGCAAATGTGGTTGACTTTTAACTGCTCGCTGGGCATTTAGGGATGGGCAAAAAGTGCTGGATCAGCCAAAGATGCTTATATCCCATGAATGGATTTAAAACAATACATTTTGCCTCAAAACCAGAAGACATTCCTCAGAATTTTAAGTTCTTCAAGGTGTTGTAATGCCAGATACGATTCTGAATCCCGACTAACTGACTCCATGGTGTGGAAAGGCCTTCTTTTGTTTCATCCAGAGTCTTCTTTCATTATTGTGAATGTGTTCTCTATTTCACTGTCTGTACAATTACACACTGACGCTTTCTAATTGTTGTCATACTCTGTTGGGTAACGCTGGGACAGAGAGATAAAGTACTTGTCAAGGTGAAGAGGAACATGTCTGAAAGAGTCTAAGGAAACAAACACAATGAGGAAAGCCTGATTTTTAACAGAATGAACCATTGGGCTGTGGCTACAAACACGAGTGAGTGTGTCAGGCTTCCTTTCTACAGTGTTTCTATTGATGCCATTATCTCAGGCAAGGGTCTTGTAATAGCTCAGGAAGCCTCACTGGAGAGGAAGATCATTTACAGTCAACATCAAAACAGAGCCACTGCTCACGGCACATGAAGGCTAGTCCCAACCTAGGACAGAGACCCATCTCTGGGTCTGCTTTATTTAGTTTGTCTATCATCCCTGAGTCTGCTTTATAACTTTTTTTTAAATCTATTTTTCTAATCAATCTGTTCAGGGATGTTATTACACACCTCTAGAGCAGATGATCTGGGCCTCCTGGACCAAGGGTGTAGATATTACCACTGCACCAGAAGAGGGCCCTTTTGAAACCTTTTTTTTTCCACTTTACCATTGTACGACAAGAGGGCCCAATGTAATGTTTATTTTGTTTCAGTTTTCCCCTAAATGACTTGTGCATGTATATATGTCTGTTGTATAGTGAGGCAGAAAGATAAAGGCATCGTTATTTGTTTTTCCTTCCATGACCAGGAAAACACCAATTTGGCCAATTGGGCTGTGGTGATGAGTTCCAGCTGGACAGGCCATTCCCTGTTACCAAGGGAACTCATATCCTCCGGGCTCCACAAGTAGATTATTGATTCCTTTGGGCCTTTTTGGGCTATCACAGGCCTGTAACAGGCAGTTTCTTCACTGTGTAAACAAAGTCTATTTTACACTAATCCCCCGATTGCATTTAGCCATCTCTGGAGAAGGAGGACTGTGTCACTTTCACGTTAAACATCATCCACCGATGCTGAAGAAACCACTTTTTTAATTCATTCACAGAATGAGGGGGTCACTGGACAGTCCAGCATTTATCACCCAGAGGGCAGTTAAGAGTCAACAGCATTGCTGTGGGCCCAGAGTCACACGTAGGCCAGACCAGGTAAGGATGGCAGTTTCCTTCCCTGAAGGGACATTAGTGAACATTGGGTGGGTTTTTCTTGACAATTATCATTAGACTCTTAATTCCAAGGGGTTTTTTTTTGGAATATTTGAATTCAAATTCTACCATGGTGGGATTTGAACTCAGGTCCCCAGTGCATTACTTACGTCTTTGGATTAACAGTGCAGTGAAAATACCTCTAGGCCATCACTTCCCCAAATTCATATGCAGTAGGTCCCTCAGCTGCTGATGATTCGTCATGACCATTTCTCAATTGACAATTTTTTTCTTCTGTCATGTTCTCCTTTCCACCAGCTGACTGTTTCTTCTGTTGCTTTCTCCACTCCCGTCATGACTATTTCTGACTATGTCTCCACGTATTCTAGTGAGCAGGAAGGACATCCCATGCTTCGGCTCTGATCCCAGTCAATTCAACGTCTCATTTACAGACTTCCCTGTGTCACAGATATGCATGAGCTGCTGTTTTTGGGCGGGTAGCAAGGTCACCATAGATTAAAGCCAAAAATAGAAATTGCTGGAAAAGCTCAGCAGGTCTGGCAGAATCTGTGGAGAGAAATCAGAGTTAATGTTTAGGGTCAAGTGACCCTTCCTTAGAACTGACTATAAATTGTACGTTTGAGAATGCAATGGTCATTCATTTTTTATTACACTCATTCTGTTAGGGAGCTAATAACATACTTAACCTATTAATCCAGAGAGTTAATAGAGACATACAAGATGATCAGAGGATTAGATAGTGTGGACAGTGAGTGCCTTTTTCCTCGGATGGTGATGGCTAGCACAAGGGGACATAGCTTTTAATTGAGGGGTGATAGATATAGGACAGATGTCAGAGGTAGATTCTTTACTCAGAGAGTAGTAAAGGCGTGGAATGCCCTGCCTGCAGCAGTAGTAGACTCGCCAACTTTAATGGCATTTAAATGGTCATTGGATAAACATATGGATGATAATGGAATAGTGTAGGTTAGATGGGCTTCAGATTGGTTTCACAGGTCGGCGCAACATCGAGGGTCGAAGGGCCTGTACTGCGCTGTAATGTTCTATGTTCTATGTTCTACCCAGGTAACAATCTGGGTTCAAATCCCCCATGGCATATAGTGAAATTTGGATTCAAATATCTTTTAAAACTCTGGGATTAAGATTCTAATGATGACTATAAATCTATTGTTGATCATCATGTAAACCCCATCTGGTTCCCTAATGTCTTTTAGGGAAAGAAACTGCCATCCTTACCTGGCCTGGCCTACATGTGAATCCAGACCCACAGCAATGTGGCTGACTCTTCACTGCCTTGTACAATTTGGGATTGCCAAATAAATGCTGGTCTAGCCTGTGATGTCCTCATGTAGTTACTCCTGAATATTTGCAGCCTTAAGCTAGAGATTCCACACTCAATTGCGTTAGAATTCATTAGCTCAGCGATTTCAAATTTGTCTGGCTCTTAATTAGCTGAGTATTCCTTTGTCATCAGGTTTGAAACTAGTCTCTCACCTTTGTAGCCTCCTTCTCCCCTTAGCAGTTTTCCCCTGTACTCCTTGCAGCCTGCCTTCCCACACCCCTTACAGTCTCTTTCTATCCCTCATCCTTTGCCACCTCACTCTTCCCTTACCTTAATTCCTCCCTTGCAACCTCCTTCTGCCACCCCACCTATTCATGTTGGGGACTCCTTCTTTCTCCCTGGCAGATTTCAACACCCCAAAGCCAACAGCAAAAGGCTCCACCGGAAAAAAGAAAGATTCCCCAGGGATTGATCCATATTCCTCTCTTTCTTTTTACTTCCCTCTGATTTGCTCCGTTCCCATGTCCCATGTTCCATGGGAACCTATCAGTAGCAATTGTACCAGAGAACCAGCCTGTGATTGGAGGAGCAATTCCTCAAAGATTCCATCCATCCTACATGCAAAGGAGACATTGATTTGATTGGTCGTCGCTGGTTTTGGGATTTTGGTGTTGAATTCCGTACCTTTTGAGCTCCACTGCCCCTCAACATTCCTGATCCAGCCCATGTCATTCAGTACAACAATGATCTCTTGCATTTCAATAGTGACTCTAATTCAGTCAATATCCCAGCATGCTTTACTGGAGTGTGGCGGACAAGGCTTTCATTCTGCAGGAAGCATGATGCTGCTTGGCCAAAGAGACTAGTTTCCAGGAGCATCTTCAAGGACTGGGGAGAGAAAAGAGACAGCTCACAGCCCAATCCTTGAAGATGCTCCTGGAAACTAGTCTCTTTGGCCAAACAGCATCATGCATCCTGCAGAATGAAAAATGTGTTGGCCACACTACGACAAAGTATGCTGGGATATTGGCTGGATTAAGGCCACTATTGAAAGAGACAAAGATATTCAGGGAAAGATGCCCATAGCTGAGCAGAAGGTGACCGAAGGGCTGTTGAAAGCTTGTGGATATGTGAGAGGCCAGGATTAGAAGATCATTAATATCTGAAAGGTTGAGTACTTGGAGGGACTTACAGAAATTGGAGAGGTGTGAGGTGATGGTTAAGTTGGAAACATGAATGAGACCTTCGGCAGGTGCAGGGAAGTGACTGTGGTCCTGACTCAATGTGGTTACAGCAAGCCCAAAGTGTCAGTCCCCGGCATCTAAGGCATCAAGAGCAGGAAGACCACAGTTTCCCGGGCAATGGGCCAAAGCAGAGACCAAGCCCTTGCAAAGAGTGCATTTAAGAAAGAATGTTGAGTTTTTACATTTATTCCTTTATAATTCCGACTAATACTAGGACGGACTGTAATGTAAGCTGTTAACTTTATCTCCTTATCTTTCTACTTTTTTTTCCTATTTATTTGTGGGATGTGGGCTTCGCTGGCTGGGCTCAGCATTTATTGCCCGTCCCTAGTTGCCCTTTGAGAAGGTGGTGGTGAGCTGCCTTCTTGAACCACTGCAGTCCACCTGCTGTAGGGTTTTTGACCCGTAATGCCCTTAGGGAGGGAATTCCAGGATCTTGACCCAGTGACAGTGAAGGTACGACGATATATTTCCAAGTCAGGATGGTGAGTGGTTTGGAGGGGAACTTGCAGGGGGTGGTGTTACCATGTATCTGATGCCCTGGTCCTTCTAGATGGAAGGGGTCGTGGGTTTGGAAGGTGCTGTATGAGGATTTTTGTTGACTTCCTGCAGTGCATTTTGTAGATGGTACACACTGCTGCTACTGAATGTTGATGGTGGAGGGAATGGATGTTTGTGGATGTGGTGCCAATCAAGCGGCTGCTTTGCCCTGGATGGTGTCAAGCTTCTTTTGTGTTGTTGGGGCTGCACCCATCCAGGCAAGTGGGGAGTATTCCATCCCACTCCTGACTTGTGCCTAGTTGATGTCATTATGGTTTGGGGAATTTGAAAGTGAGTTAAATACCACATTATTTGCAACCTCTTACCTACATTTATGGCCACAGTATTTATGTGGTTGGTCCAGTTTACACTCTGATAGCCCACAGGATGTTGATTGTGGGGAATACAGTGACACTAATGCCATTGAACATCAAGAGGAGGTGGACAGATTCTTCCCGGGGGTAGGTGATCATTGGCTGACACTTGCATACCTCGAATTCACTCGTCGCCTATTCGCTCAGTCTACCAGGCTTAAGGAAGTTAGGGCTTCATGTGGTGCAGGAGTGTCACCACCTCCAACCCAGGAGGCCTGGGTTCAAGTCCCACCTGCTCCAGACGTATGTAATAACATCTCTGAACAGATGAACGAAAAATACTTACCATGAGGAAGTCCTGCCATTATGATGACCAGCCTCTAATAGTGCTTGTTATGTGTATGGTAGAACTCCAACAAGGAAAGAATATTCTCTTGCTTCCTATTGACTTCAATTTTACTTGGACATCTTGCTTGATCAACGGCTGATGTTAAGGTTGGTCACTCTCACCACTTCTTTGGAATTCAGCTTTCTTCTGTCCATGTTTAGACCGCAATTGCAAAGGAATCTGGAGCTGAGTGGGCCCGGTGGAGCTCAAACTGAGCTAGTTCTGAGCTGAATTAGTGGCATTGGTTGCTATGTGCAGTGATTGGAGCCAGGTGGATCTCATCGACGACAAGATCCTTGATTGGAATTGTTAACCTGGACCAATCAGGGAGGTCTGGCTGACAAAGATAAACAGGGGATTGAGGGGGTCATTATGACCCATTCCTTGCCCCTTCCCACATGGCTACATTCATACTCGGGTGTCCCTGGAGAAGGAGCATGCCATTTGCACTAATATTCTTGATGTCTTTAGGAAGAGGTGGGCACTGCGAGATGTGAAATGCTTTGCTTCCTCCACAATCTTCATTTTGATTTGATCCCTACCCTCCCCCTCACTTTCCTTCACATAGACATTGCCCCCAGGGGGGTCTGCTTGATACTGAGTCTTTGGTCACTTGGATGATCTTCCTGGTGGTGTGTCAATAAAGTTATTTGCACACCCAGTGTTTTCTTTTTGACTGTGTCTCACGCCTGCACAAGCTCAACAAGGATGCTGGGGAAGACTAGCACTACTGCTGGATGGCAGTAATGTAGGGAAAGAATAAAAAAGGAAAGAAAAGAAAAGAGAAAAAGTAAACAGGAGATTGAGGGGGTCATTACAGCTCATTCCCTGCCCCTTTTCCGTGACTACGTTCATGCCTGGTGGTCTCCACCAGTACTCTTGATGTCTTTCGGGAGAAATAGGCACTGCAGGGTATGGAGTGTTTTGTCTCCCCCTCCAATTTCATTATTATTTGATCCAAACCCGCTCCCTTCACCTTATCGCTCACACAGGCATTGCCCCCC
>JAHRHZ010000008.1:7722656-7746877 GCA_024137785.1 Ginglymostoma cirratum | reverse complement strand
GAAACTGCCGAGGACTGGGGGCCTGTGGAAACTGCCGAGGACTCGGGGCTGACCAACCGAAACTGCCACACCTCAGCCGGAGAAAGAAGGAAAGATTAATTTAATAACAAAAGGTGAAATCAAAAAATAATACTAAAAAGAAGGAATAATAGAAGGGAAGAAAGATGCACCCGTCAGGCAAAAGGAAGGGGACAGGCCAGGAACCTGCAGTCTCCACCATCTCGGTGGAGATAGACAGGAGAACGAGAGTTTCACTTCCTTTTCTTGCCTTTTCAAGACACCGTGATCATTCCAGGCCTGGAGCCTACTCCTTTGGATCACTGACTCCTCGACTATCCTTCATCACTGCTACACTCAGGTCTCTGTGTGGGTAGATGGGAGCTGTCAGTCAGTTCCACTATTGTGAGATGGGTCATGAGCACACACATATCTCCTCTGGGATTTGAGAATGCTGTCGGAGACTAGTCTCCAAAGACAAGGGAATTGTTAGTGTGGGGCTGGGCTGGGCTGGGGGGGTGGGGGTGCGAAGTGGAGTGAAAGGGGCAATTGCCCCTGGTTAAAGGGTAATTGTATAAAGGATACTGTAAAATATCTCAGGGAAAGCGATTTGAGATGGACTATATATACTGACTTAGTCAACAGCACCCACGTCCCATGAATAAATTTGTAAAAAAAATAGATTCATGAGAATCTATCTCTAACTCTGGGTATGGTCACTGAGCATTTGTGAACTGAACTATGTGATAACATACAGATCTCATGGGAATCAACCTGGATCTGTAGGGCTCCTGATAAGATGCCCTCTCTTACTCTCCTCTTTATACAGTTGTCCTCAATAATATAGGAGAATTAGGTCATTCAGCTGTGTAAATCAGCTTCACACATTAGAGTGTGGGTCACACATTACTACATGAAGTGTGATTACTCCCAAACCACAGGTCGCTGTTAGGGGATGGCTCTAGGACAGGCACAAGCTACCAAAATGCTCTCTCAGTCAAACCACTCTCGTGAGAAATTTCAATTAGTTGTTTATTATCCAGTGTCCAGACAGCTGACCCAAACACAGACATCGACTACTTAATAAGTTTGAAAAGACTACTTTTCCAACTTAGAAAAGAAGAACTACAAGCAGGAGTATGAGTGGGGAGACAATGGCCTGGTAATATTATCGCTGGACTGTTGATCCAGAGAACCCGGGCTCGAATCCTGCCACAGCAAATGGTGGAATCTGAATTCAATAAATGTCTGGAATTAAGAGTTGAATAATGACCGTGAATCCACAGTCAATTGTTGCAGGAAACTCCCATCTGGTTCACTCATGTCCATTAGGGAATGAAACTGCCATCCTTACCTGGTCTGGCCTACATGTGACTCCAGACCCACAGCATTGACCCTTAAAAAATTACCCTCTGGGTAGTTAGGGAAGGGCAATACCCACATTCTGTGAATGCATGAAGGAAATAAAATTCAGTCCATCATGACGACTGTGTCACTTAATGAGGTTATAGAATTCCTACAGTGCAGAAAAAGGCCATTTGGCCCATCAAGTCTGCACCTTGTAAAGGCCATCCAGACACATTTCCCCAGGCTAACCCACCTAGTCTGCACATCCCTGGGCAATTTAGCATAGACAGTCTACCAAACCTGTACATCTTTGAGCTGTGGGGGTTTCCCCAGGTACCTGGAGGAAACCCCCGCAGACACAGGGAGAATGTGCAAACTCCACACAGACCTGAGGGTGGAATTGAACCCAAGTCCCTGGTACTTTAAAGCAGCAGTGTTAACCACTGAGCCACCACGTCACCCTCAACTTCACTGCCTGATCCCTGTACCAATTGAATCTTACGAGGAACGAGATTAATTAATCTGAGATTTCTGCTCAACACTGCTTCATGGTGACCTGGAGACTGTGCCATTCTTAAATCATTGCACAAAACATTGCCACTGTGTCCAGGTCTTATGTAAAAGTATGAACTATGCTCCTCTCAGCACACTACCAGCAAAACACAGTGCCGGAAATGAATATTTATAAAAATAATCTGTTTTATTGCGACAATTAGAGATGACAACATTTGGATAAAAAAAATCAAAGTAATGAAAATTATCTTTATAATAAAAATCAATTCAGAAACTCAATTAGGCAAAAATCTCATCAATGAGATTTGACCTTTAAAAAGAAAGAAGAAAAATCATAGCTGATGAAAATTACCTCTTTAACAAATGACTCCCCAACTGTTCTGACATAAAGAGCAATATTTAAAATTATCATAGTGTTATTCAAATTATGCCTCATTAAGAATGTTCTGCTCTCATTAAATTGGAATATTAATGAGATGTAGGTGACAGGATGCCTTTTGAGTTGAGTTGTGAAAGAAATGTCCCTGCATTAATGCCAAAGGTACTTCCCTTTGATTAAACCTGATCATCTGCCGAGTTCCTTTTCCTCTGTCTGAGCAGCTGGGGGTGAAGTTGCACAGATGGTTGAGTGGCAATCTTGAGGCGTTAAACACACAAACATGCCCCTTTGGTCCAACTCATCCATGCCGAACAGGTCTCCCAATCTGAACTAGTCCCATTTGCCTGGTTCATATCCCTCTGAACCTTTCCTCCACCACTCCCTTTGATAGATCATTCCATACACGTGCCACCCTCTGTGTGAAAAACCTATCCCTTTTAAATCCTTCCCATCTCACCTTAAATTTATACCCTCTAGTTTTGGACTCCTCTGTCTTGGGGAAAAGATCTTGCCTATTTACCCTATCCATGCCCCTCATGATTTTATAATGTTACCCCTCAACCTCCTTCGCTCCAGTTGAAACAGCCCAGCCTATTCAGCATATCCCTATAACACAAATCCTCCAGTCCTGACATTGTTCTTGTAAATATTTTCCGTACCTTTCTACTTTAACAACATCCTTCCTATAACAGGGTGACCAGAATTGCATGCAATATTCTAAAAGTAACCTCACCAATGTTTTCTTTTACAGCCACAACATGACGTCCCAACTCCTATGCTCAATGCTGTAACAAATAAAGGCATGCATGCCGAAAGCCTCCTTCACCACCCTTTCTACACCAACTGCTCCAGAGTTCGGATCCCAGTCAGAGCTTGTAGGAACCTGAGGTAAATACCAAAAAATCTCTCTACCATACATTAGAAAATTTGCGTTATCCAAACAACGTCTACTATTCATCAGTAAGGATATAACCAATTTGTGTTGACGGAACATAGAAGAAATACCTGTAGTACAGCTCCAACAGTAAAAACTCACTCAGAGATAGTAGGAACTGCTGATGCTGGAGCCTGAGGTAACAAAGTGTGGACCTGGAGGAACACAGCAGGCCAGGCAGCATCAGAGGAGCAGGAAAGCTGATGTTTCTTTTCTGAAGAAGGGTCCAGACCCAAAACATCAGCTTTCCTGCTCCTGGCCTGCTGTGTTCATTCAGCTCCACACCTTGCTATCCTACAGTAAAAATGTTGGTTTTCCTTTTAATTGGTATTCTTGTGAATTGTCCTGATGAGCGCAAGTTGAAAACCTTCAACAAAACCTGCCTTTTTTCAGCAATGCGAGCTAGATATTGTTTAATCCTATCAAAGACTCACTCTTCTCTTCTGGATAGACTTGCCAAGTACACAACATGGTGCCAGCAATGAAAGACCCAGAATTCTATTCAAAACAATTAAGGAAGATTGGAAAGTCAGTGCTGAACTAAACTGATGCCATAATTGTAGAACTTGAGAAGAAGCAGCAAAGGACTCCAAGGCAGCTCAGTAAATGAAGTCCCAGAGATTGCAAAGACATTCAGGCTGCTCCACACAGGTACACTGGTGTGTGGTAAAAGCCCAGTCCTGCAGTTGTGGGGATTATGTCTGAGAACCAAGCCATCCATGGTGGCTCAGTGGTTAGCACTGCTGCCTCACAGTGTCAGGAACCCAGGATTTATTTCCAGCCTTGGCCAACTGTCTGTGTGGAGTTTGTACATTCTCCCTGTGTCAGCGTGGGTTTCCTCTGGGTAATTCAGTTTCCTCCACAGTCCAAAGATGTGCAGGTTAGGGTGGATTGGCCATGGGAAATTGCCCATAGTGTCCAAGGCTGGGTAGGTTAGCCATGGGATGATAGGGTAGAGGGATGGGTCTGGATGGGCTGCTCTTTGAAGGTTCAGTGTGGACTTTATGGGCTGAATGGCCTGCTTCCACGCTGTAAAAATAATATCAAGTCAACTGGACGATCTTAAACACAGGAAAATATTGATCTAAGGGGTGCACTAAGCAAGCAATTCTCAGTAGATGAAAGCTTAGCAAAGGTGTCTGAAAGGAATGCAGATGCTAACCATGCTTTCTGGTAAGTCACTCTTTATCAGAAGTCATAGCCTGAATTGCTTTGTTCAGGTGATTGAGGTTTTTGCCATTCAGGATAATGTCAGCATTGGAAATGTTTCAAAGAATTATGTCAAACATCCTTCATGCATTTAAAAACATAGAAAATAGGTCCAAGAGTAGGCCATTCGGCCCTTTGAACCACAATATGATCCTGGCTGATCGTGCAATCTCAGTATCCCACTCTCCCTTTCTCTCCAAAACCCCTTAACCCCTTGAGCCTCCCAGACCACGTCCAGCTTCCCCTAAAATATATCTCACAAACTGGCCCCGACAACATTCTGCGGTAGAAAATTCCACAGGTTCACAACTCTCTGAGTGAAGAAAGTCTTCCTCATCTCAGACCTGAATGGCTTATCCTTTAATCTTGACTTTAAGTAAAGAAATAACACGTTTATCCAAGTCACTTTTGAGGGCCATCCAACAGCATATTCCAAACTCTAAATGCTTAGAAAATAAGTGTTTTCTTCATGTTAATTTTGTAAATACGCTCTCTAGCTATCAACCCTTGCATTTCTCTTTATTTTACTCTGCCTAGTTTTTGATGGCAGTAAATGTCTCAATCAATTCCCTTCTTAGGCTTCTGTGCTCTAAGAAGAAATAAAACTCATCAATTCGCAATCGATCCACATAACAATAATTCCTCTTCCCGAGAACTGGGATTTTGGGTTGCATTGAATGGAGTGGTGATATGATAGACACCTCGTCCTAACCCCAGGGCAAAACCAAATCCCCACTTAACTGAAAACTGAATGAGAAACTGATTGACCGAAGCCAAGTCTACCCTCCTGCAATAATAGAGGCTATATACTCGCACGGGCTGGCTTGTGAAGACTGTTATTCTGAACCTTTTATTTCTTTATTTTTCTAATTTATTCCTCTGATCCGTAATGCTGGACATTTTTTTTTAATTTCTTTATTTCTCTGGTTTCTTTCCTGTACAAATTTGTACTTAAGGTCCTGCGTCCAGGTATCTTTGTACCTAAGATGATGCAGCAAGTGGAAACTTGTAAACTGTACTCATTTGCACACACGCCACAATAAACCTAATTCTAATTTTATTTTTTTGTTTTAGAATCCCTACAGTACGTAATCAGGCCCTTCAGCCCATCGAATCTACACCAATCCTCCAAAGAGCATCCCACCCAGACCTACATCCCTACCCTATCCCTATAACTCTGCACTTCCCATACCTAATCCACCCTAACCCACACATCCCTGAACACTATGGGGCTACTTAGCACGGCAAATCCACCCTATCCTGCACATCTTTGGACTGTGGGAGGAAACCGGAGCACCCAGAGGAAACCCACGCAGACACGGGGAGAATGACTGCAGAATTAATTCTAATTCTACCCTGCTGTGGGTGGTTTTAACAGGATGAAAGTGACTTTTCAGCTTCTCAGTCTTCCTGCCTTTAGGAGCTGCCAAACCATTGGTGTCAAAGCAGCACCACACCTTGGTTGTGGCCGCTGCTGGAACTGCAGGCAGTCCCATGGGTCCTGGAACAAAAACAAAGTTGCTGGAAAAGCTCAGCAGGTCTGGCAGCATCTGTGAAGGAGAAAACCGAGTTAACGTTTCGGGTCCGGTGACCCATCCTCAGAACCCATGGATTCTGGGCCCAGGTAAGTCAGGGGTATTGGACAGGGAGGAACTGGACCCCATTGAGGAGGGAGATCGTTGAAGTGTGAGTGTGCAGTGCCAGCGGAGGAGGAAGGAGAGGGGTATTAGCATCTGGGCAGGTTGCAGCTGATGACCTGAAGAAAGAATCCTCCCCTCCCTTCCTTCCTGATGATTTAAAAATGCTTCCTAAAATCCATTTGTCCGTCGCTGCTCGTAGAATCGCACAATGCAAAAGAGGCCATTCAACGCGTCTAATCTGTACTGTCAAAACCACTTCAGATCTGCACTAGAACTACTCCAGATCCATGGACTCCATTTTCACCTCTCAATGTTGCAGAAAGTCTGCCAACATCATCAAAGACCCCTCCCACTGAGGTAATGTTCTCCTACAACCTCTTCCGTTAGGTAGAAGATGCATAAGCTTGAACACATGCACCAGCAGGTTCAGGAACAGCTTCTTCCTTGCCGTTACTAGACTGATGAATGGAATCTCTAACCTCAAATAATGTTAATCCTGTTACCGTTGTGTTGGGCAGACCAAAGAGCATCTTTCACCAAGCTGATGGTCCTCTCGGCACAGTTGATGTTTGTATCAGTGTGTGTCCCAGAGAACAGGCCGTAGAGCGCAGAGTCCTGCATCGCAGAGCTGCTTGGGATAGACATCGACAAAAACCTTTCTCCAGACTTCCTTTGCAAAGGCACCTTCCAGAAGGAATGTGTGACAGTCTGTACCACCCCTACCCCCATCTACCCCCCCATAGCTGCTTCTAGGGCAGCATGTGGTGGCACACACAGACTGGCCATACATAAAGGACCTCACAGTTAGTGCTCTTCTCACCACGAGCCAAGCTTTGTCTTGGTGCTTATTGGTAAGTTCTTATGATGAGGCATTCTGCCAAACAACTTTGATAGTCTGCTCAGGGAACAACCCGACAGGATCCACTGTCTCCTTTTCCCTCAGGGTCTCGAGGACGCTGCGTGCTGACCACATCCTGATGGACTTGTGGTCAAAGGTGTTTCTCTTCACAAATTCCTCCACAAAGGACGGGTGATACAGAACAGTCCAACTACTTGGAGTGTTCCACAGCAGTGCGGCCAGTCCCATCCTTTGCAACACTTGGTGTTTGTGTGCGGAGGGTCTACGCGCAGATTGGTTCAGCCGCACACAATGGCGGCCATCAGGATGTGGGTGACATTGGGCACGTTCTTCCCCCCTGCATATCCAGAGCTTTGTACATGGAATGCCTGTGGACATGGTCCATCTTAGACCTCCAGATGAAATGGAAGATTGACTGCAAACGTGCATGTTTAGAGAATGGGCCAGACCCGCGCCACGTACAGCAGCAGAGAGAGTGCCTCACACCTGACGACCAAGTTTTTACCTGCAATGGAGAGGAAATGGTGCCCCCAAAAGACCAGTTTCTGCCTCACGTTTGGTGATATATTCCTCCCAAGTTTTTGTGCATGGCCCGGCACATTCCCAACACATTCAGGTAATCTGTCCTGACTTTGAAGGGGATAGAGGATCAGTTGGTCAATTCTCCCAACAACATGGCCTCGCTCTTGTCTCAATTTACTTTGGCTCCTGGGGCCAGTTCAAACAGGTCGCAAGTCTGCGTGCTGACCGTAGATCCGAGCAGAAAATGGCAACGTCACCAATGTGCCTTTAGCAAGCTCAACTGACCCTGAATTCTTTATGTATATGCAGCGGGCAGTCTCCTGATTTCGACACCTGAATAGAACCCTAACCCCCATTTAATTGGGGTGACTTCTGAAGAAAAGTCATACCGGACTGGAAACATTAGCTCTGTTTCTCTCTCCTCAGAGGCTGTCAGGCCTGGTGAGCTTCTCCAGCTCTTACTGTTTATAACTGGGAGGAAGAGTTGGAGGTGGGAGTCCTTGTTTACATGCGTCCCTGCTGCTGAAAATAATCCTGATGGTAAAGAGGTGATGTGACATTGGATATCCAGCCAACTGCGTGCGCTGTATTTGGCACCTCACACGTGGTGAATCTTTGACACCACGAGGCGTTTTGAGACCATGAAGAAACAGGATAGCAAGGTGTTTCCTTTATCGCTATTTAATACTGACAATTGAGGTAGCATGTACTCAGCCCTTTAGTGAGCTGTTTCATTACAGCAAAAATTGATAAATAAATAAACTGCATGTGTTCAAACCATCCCAATGTGAAAATGCCTTAATCAATGAAAATTAGCTCTTTTAATGCCTGGGCAGCAGCTCCTTACGAAAACAATAATTAAAATGGTTGTTTTCGTGTTTGAGTGATTCCCCCATTAGCCAACATGCAGGATCATTACCCATCACATCAGCAAATCCAGCACCAGGCTGCAGACCAACTGATAACTCTGGGTGTTGAAGATAAAGCAATTGGCGACTGTCCTGTAACACTTTGAACACATGGCGAATAGACTTAAGCCCACTTTGAGACGGATTATTTGGAGTCATGGAGGTCTACAGCGGAAATACTGGCCCTTCGGCCCGACTTGTCCATACTGCCCAGTTTTCACAATTAATCTAGTCCCATTTGCCTGCATTTGGTCCATATCCCTCCACATCTATCCCACCCATGTACCCATCTAAATGTGATGAAATTGTACTCACTTCCACCACTACCTTTGGCAGCCTGTTCCAGACATTCGTTACCCTTTGTGAGATAAAAATTCTCGTCTTTTTTCAAAAATATATATTGTTAATTAAAATCTTTACAGTCACTAGAATGGTTCAGTGTTGTACAGCATCAGTATATGGAGAACAAACACACATTTGAGTTTGACTGTCCTGACAGTTCCAACAACCCAAAGGCATTTCTTACTTATGCACGATACTATTTACACATATTTGAGACACTGGGAGGACCCAGTGACTGAACGGATCCCATTTATCTTCAGCAGGAAAACGTCAGACAATGGCTTTTCCCCACTGCACCCTGGCAACAGCTGCTCCAAGCTTTAGTGCTTCCCTCAGCACCTAGTCCTGGGCCTTGGAATGTGTCAGTCCGCAATGTTCAGTCAGGGTCAACTCCTCGCTCTGGAAGACCAACAAGTTTCAGGCAGGCCAAAGAGCATCTTCCACCAAGCTGCTGGTCATAGGCTGCACGGTGGCTCAGTGGTTAGCACCACTACCTCACAGCGTCAGGGACACAGGTCCAATTCCACCCTGGGGTAACTGTCTGTGTGGAATTTGTATGTTCTCCCCATGTCTGCATTAGTCCCCTTTGGGTGCTCCAGTTTCCTCCCACAGTACAAAGATGCACAGGTTAGGGTGGATTGGCCATGCTAAATTGCCATAGAGTCTAGGGATGTGCAGGCTGGGTGTGTTAGCCATGGGAAATGCAGGGATAGGGTAGGGGTCTTGGGTCAGGGTGGGATGCTCTGAAAAGGTTGAGGACAGTTTGAGTCAGTTAGGACTATATTCACTGGAGTTTAGAAGAATGGGGGTGTGGGGGATCTCATTGAAACTCAAAATTCTAGCAGGTTAGATGCAGGAAGGATGTCCCCATTGGTGGGGAAGTCCATAACCATGGACCATAGTTTAAGGATGAGGAGTAAATTGTTTAGCACTGAGATGAGGAGACTTTTGTTTTACCCAGAGAGTGGTGATCATGTGGAATTCACTACCACAGAAAGTGGTTGAGGCCAAAATAAGGAGGTAGATTGTGGCTAAAGGGATCAAGGGAAATGGGGGGAGGGTGGCATTGAGAAATTGAGACTCAATGATCAGCCATGATCATAATGAATATTGGAACAGTCTTGAGGGGCCAATTGGCCTACTCCTGCTCCTATCATCTATGTCACTATCTTGAAGGCATGAGACAGAGACAGAAACACTAATATTATAATCCAGAACACACATAAATGTCAACTTCTGTTCTGCGATGTCACCATAAGGAAAGCAAAGAGCTTCCATTTATATTTCACCTTTTACAACATGCCAAAGCCATTTGACAGCCAATGAAGAGCTTCTTTTGTAGATAGAGCTGGAGCTTTTATTTGAAAAGTCGACTGCATGTGCCAGGAAATATGCCCAATTTGCTTGCCCACCCAGGAGGATATTGGTACCATAGCTATGGTGATAACCTTTAGGGCCACAATACTGTCAGGCCAACTGGCTGGGAGAGTGGTTTGAGAACTTGTTGGGGTGAGCTGTTTATAAATTCCACAGAATCCCCAGGCGCAGTTCCCATTTAAGCTGGAATAATGACTGTCCGACCATTGGAAAATCCAGTCCAATAATCAGAATAGAATTAGTAGTCACAAGGACAAATTGATTAATTAAAGAGAATTAATATGGATTTTTGAAAAAAAATTGGTGTTTAACTAATTGCTGGAGTTTTTTTTTGAAGAGATCACAGAAATGTTGTTAATGGTGATGCTTTAATGTAGTGTACCAGGACATCTAGAAGATGTTTGATACAGTGCCAGACAACAGGCTTCAAAGGTACTTTAGAGATCATGGAGTCAAAGGGACGTTGGTAACCTGGATACAGAATTGGCTGAGTGATAGGAAACAGAAAGAAATGTTTATTTTTAAGGTTGTAAGAACGTTTGTCCTGGAGTTTCCCAGTGGTTGGAATTAGGATCTTGGCTTTCGTGATATGTATAAAAAGAACATAGAACATAGAACATTACAGCGCAGTAATGACCCCTTCGGCCCTCAATGTTGTGCCGACCTGTGAAACCAATCTGAAGCCCATCTAACGTACACTATTCCATTATCATTCATATGTTTATCCAATGACCATTTAAATGCCCTTAAAGTTGGCGAGTCTACTACAGTGGCAGGCAGGGCATTCCACGCCTTTACTAGTCTCTGAGTAAAGAACCTACCTTTGACATGAAATGATCTAGGTCTTGGTGTACAGAAGACAAGTTTAAAGTTTGTGGATGATACAAGGCTTGAGAATGTTGTAAGTTATGATGAGGGCACTGTAGACCCTCAAAAGGACATTAACAAGCTGGTGTGATTGGCAGGACTGTGGCAGATGAAGTTCAATGTAGAGAAAATTTGAGGTCATCTAATTTGTTAGAAAGAACATGGAGAGGCAGGACAAACTGAAGGGTGTGCAGGCATAAAGGGACCTTGTTGCATTTGTGTCTAAATCATTAAAGGGGCAGGAATCAGTGATTTAATTCGAATTATTATTGTCATACGTACCTAGGTTCAGTGAAAAGTTTTGTTTTGTGCACAGTACAGGCAGCTCGTACCATACAAAGTGCATTATAGAACAGAGCGAGGAATACAATGTTACAGCTGCAGAGAAGGTGCACAGAGAGTGAGATCAACCTTAAATTTAAAGTTTGAGAGGTCCATTCGGAAGTTTAATAACAGCAGGAAGAAGCTATTCTTGAATCTTTTGGTACGTGTATTTAAGCTTCTGTATCCTCTGCCCAATGGAAGAGGTTAGAAGAGATTATAACTGGGGTGGGAGCGATCTTTGATGATGTTGGCTGCCTTTCTGAGGCCGCGATGCATCCAGATAAGATTCTTTCTACGGTGCCTCTATAAAAATTGGCAAGGGTCTTTACAGACAAGTTGAATTTCCTTAGCATCCTGAGGAAGTAAAGGGGTTGTTGTGCTTTCTTGACCATTGCTTCAATGTGGATGGACCAGGACAGATTTTTAGGGATCATCACTCCCACAAACTTGACACTCTTGACCATCTCCACCTCAGCACTGTTAATATAGACAGGAGTGTGCCTTCCTCCTTGATTCCATAAGAGAGCAGTTAATAAATCATATAATACACTAGGGTTTATTACTCAGGGCATAGAGTAAAGAATAAGAAGGTTATTCTAAACTTGTATAAGCCACAAGTTGACCTCAGCTAGAGTCTTGTGTGCAGCTCAGGGTGCTGCGGTTTCAGGAAGGAGGTGACCACCTTGGAAAGAGTTCAGGAGAGGTTTACATGAGTGGCTCCAAGGATGAAACTCTTCAGTCATGAGCATAGATTGGAGAAGTTGGAACTGTTTTCCTCAGAGTAGAGAAGGCTGAAAGGAGATTTCAAAAGAAGTTTTCAAAATTATGAATGGTCTGGATAGAGTTGGTAAGAAGTCATAAGCCACAGAGGACCAGTAACATCACTGCCCATTAGAAGAAGATGATGGTTATGTGTTGGTTGAGAGTAGGAGTGGGGTAGGAGGGTAAAAGGGTATCCATGAACTACAGGCAGGAGAGGATTGGACTTGCACTGTTAGCTTTATTCCCAACATACTCGAACAAACTAACCTACAGATGTAACCAACTCCCCCTCTGTCTAAGGTGAATAGGAGAAATAAAAACTGTTCCCATTCAAAAAAGGGTCAAAAGCAAAAGGGCGCGGACTTAAAGTGATTTGCAAAAGAAACACATGTAATGTAACAAAAAAAGACACAGTTAAGAGTTAGGATCCGGAATATATTACCTGGGAATGTGGGTGAGGCAAATTGAACTAAAGATTTCAGTGAAAAGATTGGATGGTTGTTGGACTAGAACCAATATACAGGGTTACAGGGGAATGCCAGGAGAGTGGTACTAAGTCAGAATGCTCACTTGGAGAGTTGGTGCAGGTTCAAGTGGGCTGAACGGTCTCCTTCTGCAAAATAACAATTCTGTTTTTAAACAAGAAGAAAATTCACAGACTTACAAAGCTCTGAGAGAGAAACGTCTCCATCTTATCACCTCCATATGGTTCAGTCTTTCTTTCTCTACCTGTCGCACTCCAGACCGATGACACAATTATCTTCGTTACCCAATGTTAAGCTGTTGACCTGTTACGATGCGCATTCTCCTGGAAGGACAGACCACAGCTCTCTACGTTGAATGCATTCAGAGAAAGATATTGGCTTAATGTGATTAAGTTGCCCTTCACTGCGTTCCAAATGATAATGGAAACCTGGAGTGGATGCTGATTACTGCCAAATTTCCAGCCCCCAATTAACTCAAACACATTGCAGGATCTATAAGCCATTACTTACTCTGCTGGCTGCATATTAGAAAATAGCTGAGCAGCCATGCAGAATGGGACAATCATCTATCATTTGCTCAGAGATACGGTCCATTGTTAAGACCGATTAGAGGGAGGCTTGCTCTGTATCTAACCTCCGCTATGCCTGACCTAGGATTGATAGACTGATTGATTCTGAAGCTGCTATTTAACCAGAGGGACAGAGCTGAAGCAGTCCATTAGCACCACATGTTAAGTCTCACACTGAAAAGCTCCCACCGTCACAAACAGAAACAAAGGATGGCCTTGCATTCTACACCTATCAATTGTCCACAAGGTACTCGTCTGAATAACAACCAATCAGGAGAGGAATTCACTATCACTTAATTGAGATTGCCCAGAGAATAATTGAAATATGACATCTGAAATAGTTTTCATCACTCTATATGAGATTTACATTGAATCTTTAGTACTAAAGCAAACCATTAATGTGTTTTTATTCACATGAGAGATGTAGGTGTCAGTGGCTGGAGCCAGCATTTATTGTCCGTCCCTAGTTGCCCCCTTGAGAAGGTGGGGGTGAGCTGCCTTCTTGAACCGCTGCAGTCCACCTGCTGTAGGGTTGACCCACAATGCCCTATGGGAGGGAATTCCAGGATTTTGACCCAGCAACAGTGAAGGAATGACGATGTATTTCCAAGTCAGGATGGTGAGTGGCTTGAAGGGGAACTTGCAGGGGATGGTATTCCTGTGTATCTGCTGCCCTTGTCCTTCTAGATGGAAGTGGTCATGGGTTTGGAAGGTGCTGTATGAGAATCTTTGGTGAATTTCTGCAGTGCATCTTGTAGATAGTACACACTGCTGCTACTGAGCGTCAGTGGTGGAGGGAGTGAATGTTTGTGGATGTGGTGCCAATCAAGTGGGCTGCTTTGTCCTGGATGATGTCAAGTTTCTTGAGTGTCGTTGGGGCTGCACTCATCCAGGCAAGTGGGGAGTATTCCATCCCACTCCTGACTTGTGCCTTGTAGATGGTGGACAGGCTTTGAGGAGTTGATCTGGCTTGTTTCTGTGCTAATCCTGCGCTCGAGTTCCCTCCTAACCTAATTCTTCTCACCCTATCAGCAGAACACGCTACTCCTTTCTCCCTCATTTTCATACTGAACTTCCCTTTCGAGGCATCTTTGCTATTTTCCCAATAATTACACACAGTAGCAATTTCTAGCACTCACTGAGCAAAGACGTTTCTCCTCAATTTCCCACATAAATTATGACTGGTTACTTACTGCTTATGGCCTTGAGTTCTGGAAATTTATCTGGAAGATGAAACATTTTCTCTGCATCTATCTTGTCTAAAGTAGCAGTCTTGTGGTGCAATGGGTAGCATTCCTACCGTTGAGCTAGAGTCAAGGCTTACTCCAGGATTTAGCAGGAACTGCAGACGCTGGAGAGTCTGAGATAACAAGGTGTGGAGCTGGATGGACACAGCAAGACAGGCAGCATCAGAGGAGCAGGAAAGCTGACATTTCGGATCTGGACCCTTCTTCAGGATTTGATGGCTAAGGAAGGCGCGTTCATAAAGCAGCCAACCAGGTTGATTGTCGAGTTGTAAATCCTCTGAAATGCTCCAGTAGGAGGCATTAAGAGCCAGGAGAATACTGAAGCTGCAATAGTCAGCAATCCAGTCAACAGTTTTCATGTTACTACGGTAGCTTGGACTCAGTGAGTGGTCTGTGATGCACCACCTTATCAAATCCTATCTCCATTTTCAATATCTCTATCAGGATTCGCTAAGGCTTCTTTTTTGTTGAGAGAAAAAAACCAGAGAGAAATACCAGTACAGAACAGTAACCTGTCTTCGTGAAGCATTATTCCGGTTAGATGTCAGTGGAGCAGAACTCTCCAGCCAGATATCATCTGCTCAGCCCACTCTTTTCTTTCTGTCTCATTTCTTCCTTTCTCTCCCTTCTCTCAGCCTTGGATACCCAACCCTAGCCTCTAAACTGGGGTTGGTGGTTGTGGCCTGGAGTAGGGACACCAGTGACCAGTGGTGCAGAGCAGGGACACCAGTGACCAGTGGCTGGGAGCAGGGACACCAGTGACCAGTGGCCGGGAGTGGGGACACCAGTGACCGTGGCCTAGTGTGGAAGTGGGGGAAACCAGTGGTCAGACCATGCAGATGCCCCCTGTGCTGGTCTGCTGCAGATACCCCTTGGAGAGAGACTGTCATGTTTGTCTTTTTAACTTTTCTTCTCGTATTTCCAACCTATGGTTATGCTGTGTATATCTGTAATGTAACCTTTTATTTTCTTCATTTCTCCATTCTGTAACCAAGCGTTATGCCTCGGTACTCTGTACCTTAGATGGTGCCAGGGGCTGGTGTGTCATTGTTACACTGTAACTAAGCCCTAACTAACTGAAGAATCTGTACCTAGGCGCTGTGAGTGGTGACTTGTAAACTTTTCACTGTACTCATTTGAACATGTAACAATAAAGCAAACTCAATTCAATCCAACTATTCTGAGGTGTACCAAACAAATTGGACCAGTGATAACAAGCATGGGGCTGGATGAACACAGCAGGTCAAGCAGCATCATAGGACCAGTGCGCATTCTTTGCAAGTCTTACTGGTTACTTATTCTGTGAAATCGACCTGATTACTGTATCCACTCACTCTTGTTATACCTTCTACATTTCTCCAGTGAATCTACAATCCCTTCGGTAATATGGAAGTCAGAAATCTTCAAACCACTCCAACAAGGTTCTGTATATGATTCATACAATTTCTCTGCTTTTCGAATCTAATTCTCGGAAATGAATGAAAGCACTTTCCTTATATTTTCTATTACCTTGTAACAAAGAATGGTAGGGAATGACTGAATGGCTAATTGGGGAGAATAAATGAGAGCACAAGAGAAAGACAGATAGAAATTTAAAAGCAGATAGGAAAAATTTCCATAGATATCTAAAATGGAGAAGAACAAATAATGTGTGTTTATCCTCTAAAGGGTTAATAGGAGGTAATGAAGAAATGGCACATATAATTAATAGATATTTTCACTATAGGAAATATTAACATCCCAGAAATAGCTATAAATTAGGGTATTGAAGGAAGAGAGGAATTTGGTGAAATTATAGTTATGGTGATGCCCTAGCGGTAATATTGCTGGACTGTTAATCCAGAGACCCAGATAACATTCTGGGGACCTGGGTTCAAATCCTGCCATGGCAGTTGATGGAATTTGGATTCAATAAATATCTGGAATTAAGAATCTAATGATGACCATGAATCCATCGTCGATTGTTGGAAAAACTCATCTGGTTCACTCATGTCCTTTATGGAAGGAAACTGCCATCCTTATCTGGTCTGGCCTACATGTGACTCCAGACCCACAGCGATGTGGTTGACTCTTAACTGCCCTCTGGGCAATTAGGGATGGGCACTAAATGCTGCCTAGCGAGCAATGCCCTCAGCCTGTGAATGAATGAAGAAAAAAAAACTAAGGAAGCTGTGGTGAGCAAACTCAAGGAATTGTGGATTGATAGGATTTCAGCATCCTGATGGGCTTCATCCTGAGAACTTAAAAGCATTGAGGTATTAGAAGCTTCAGTGCAATTTCCTAAAATAGACTATAATTTCAAAATTCATGCTTCTCTACCCATTAAACAGGAAAGCAACAAACTATTCTCTACAAAGAAGCATTTATTTATTTGTGGGAAGTGGGTGTCGCTGGCTGGCCAGCATTTATTGACAGTCCCTAGTGGGGCGAGGCAGGGAACAGGAAACTATAAGTCAGCTAGTTTGATATCTAATGTGGGGAAGCTTCTTGTGTAAATTATTGAGGAAGTCATAACTGACCACTTGGAAAACTCAAGGTTATCATGTTCAACTAATCTGCTGGAATCTTTTGAAAGAGGAACTTGCGCTGTGGATAAAGGGAAGGTAGACGAAATACCATAGTCAGGATTATGAAAGGCACCTGAAAAAGTTCACATTCAATGTCATTGTGCCAAGTATGGGGTCAGGGTGTTGGGCACAGCACACTGCAATGGAGGGAAGACTGGCTGGCTGGCAGAAAACAGAGAGTATACTGATTGGCAGGATTTAACATGTAGGTTCCTACAGAGACCAGTTCTGGGCCCTCAGCTTTTTATAAGTTATGGCAATGCCTTAGATGAGGGGTGCTCGAAGGCAAGGTGGTTAAATTTGAAAATATGCCGTAAATTATCATAACTAGGATGCAGACCAACATCAATGAGTCAGGTCAATGTGACAAAATCTGGCAGACACGGCACAGTGTGAGTTAATGAGAAGTTAATGTTCACTTTAGCATGAAAGATAAAGAAGCAGAATCCTGAGGTGCAGAGGGATCTAGGTGTTCCAGTTCATGAGTCACAACGAGTCCAAGATGGCGGCAAGTAGGGCTACCGAGGCTCACCCACTTCTCTTTTCTATTGCTCTCCCTTGTCTCATTTTCTTTCACCTTCTTCTTACTTATGTCTTGTGAAGAGCTCAGCTCACGGCAGCATTGGCAAGGCGAACACAGCGCAGATGGGTGGACGAGGAATTGGAGGTGAGTTTTGGTTCTTGGTGGCATCTGCTTGAACTAGGCGGTCGGAATGCCGACTCACGGTGGCTGCAGGAGAGGAAGAGTTTGGGTTATCCATGGCATCTGGGGTTGGTGGAGGTGATCTCAGTGTGGCCTCATGGTGGGGTCGGTGGAAGTGATGCCAGTATGGACTCATGGCGGAGTCGGTGGAGGGGATCCCAGTATGGAATAATGGCAGGGTCGGTGGAGGTGATCCCAGTATGGACTCGTGGCGGTGTCGGTGGAGGTGTTCCCAATATGGCCTCATGGCGGTGTCCATGGAGGTGATCCCTGGATGGCCTCATGGCAGTGTTGATGGAGGTGATCCCAGGATGGCCTCATGGCAGTGTCGGTGGAGGTGATCCCAGTATGGAATCATGGCAGTGTCGGTGGAGGTGATCCCAGCATGGCCTCATGGCAGTGTCGGTGGAGGTGATCCCAGTATGGAATCATGGCAGTGTCGGTGGAGGTGATCCCAGTATGGACTCATGGCGGTGTTGGAGGAGGTAATCCCAGTATGGACTCATGGCAGTGTCGGAGAAGGTGATCCCAGTATGGACTCATGGCAGTGTCGGTGGAGGTGTTCCCAGTATGGACTCGAGGCTGTGACGGAGGAGGTGATCCCAGCATGGACTCGTGGCAGGGTCGGTGGGGGTGGTCTCAGTATGGACTTGTGGCAGTGTCGGAGGAGGTGATCCCAGTATGGACTCATGGAAGTGACGGTGGAGGTGATCCCAGCGTGGACTCATGGCAGTGTCGGTGGAGGTGATCCCAGTGTGGACTCATGTCAGGATCGGTGGAGGTGATCCCAGTGTGGACTCATGGAGATGTTGCTGGAGTTGATCCCTGTGTGGCTTCATGGAGGTGTCGGTGGAGGTGATCCCAGTGTGACCTCATGGAGGTGTCGGTAGAAGTGATCCTAGAATGGCTGCATGGCAGTGTCGGTGGAGGTGATCCCAGTGAGACTTCATGGGGGTGTCGGAGGAGGTGATCCCAGTGTGACCTCATGGAGGTGTCGGTGGAGGTGATCCTAGAATGGCTGCATGGCAGTGTCGGTGGAGGTGATCCCAGTGAGACTTCATGGAGCTGTCGGAGGAGGTGATCCCAGTATGGACTCATGGCAGGATCGGTGGAGGTGATCCCAGTGTGGACTCATGGAGGTGTCGGTGGAGGTGATCCCAGTATGGACTCATGGCAGGGTCGGTGGGGGTGGTCTCAGTATGGACTTGTGGCAGTGTCGGAGGAGGTGATCCCAGTATGGGCTCAATGGAGGTGACGGTGGAGGTGATCCCAGCATGGACTCATGACAGTGTCCGTGGAGGTGATCCCAGCATGGACTCATGGCAGTGTCGGTGGAGGTGATCCCAGTATGGACTCGAGGCAGTGTCGGTGGAGGTGATCCCAGTGTGGACTCGAGGCGGTGTCGGTGGAAGTGATCCCAGTGCGGCCTCATGGAGATGTCGGTGGAGATGATCCCAGGATGGCCCTATGGTGGTGTCGGTGGAGGTGATCCCAGGATGGCCTCATGACGGCGTCCGTGGAAGTGATCCCAGTATGGCCTCATGACGGTGTCCGTGGAGGTGACCCCAGTATGGACTCATGGCAGGTTCGGTGAAGGTGATCCCAGTATGGGCTCATGGCAGGGTCGGTGGAGGTGAGCATTGTCCTCATCCGAGGCCCAGTTGTTTCGCAGGTGGCTGCGTTGGTGAGGTCCAGTGAGGACACGTGGTATCGTTGGCGTCGGTGGAGGCAAGGCTGTGCCTGATGTCGGTGACTTTTATTCCTCTGGCAGAATGGGGTGACCGATGACTGGGCATCCCCAGGCCCGTGCCTGGACACTTAACAAGGACCGTATGATTAAACTTTATTTGTTCTTTTCTCCACAGTTTTACTTATTTCCCTGCGGCTCCTGAGTGTGGTCGCACACTTTCCACTGTAATTTGTAACTCGTGACAATACATAATTCAAATAAACAAATCAGTCAGTTTGTATGCGGGTAGAGCAAGTGGGGAAGGTGTCTAATGGGATGCTACCTGACGTTACACTAGGAATTGAACATAAAGTGAGCTTGAGTTACACAGGGCGTTGGCAAGGTCTGTCTGTTTGACAATACTCTCCAGGGCCCCACCATTAACCATATCAGTCCTGCCCTTGTTTGCCTCACCAAAATGCAATGCCTCACATTTATCTGAATTAAACTCCATCTGCCACTCCTTGGCCCATTGGCCCATCTGATCAAGATCCCTATGTACTCTTCGACAGCCTTCTTCGCTGTCCACTATATCAACAGTTTTGGTGTCATCTGTGAATTTATTTACAATGCTTCCTATATTCTCACCCAAATCGTTTATACAAGCCTGCAAGGGCTCTATGTGTTAGTATAGCGCCAGTCTGTGTGGACTGGGTCTCAATGTAGACAATATGGGGAGAGGGGTGTTTGGTGTTCCAGCAGCACATTTTAAATCCACTGTCCCCCCAACCCCACATATGGCAAACAAGAAATGTGGCATTCAAACATGCAACAAACCTCCTAGCACACTCTGGCTACACAGACATTTCGTAAAATCCCTACAGTATAGAAGCAGGCCATTCAGCCCACACTCTACCTCCAAAGAACATCCCAACCAGACTAACTCCCTCACCCTATCCCTGTATTTCCCATGCACGCACCACAGTAAAATTAAGCTAGCCCATGCAGCCAATCCACCCTAACCTGCACATCTTTGGCCTATAGGAGGAAATCAGAGCACCTGGAGCAAACCTGCATAGACACAGGCAGAATGTGCAAACTCCA
Organism: Ginglymostoma cirratum; assembly: GCA_024137785.1. Lineage (NCBI taxonomy): Eukaryota > Metazoa > Chordata > Chondrichthyes > Orectolobiformes > Ginglymostomatidae > Ginglymostoma > Ginglymostoma cirratum. The sequence goes on along the minus strand of JAHRHZ010000008.1, from coordinate 7,726,553 downwards.
CACAGACAGGCATCTGAGAGTAGGATTGAACCTGGGTCCCTGGTATGGTGAGGCAGCAGTGCTAGCCACTGAGCCACCCTAAATGCTAGCAACTGAGCCACAGCTAAAACTAGAGATGTCCCTTAGAAACGAGGAGAGAAAAAGCCTTTCAAAACTTTTGACTGGCTTTTGACGAAGGATGGTGCAATCTGATCTTATAAAGCGACCTTCAAAGCAAGTATGATATCGTGTTATCTGGAAAGCCCAGTAGTATGACAGCTTTGTGAAGCAAAAAAAAATGAAACTGCCACAGGAGATGAGAAGGTATTGATCCCTCGATGACGGCTTTCAGTCTCTGGGGCGTATCTGTCAGTCTTGGTCACTCTGCAATGAGCCTCATTTCCTTCCTGCCTTTTATTACATGAGATGAGTTTATGGTAAAATAGAAAGATTTCTGTCACTGGGATCTTTAATGATTTTTACAGCTCTGCAGCCTGAGGTAACAGTGACTGAAGATTATTAAAAGGGCAACAACTTCACTGATTCCAGTTGAAAAGTGAGCCAAGCCCAGAGATCAGTGGGATCCACATGGGGCTGGAGTTTATCCCCGCCCCAGACGATGCTATTTAAATGCAGCAAGTTTCTGTTAGCTGTTAATTTGTATTTTGTTGCAGTGCTCCTTCTGCTTCGAAAGAAATAAAGGGGAGCTTTTCTTTCTGTACAAAAATGGAGAGTAAGGTGTTGGTGGAAAACTGAGACAATTCTAATTCAGCCCCGACTACCCTATAATTAAAATCATTAAAGACAAAAGGGGAAATTAAAGGCTCTTGTATCCAGGAATGAAGGCAATAGCAACTGGCAAATACCACCGTTTATGGTGATCACAGAACAAGCCAGGCTCAGAGGGACAAATGAATAAGATTAATTCCAGTCACAAATTCAGTAAAGTGACAGCACTTGCCATCATAGATTTCCTACAGTGCAGAAAGAGGCCATTCAGCCCATTGAGTCTGTATTAAACCTTCAAAGAGCTTCCCAACCAGATCCACCTCCCATCTCCATTACCCAACATTTAGCCAATCCACCCTAACCTGCTCATCCCTGAACACTATGGGACAATTTAACGTGGCCAATCCACCTTAACCTGCCCACCTTTGGACTGTGGGAGGAAACTGGAGCACCTGGAGGGAGCCCACACAGACACAAGGAGAACGTGCATACTCCACACAGACAGTCCTGAGGGTAGGTTTGAACCCGGCTGTGAGGCAACAGTGCTAACCACTGTGCTGCCACAGTTCACCTTCTCAGCCTGTCTCCTTACCTGAGGCGTGGTGACCCTCAGGTTAAACCACGCTGTAACGAGAGTTCAGCACGATAGCGACTTTACTTTCACTCCCTCATTGCCACGACATCAAAATCCTGGAGCTGCCTCCTTAACAGCACTGTGAATAGCCCTGCATTAGCCGGACTGCAGAAGTTCAGGTTGGAGTCTTCTCGAGAATAATGCTAATGGGCAGCGGGGTTGGCTTTTCATGTGATGGTCACATCCCACAAAAGAATTAACAAAATGAAAGAACTGACTCCACTCTATCAATTCCAACCTTGAAATAAAGCCACTAAATTCACTCCTGGTCAGTACAGATTGCTGCATTTAGGATAGAAAAGCCCTTTGTTTTTTCCCTTTCATCAAATAAGTTGTTGATTTGATTGTCAGAGCTGTGAGGCAGTGATGTTAATCACTGGGCCACCATGTCTCCCAACTGGTCTTCAAAGTGAACACATGCATTTTAACCTGGCTGGCTGTATGACATGGTTGGCTGGTGCTGAGTTCATGCCCTGAACTGGAGGAGGCACCATCCAGCTTCCAAATGGAATAAGAATGAAGTGGCAGCTGGAAACATGCATGCCTGAGACACTGTTCCTCATGCTGAGAGAGTGAATCTCACGGTTCATTCATAATTACACCCAGGCTGGTGCACTGCCTTGCTCTGGCTTTAGGGATGGTTGAGTGGGAAATGGTGGGAGATGGAGCAGTAATGTCAATAGTATCTCCACGTGACTCCCTATCAAGACCGCACCCTCCAGTTGGTGCTGGGGACAGAAATTCCACGTAGCAGTGACAAGGTGAGTGATGGAGATAACTGCCTTCCAACAATCCGCTCCTCGGCTGCTGGGTACCAGGCAGGGGACAAATCTTGGTGATGCTAGTGCTCTTCACAATCCACACTGAGCCTACATCCTCTCTCTCTCTTTCCCTCTCACACCATCACAGCGAGCTGCCCAGCTGCAATCCTCAATAGGTATCACTACTTTACCCACTTTCAACCCTTGCTCCTGACCTTTGTGCCAGCACTCTCCGAGCCTTAGGCCCTATGCCCAGTTTTTGCCCCTGCCTCCAGCTTTTGCTCCGAATCCGAGCTCTTTCCCCCCACACCAGCCTGTGCCCCCCACACCAGCCTTTGCCCTCCACACCAGCCTTTGCCCCCCACACCAACCTTTGCCCTCCATACCAGCCTTTGCCCCTATTTCCAGCCTTTACCCCATTCCCAGCCTTTAACCTCAATCCCATCTTTGCTCCTGCTTCCAGTCTTTTGTCCCCACTCCCAAATTTTTCCACATTTCCAGTCTTTGCCCCCACTCCCAGCCTTTGCTCCCTTTCCCAGTCTTTGTCCCCAATCCCAACATTTTCCCCATTCCCAGTCTTTGCCCCCACTCCAGCCTTTGCACCCAGGACTAGTCTTTGCCTCCATTCCCAGGCTTTGCCCCCACTAATAGCCTTTGCCCCCATTCCCAGCCTTTGCCCCCATTCCCAGCCTTTGCCCCACTCTCGAAGTTTGCCCTGACTCCCAGCTATTGTCCCCTACAATCAGTCTTTGCCCTCGTTCCCAGTCTCTTCCCTATGATCTCCAGACCCGTGGAAATCCAGTCATGGTGAGGCTAATCAGACCATGTGTAGCCGGTGGCATTACACACGGAGAGTACGACATTGACTGCACATGCACATGTTTATTCTGTAACCGATATCATTGGGGCCCAGTTGCATATTCACAAGTGGCCATTGTGGTACCCATCATTGTTCCTGGGTCAATGGCTCCAATGAAATGATACTTACTGACAACATGTTCATTTCCAGTGACATCACATCCTCGCCTTGTCACAATGTCACTGGAGATGACGATGCCCCTGCAGCATGTGATCATATCATTTCAATTTCATCATCTTTGTGCGTGTTTATGTCATACCTTCGCACTGCAGAAGCATCCAGTATTTTGTCAATGATCACCCATAAGATTTGGGAGCAGAATTAGGCCATTCAGCCCACCATGTCTGCTTGGCCATTCAATCATGGCTGACATGTTTCTCAACCCCATTCTCCTGCCTTCTCCCTGTAACTCTTGAACCGCTTACTAATCGAGAACTATCTCCGGTCCTAAATGGACAAAATGACTTGGCCTCCACTCTGTCCTAAATCCCAACTTATTTCCTTTGGACACTTGTTGGTTGTCCACTTCAGGAGCCTGATGGAACACTAGCCTGAACAAGCTTATCTCCAATGACACTCAAGAAGGTTCCACACCATCCAGAGGGAAGCAGCCCACTTGTAACAGCGGGGTGTGAACTCTCTACAAGATGGACTTGCAGCAACGTGCCAAAGCTTCCAGAGCACCTTCCAACTCGTGGTGTTGAGCTTCAACAAGGACATAGGCAGAAGTCACCAAGAAACTCCATCGCCTGGAAATTCTCCCTTAAGTTTAGTTCTCCTTCAGCAGAGTCAAAGTCCTGGAACAGCCTTCCTAACAGCACTCTGGGTAACCGTACACCACATAAACTGTAGCATCAACAAGGCAGTTCACCTTGACAGAGGCAATTAGTAACGGGCAATAAGTGAAGCTCACATACCTTGAACGAGTCAAAAAA
>JAHRHZ010000008.1:7706919-7722256 GCA_024137785.1 Ginglymostoma cirratum | reverse complement strand
AAGAACACAAACCTACATTGGATGATAAAGTAGATAACTGGCATTGTATTGCCAATAAAATTTACCATTTATCTGAAAATACTGAAAAGCCTGGAGGATCACGTTTTCACTCGAAATCCAGGCTAAGTGATGGGATTTTAGTCGCCATTATAGCTGTACCCCTTCTTCTGATCATGATTCAAACCATGAATAAGATCATTAGTGCTTGAATAAAATAGCATTGACCTTTCAGATAATCACTTTTAATTATTTAATATCTTTTTTTAATCTATACATCTCATTTACAATACACACAGCTTTCATCCAATCCCAAGGGGCTGATAGGAAAACAAGCTCATCAGATCTTAATTAAAGTTTCTTGCTCTCGACGAATGGTTTTTTGAATTCTCTAGCCATTCCCAATCCCCCATTCCCCCCCTCCGACTTTCGCCTTATTCTGAAATATTTTCAAGATTTATTACAGTTATCCATTTACAGGCCACAGGGTTCTGATTCTGAACTGTCACAGAATCCCTGCAGTGCAGGAGCAGGTCATTTGATCCATCAAGTCCGCACTGACCCTCTGAAGAGATCTACCCGTCCATCAACCTTAGTTCTGCAACCCTGCATTTCCTATGACCAATCCAGCTAAACCTGCACATCATTGGGCTGTAGGAGGAAACTGGAGCACACGGAGGGGAAACCCACACAGACACAGGTAGAATGTGCAAACCACACACAGACAGTCACCTGAGGAGGGAATCGAACCCAGGCCCCTGGTGCTGTGAGGAAGCAGTGTTAACCACTGAACCACCAACAAAACCTACAAAAGCGACATCAGGTGATATGTCGCCTCGACTGCCTCACCTAGTCGAACTGCCTTTTGCTCTTCCCCTCTGTAATTTTAGCGATAAATAAATGAGGTGCACTTTAATAATTTTATTGCTAGAGTATTAATCCAGAGACACAGGTAATGTTCTCGATACTTGGGTTTAGATCCCACCACTGAAATTTGAAATCAAGTAAAAAAATTCTGGAATTAAGGCTCTAATAATGACCATGAAACTGAGGTTGAATGTCAGGAAGAAATTATCTGATTTACTAATGCCCTGTGTTCAGTTCTGGTCACCACATTACTGGAAGGATGTGGAGGCTTTGGAAAGGGTGCAGAAGAGGTTTACCAGGATGCTGCCTGGATTAGAGCTATAAGGAAAGGCTAGAATATCTCGGATTGCTTTCTCCGGAGCGGCAGAGGCTGAGGGGAGACCCACAGCAATGTGGTTAACAACTTAACTGCCCTCTGGGCAATTAGGGATGGGCGATAAATGTTGGCCCAGCCAGAGATGCCCACATCCTGTCAATGAATTTTTTAAAAATTGGAATGTTTGATGTAAAGAAAATTCTTGTTTCGTTTTTTTTTTGTACATCAAAGAGATGCTGGTTCAGACAATTAAAAAACAATTTTGTCCATCCACTGTCAGCATTAGAACTTAGAACAGCCCAGCACAGGCCCTTCGGCCCACGATGTTGTGCTGAACTTTTACCCTAAACCTAAGGTCTATCTAGCCTCCTCCCCTATCTTATACTATCATCCATATGCCTATCTAATTGCCGCTTAAATGCCCCGAATGAGGCCAACTCCACTACCCTCTCCGGCAATGCATTCCACTTTGAGTTCTCTTGCTCCAGGAAAGCAATGTAAGAAATATGACACTGCCTTGGCACATGTGCTGCATGGATTAGATAGGGAGTAAAGTCCTTTCAAATATTTTCAGCTGAAAGTAAATTTCGCTCTGTCCCCCATCAAACTCCCAGGACAGGGTCAGCGCAGGGTTAGATACAGAGTAAAGCTCCCTCTACACCGTCCCCCCGACCAAACACTTCGAGGATGGGGCAGCACAGGGCTAGATACAGAGAAAGGATCCCTTTACACAGTCCCCATTGCCAAGGAAAGATGAGTGCTGTCAAATATATTCTCAAATAAAGTGTAAATATTCTTCTGTATTTCACCAGCAAGCGCAGTCAAGTGAAATAACACCCAGAAATACATTGGGTTTATATTCAAGGCTGAATTAGATGGATGTTTCTTTGAGAAGGAGTATTTTGGTATTAGGGAGAGGGTGGGGGCTGGGGAAGGCTGAATGGTATGATTAAGCCCACAATCAGCTCCGCCACGATTCTGTCAGATAGCAGGGCAGATCCAGGGCCGAATGGCAGCGTCTTGCTCCCCATTCTTGTGCTGTTATGCAAAATTGCCCACAGCTTCCTAATTTACGGTCAGTTACACTTATGATCAAGAGTAGACTGATTGAGGAGGAGGGGATCATTAGCTGGGTTGGATTTGTCCTGCTTTTTTCGTGTACAGGGCTATTTTCCAGGTAGATGCCAGTGTTGGAACAACTTAGCGAAGGGTGTGACAAGTTTGGGAGCACAAGTCTTCGTTACTATTGCTGGAATATTGTCAGGACCCAGAGGCTTTGTAGTGTCCAGTGCCTCCAGCTGTTTCTTGATATCACGTGGAGTGAATCGAATTGGCTGGAGACTGATATCTGTGATGCTGGGTACCACTGGAGGAGGCCAAGATGGATCATCCACTCGGCATTTCTGGCTGAAGATTTTCATGAATGCTTCAGCCTTACCTTTTGTGCTGATGCATTCAACAAAGATGGGACCGGAAATTAAAGAGTTGTTTTTATTCTTTCAGCTATTTGGAACTACTCTGTGATAACCCCTACAAGTCCTGGTGGGGGGGTGGGGGAGGTCATTAATTAATCTCCTGGCCGACCTTGGCTTGTATGAAGTTCCCTTGGAAACAGGCAATGGCCTGTAGCTTACTTTAAGGTAGGGAGGGGCAGGCTGTCTTATGGTAGGGTCTATACCCTCGGACCAAGAGGCCCAGGTTTGAGTCCCACCTGCTCCAGAAGTGTGTAATAACATCTCTGAAGCTGTTGATTAGAAAAAGAAGTCAGATTTTAAAAAATTATAAAGCAGACCCATAGCCTCTTGTAAAGCAGTGGTAGTATCCCTACCTTTGAGGCTAAAGGTCCTGGTTCAGGTCCTGCCTGCTCCAGAGGTGTGTAATAACACCTCTGAACGGGTTAAAAAAATTATAAAGCAGACCCAGGGATTTGTCTGCAGAACTGTCTGTGATGAGGCTATGGATACCATGAGAATTGAGTCTGCTTTGGTGATCAACAATAAAGGATGTTCCTTTCCAATCAGTCTCCCTGAGGTATTTCATACTCCGACTGACTTTTTAAAGTGATTTTGTTTGAATAATCAATCCCAATTATTGGCATTCATTCATTATCAAGCATCCATTCCCCCCACCACCGATGCTCAGTAGCAGCAGTGTGTACTATCTACAAGATGCACTGCAGGAATTCACCAAAGATCCTCAGGGATCACCTTCCAAATACACGACCACTTCCATCTTGAAGGACAAGGGCAGCAGATACATGGGAACCCCACCCCCTGCAAGTTCCCCTCCAAGCCACTCACCATCCTGACTTGGAAATATATTGCTGTTCCTTCACTGTTGCTGGGTCAAAATCCTGGAATTCCCTCCCTAAGGGCATTGCAGGTCAACCCACAGCAGGTGGACTGCAGCGGTTCAAGAGGGCGGCTCACCCCCACCTCCTCAAGGGGGCAACTAGGGACAGGCAATAAATGCTGGGCCCAGCCAGCCACACCCACATCCCACAAATGAATTTTTAAAATTGCCAAAAAGACCGGGAAGTATGGTGTGTTGGAAATTAAAATAACATAGAGTCATACAGCACAAAAACGGACCCTTCAGTGCAACCAATCTATGCTGACCATAATCCCAAACTAAGAACACTTGGGATAAATTCCCATCCATGGGTCGGGCTGAGTGTGAGTTTGTGGACTTGTCTGAACATCACAGATAGTCTGATACAAAGTGAGTACTTAAATTAATGCTCCACTCAAGAACGCAGGGTATTTTAGCAAGCTTGTCACTTTGTCTGTACTGGTCCATTCAGTTCCACGCTCAGGTGGCTGTATGGAGTTTGCACCTTTTCCCCTGTGCCTGCGTGGGTTTTCTTCGGGTTCTCCAGTTTTCTCCCACAGTCCAAAGATGTGTAGATTAGGGTTGATTGGCTGTGCTAAATTGCCTGTAGTGCCCAGGGATGTGTAGGCTAGGTGGGTTAGACATGGGAAATGCAGGATTCCAGGGGTAGGGTGGCTGGGTAAAGTGCTCTTCAAAGGGGAGGTGTGGAGAGGATGGGCCTGCTTCCACACTGTAGGGATTCTATTCTCTGATACCAGCTTTGGGACCCTAATCAAAGCTGGTTCACAGGGTGATATATCATTAACATTTCAGCAAGGAGTTTTTCAAGAAAAAAACATTGCATTTTTCAATTGCGTCATGATTAATCTTCACTCAGGCGCTAGATCAGAGGGAAGTCATGATATTCCCAAACTGACCAGTGTCTGAAACCTTCAGCTGGCAAATGAGCTGTAACAAAGCTGATAGGAATATTAAAATCTAATCAAACAGTCGAAAATGATTTATCGCTCCGATATAAATCATAAAATATGGATATAAGCAGATAAAAACTAATTTAAACTTCACCCCTTTCCTATTATCTTTAAGCTACTCTCTCCTGCGCTATTTATAACTTTCAATTTTTGACCTCAAGTTCCATTCCTTATTAAGCACGAGATTGTTAGCAGGTCTGGAGTAATAGCTGTCTCCCTGGGTGGCCAGGTTTAGTCAATTTTCAAGTTGGAAGTCAACCTTTTGAGGCATTTTATTCTCATCGATGGACTGGTTGCTTTTCTGAGCCATTTTGAAACTGCAAGGAAGTCTGGGTATCAATTGGCTGAGCGACCTAACAGCAGGACACACTGTCAAGGACAATTAAGGACGGGCAACAAAACAAGAGAGACGACCCACTTCCCATGAAAGAATAAAGGTTAGGAAAATTGCCAACTCAATTCTCAGCCAACGGAAAGGCGCTTTGTTGAAGATTGACATTTGCTACCATAAAAGGGAAGGTGTTGAGTGTTCTTGTGGACACAGTGGTAGTGTCCCTGATTTTGAACCAAGAGGCCTAGGTTCAAGTCCCATCTGCTCTGGATGTGTGTGATAGCTTCTCTGAACAGGTTGCTTCACAAGAAACATATGCATTTATATAGCACCTTTCATGGCAATTTCCCAAAACACTTTACAGCCTGCGAAATACCTTCAAATGGTTTGTCACTCTTGCAACATTGGAAACAAAGGGCTCAGTTTGCAAATAGAAGTTTCCACAAAAGCAGTGATTTTTTTTAAATTACTTTTTCACGGCTTGTGAAAATCGGCATTTACATCAGCATTTTTCACCCATCCCTAAATTACCCTTGAACTGTGTGAGTTGTTAGCCTATTTCGGGGGTGGGGGTGGGGAGGGGTATGTGTGGGGGGTGGTGGGCAATTAAGAGTCAGCCATATTCCTGTGGGTATGGAGTGACATGTAGGCCAGAACAGGTAAAAAACTGCTGATTTTCTGTTCAGCAAAGATACGTTTTTTTGACAATCAATGATAGTTTCACGGTTACAATTACTGAAGCTAAGCTTCTGATCCACAATTTTTCCCTTATTGATTAATTCAATTTAAATCCGGACAGCTGCATTGCTGGGATTTGAACAGATGCCCCAGGCATTTTTGGGATAATTAATCCACCATTATCACCGAACCACCATTGACCTCAGAACCATGGCAGGTCATCGAATGTTGTGATGTCACAGGATCTATCCAAGAACACAGGCAAGAATTCAATTAATCTTATCGTGGTTTTTTCTAAAATACAACAAAAGAGCCGCAGATGTTGGTGATCTCAAACAGGGGAAACAGAATTTGCTGGAGCAACTCAACAGGTCTGCCAGCATCTGTGGGGAGATAAAGCAGAGTAGACTCAGAACTGTTGAGTTTCTCCAGCAATTTCTGCTTTTCATAGGATATGGTCATAGAATCCCTACAGTGTGGAATCAGGCCCTTCAGCCCAACAAGTCCACACTGATGCACAGACCATCCCATCCAGACTCATCACCATATAATCCCCCTAATCTGCACATCCCTGAACACTATGGGTAATTTAGCATAGCCATTCCACTCTAACCTGCACATCTTTGGACTGTGGAAGGAAACTGGAGCACCCGGAGGAAACCCACTCAGACACGAGGAGAACGTGCAAATTCCACACAGACAGTCACCTGAGGGTGGAATCAAACCCAGGTCCCTGGTGCTGTAAGGCAGCAGTGCTAACCACTGAGCCACTGTACAATCCCATGGTTTTCACTTGGGCTTCTCAATGGGCCTGGGGGTTGAGAGAAGGATTGCTGTGAGCTCCTTAAAATCCTCATCCACGAATTGCTGAACTCTTATCTGAAGAAAGATCCCATCCATGAAACATATAAACAAAGAAAATAGGAGCAGGAGTAGACCATTCAGCCCTTCTGGCCTGCTGAACCATTCAATATGATCATGGCTGATCATCCAACTTGGTTGCCATCTTCTCCTCCAATCCTTTGATCCCTTGAGCCCTAAGAACCGTATCTAGCTCCTTCTTGAAAACATTCAATGTTCCAAAGCCCAAAGGCTTTCTGCGGCAGAGAATTCCACAGGGTTCCTACTCTCAGGGTGAAGACATTTCTCCTCATGCCAGTCCTAAATGGCCTACCCTGTATCCTCAGACTGTGACTGCACCCCCCCCACCCAATCTTCTTCCGGGCCCCAGCCCTGGTTCCGGACTCCCTAGACATCCAGGAACATCCTTCCTATGTTTGTCGTGTGCATGGAAAATATTGCCTTCAGTGCATCAGAAACCCTCTGGGCAGTGGTGCTAGTTTACTGTTGAAAGATGAAACTATCGAGTCCTAGCCTACGCCAAGACCTGTCCGGAAGGTTAGAAACTAATAAAAGCTCCATTGGAATCCAACTATTGGTTGTACACAAATGTAAGAATGGTATGAAATCTACAATTTCTATTGAAAAGATGATCATGCAGGATTCCTACACATACCTATCTAAAGCGATACTCATGAATTCCTGGAGCAGTGCGGAAAGTGAGACCCAGAGTAGTGCACGGGGTGCGAGCCCTGGAGCAGCACACAGGGAGTGAGTCTCGGACCAGCGCACGAGGAGTGAGTCTCGGACCAGTGCGCAAGGAGTGAGTCCCGGACCAGCGCACGAGGAATGAGTCCTGCAGCAGCTCACGGAGAGCAAGTCCCAGAGCGGCACACATGGAGTGAGTCCCGGAGCAGCGCACGGGGTGTGAGTCCCGGAGCAGCGCATGAGGAGTGAGTCCCGGACCAGGGCACGGGGAATGAGTGCTGGAGCAGTGCACGGGGAACGAGTCCTGGAGCAGCACATGGGGAGCGAGTCGTGGAGCAGCGCAAGGGGATAGCGTCCTGGGGCAGGCACGGGAAGTGAGTCCTGGAGCACCACATGGGCAGTGAGTCACGGAGCAGTGCACAGGGAGCGAGTCCTGAGCAGGCACGGGAAGTGAGTCCTGGAGCAGCAAGTCCTGGAGCAGCGTGTGGGCAGCAGGTCATGGGCAGAGACTGGTACGGGAGAAACAGTCCTAGAATTTACCTTGGAACAGCTGAGTGCCGGTATGGAGCGGACTGGAGGCTTGGATCGGAGAAAGCTGTTCGGCTGGGGTCTGGTGAGGTCAGACCACGTGTGGAAGCCCTGCACTGAGCTGCTACAATGTAATATCTGTTTGAACTTTTCTTAACCAGGCAGTAATGTCAATCCTTTAACTATGTCTTATTTCTAACTTGTTTTTTTTAAACTCTGTAAAGTAATGCAACTGCTTTTTATTCCTGTTTTGTATCTAAGGTACTTGTACCTAAAAACTGAAAGAACTGTGGATGCTGTAAATCAGAGACAAAAATAGAAATTGCTGGAAGAGCTCAGCAGAACTAGCAGCATTACTGGAGAGAATCAGAGTTAACATTTCTGTTGAGTGACCCTTCCTCAGACCCTTCCTCCTACCTTTGAGTGTTGCCTTGTGTAAAGAAGTTTCATTGTATCGATGGATAGGTACAAAACTGCTCATAGTTCAGATTTCTCATGAGATGTTTCCTGAAGAGAGAATATTTTGTCTGTCTCTTTTAGACATTAGCACTATCGTAAAAAAAACACTGGGACTATATAGCCTGAAAGTAGATATAGGCCCACCATTTCAACCCACCCTCCCATTCCTCAGACGACATGTCCATCCTGGGCCTCCTGCGGTGCCACAGTGATGCCACCCAAATGCTGCAGGAACAGCAAATCATATTCAGCCTGGGAACCCTGCAGCCCAATGGCATCAATGTGGATTTCACAAGCTTCAAATTCTCCCCTCCCCCAGCCACATCCCAAAACCAGCCCAGCTCGTCCCCGCCTCCCTAACCTGTCCTTCCTCTCACCTATCCCCTCCTCCCACCTCAAGCCCCACCCCCAGCTCCTATCTACTAACCTCATCCCGCCCCCTTGACCTGTCCGTCCTCCCTGGACTGACCTATCTCCTCCCTACCTCCCCACCTACACTCACCTTTACTGGCTCCATCCCGCCTCTTTGATTTGTCTGTCTCCTCTCTACCTATCCTCTCCTCTGTCCATCTTCTCACTGCATCCCCATCTCTCCCTATTTATTTCAGAACCCTCTTCCCCTCCCCCATTTCTGAAGAAGGGTCTAGGCCCGAAATGTCAAGCTTTCCTGCTCCTATGATGCTGCTTGGCCTGCTGTGTTCATCCAGCTCCACACCTTGTGATCTCGGATTCTCCAGCATCTGCAGTACCTATTATCTCTGATACTCTCATGAACAGTTCACTACAGAGCAGATCAGAGCAACGTTTCCTAGTTTGGGTTTTCTTTGGAAATATAGAGTGTTGTAACACTACACTGTATATTGCTATGGCGTAGGATCATAGAATCCCTACAGTGTGGAAGCAGGCTATCAGGCCCATCAAATTCAGACTGTCCCTCTGAAGAGCATCCCACCTAGAGCCACTCACCACACCCTATCCCTGTAACCCTGCATTTCCAATGGCTAATCCACCCAATCTATACATCCCTGGACACTATGGGACAATTTAGCAAGGCCAATCCACCCTAACCTACACATCTTTGGACTGTGGGAGGAAACTGGAGCACCTGGAGGAAACCCACACAGACACTGGGAGAGCATGCAAACTCCACACAGTCATCTGAGGGTGGAATCAAACCTGAGTCCCTACAATTTACTTTGAAATGCCACCATAATTATGTGTGTATATATACACATTATATATGCATTACATACACATAAGCATATGCAGGATTAGTACGTATGGTTATGTAAAGTGATACCTGTGAATTCTACAAGAGTTTCTTGCCTGGTAAGTTCTGATATTGAAAATCAATGCTTCCCTGTGGATAGTCAAATCTTTCCAAGTTAACCTGTTCAGTGATGTCCTGACACACTTCTGCAGCAAGTGGGGCGTGAAGCCAGATCTCCTGGCCCTAAGGTAGGGGCATTACCACTGCAGCACAAGAGCCCTGGCTGTTGAATGTTGTAATCCATCAGGGAGAGTTAGCCCTGCTGAAGGACAGACCGCTAACCCTAACAGAGTCTGTGGTAGAACTGTAATGTATATGAGTGGCTTTGTCAAAAAATCTTCTGATAATTAACTCTCTAAAAAGAAACCCACGGCAGTGTTGCCATTGCAAGAGCTGATATGACACCACAGAACGCATCATGCTGTCGTTAATATAAGCTTACAGGAATGTCAGAGGAAGGAGAGGAGAGGAATATTCTTAAATCATAAATAGTGACTGGGTGAAAGCATGCTGGAAGCAGATTCCATTGGTGTTTTGAAAAGAGAACTGGATTGATAGCTGAAGAGGGAAACGCTGCAAGGCTGTAAGGAATGTATAGTGACAGGAACCAGGTGGATCCATTGACTATGTGATCCTTGATCGCAGTTGTTAACCTGGGCCAATCAGGGAACCCTGGCTGACGGATATAAACAGGAGATTCGGAGTCTCCGGACTTCAAGGACTAAGTGTGAGCTGGCTGACAACAGGCTGTGTGCTGAGCACATGTAAAAGAAAAACAAACTGACAAAAAAAACCAAAAAAAAATATGAACAGGAGATTCAGAATCTCCTGAATTGAAGGACGGACTCTGGGCTGGCTGATAACATCCAGAGTATTAAGCACATGTAAATAAAGAGTGACTTGGTAATGGGATGCCACTCTCTGTGCAGTTATTTCTAAAGGACTCTTGTGGATTAATGACACCATAATACAGAACACGCAGAAGCAGAGTGCTGAATGGATTCCTCCTCTCCTGGGTGATCCCATGATTCTAAAAAGACCAGCTAGCCCAACAAGCTGATCCATCTCCCAAAGTGTCACATTACACTGCATTGAACCTCTCCATAAGATCTAGTGTCCCTCCAACACCGTGTTCCCATAGGGATTGTAGGAAGGTAACTATGGGAATTTCCTGTCCAAACTCCCCCCACCCCCCTCCCCGCAGTGGACAATCAGGGAACATTTAATGGACCAATGAGTTTGGTTCCCTTATTCCCGCTTCTTTTTAACTCAAAATATTTTCCATTGGAGGACCCCTTGTACTCTTTATGGTAAAGCAAGATTTTCAAAAGTAACAAACAGGAAGTGCCAGAGAAATTCATCGAGTCTGACAGCATCTGTGAGAAGAAATACCGAGCTAACGTTTCAAGTCCGCTGACCCTACATCAGGATATTATGGAGTTTCAAAATACTGTTCCTGCTAAAAAGCATTTGCTACAATATGAGATGTACACACATCTTTGAACAGGAGACTTGAAACACTGAGTTACTTCAATCAGACTCAAATATCTTTCACCCGCAGTGACTTAATTCATACTTAATGAGGCTGGACAATCATGTCTAATCATTCTAATGCATTCAAGGCAAGTCATACTGAAGCAAGGATTTATGTGCATGTTATACAGGATGATATGTAGTTCAGCCTCTGTAATTTAAGGTCCAAACCAGAGAGTGTCTGATTAAATTTCTATTTTTTAATCTACAGATGCTAGCAGATGAGCAATCACTTCCACTAGATATTTCTTCAATGATTATTAGGTCCAAATGAGGAGACTGTGCTCAGATAAAAACCCAAATGCATTTGTTTAGATGGCGAGCCAGGGATGAAGTTCATGCATCATGTCAAATGAGGTAGATTTGAGAGTTTTCTCAGCTGGAAATATTTCAAATCTGCAAGAATTCCTTTTCCCAAATGAGAAGCAAGGGGCAAAAGGAAGGGAAACATGAAGGAAAGCAAGAAACAAGGGCAAAATGGCGTAGTGGTACCGTTGACTGGTTGAGTAATCCAGAACGTTTAGGGGACAGCAACATGGCATGGTGGCTCAGTGGTTAGCCCTGATACCTCACAACACCAGAGACCTGGGTTTGATTCCAGCTTCAGGTGACTGTCTGTGTGGAGTTCAAACTTTCTCCCTGTGTCTGTGTGCGTTTCCTCCCACAGTCCAAGGATGTGTAGCTTTGGTTGATTAGCCATGGGAAATTTAGGGTTATGAGGATAGGGTAGGGGGTGGTTCTGGGTGGGATGCTCTTTGAAAGGTCAGTGTGGACTTGATGGGCTGAACAACCTGTGATCTCAAGGTGGGGATTCTAGGGTAGATGGTGAAATTTGAATTAAATAAATTGCACAAGTTTTTTAAATGGTGGCCAAACAAGTTCTGCCCATCATTGTAAAGATCCATCCAGTTCACTCAAGCCCTTTAGGGAAGGAAATCTGCTGTTGTTACTTGGTCTGGAATATATGTGATTGATTCTTCACTGCCCTCTGAAATGATGGACCAAACCACTCAGCTCAAGGAGAGTGAATGTTGGACCAGCCAATGATGTCCATATCCCAATGAATGAGTGAAAAACTAATAACAGAAGAACCAGGAGCAAGAGTAGGCCATTCAACCCATCGACCCTGCTCCTCCATTCAAGAAGATCATGGCTGATCTTTTCATGGACTCAGCTCTACTTACCATGCTCACAATAACCCTTAATTCCTTTACTGTTTAAAAATGATCTATCATGGCTTCAATGACATCCAATGAGGAAGCCTCAACTACTTCACTGGGCAGGGAATTCCACAGATTCATGACATTTTGGGTGAAGAAGTTGCTCCTCAGCTTAGTCTTAAACCTGGTCCTCCTTATTTTGAGGCTATACCCCCTGGTTCTAGTTTCACCCACCAGTGGAAACAACCTCCCTGCTTCTATCTTATCTATGCCCTTCATAATTTTATATGTTTCTGTAAGATTCCCCCGCTTATTCTTCTAAATTCCAATTAATATAATCCCAGTCTATTCAGCCTTTGTCCTCATAAACCCACCCTCTCAACTCTAGAGTCAACCTAGTGAATTTCCTGTACACCCCCTCCAGTACTTTTCAAGTGAGGAGACCAAAACTGCATGCAGTACTCCAGCACCAGCACCCTACACAGCTGTAACATAACCTCCCTGTTTTTAAACACCATCCTTCTAGCAATGAAAGACAATATTCTGTTTGTCTTCTTAATTACCTTCTTCACCTGCAGACCAACCTTCTATGACTGATGCACAAGGACATCCAGGTCCCTCTGCACAGCAGCATGCTGCAATTTTTTACTGTTCAAATAATAGTCCTTTTTACTGTTATTCCTACCAAAATGGATGACTTCACATTTATCAATATCGAATTCCATCTGCCAGACCTTTGCCCACTCACTTAAGCTATCTATATCCCTCTGTAAACTCTCAGAGTCCTCTGCACACCTTGCCCTACAACTCATCTCAGTATCATCCACAAACTTTGACACACTACATGTGGTCCCCAACTCCAAATCATCCATGTAAATTGTAAACAATTGCAGCCCCAACACTGCTCCCTGAGGCACATCATTAGTCACCGATCACCAACCAGAAAAGCACTAATTTATTCCCACTCTTTGCTCCCTGTTAGTTAACCAGTCCTCTATCCATGCTAATACATTGCCCGTAACACCATGCACCTTTATCAGCAGCCTTTTGTGCGGCACCTTGTCGAATGCCTTTTGGAAATCCAAATACACCACATCTACTGGGTCCTCATTGCCCACTGCGCTCATAGTGTGTGTTCATAGAATTCCTGTAAGTTACTTAAGCATGACCTGCCTTTCATGAACCCATGCTGCATCTGCCCAATGGGACAATTTCTATCTGGATGTCTTGGTATTTCTTCCTTGATGATAGATTCAAGCATTTTCCCCACTACCCAAGTTAAGCGAACTGGCCTAGAATTACCTATCTTTTGTCTACTTCCTTTTTGAACAGTGGTGTCACATTGACTGTTTTCCAGTCCACTGGAACTGCCCCAGAGTCCAGTGAATTTTGGAAAATTACCACAAGTCCATTTGCTATTATTCCTGCCACCTCTTTTAGTACCTTGGGGTGCATTCTGTCAGGGCCAGGAGACTCATCTAGCTTTAGCTCCATTAGCTTGATCAACGCTACCTCTTTAGCATTAATAATCATATCTAGGTCCTCACCTACCTTAGTCGCTTGGTCATCAATTACTGGCATGTTATTCATATCCTCCACTGTGAAGACCGACTCAAAATACCTATTCAATGCCTTGGCTATTTCCTCATTTCCCATTAATAAATCCCCCTTCTCATCCTCTAAAGGACCAATATTTACTTTACCTTTTCATTTCATATATTTATAGAAGCTTTTGCCAACTCTCTTCATATTCTGGGCTAGTTTACTCTCATGATCTATCTTACTTTTCTTTGCAGCCTTTTTTGTAGCTTTCTGTTGACGTTTAAAGTTTCCCAATAATCTAGTTTCCCACTGGTCTTTGCCACCTTGTATTGCCTTATCTTTCAATTTGATAGCCTCCTTTATTTCCTTCGACATCCATGGCTGATTACCCCTTTTCCCATAGTCCTTCCTTTTCGCTGGCATATCGTACAGTCCTTCCAAACCAGACCGCACCAGGCTTCACCTCGAGGTTGGGAATTCGAGTCCAAGCTGAGGCCGGGCCATCTTTCACCTGGACATTGCCGATGCCACCTGAATATTCGAGGTAAAAGGAAAAAGAAAAATAGCACAAAGAGAGAGAGAGAGATAAAGGAAAGAAACAGATGGAGTGAACAAGCACAGGAGCTTAGCCCCACCCCTTGTTTAGACTGGGACTATGGGGGTGCTGGGGGTAGATTCAGTTGCTGTCTTCAAAATGGCATGAGCACCCTAAAGCCCCAAAACTAAGTGCCAGACCATTGTAACAAGGACTTGGGAAATTGGGGAAACCCAGTTATTCATACCAATAGAGATAAAAGGTTTGTCCTGAAGGGTCTAGGCCTTCTCAGAAACGTCAAGCTTTCCTGCTCCTATGATGCTGCTTGGCCTGCTGCGTTCATCCAGCCCCACACCTTGTTATTCATACCAATAACTAGTAGGCACATGATGGGTCAAATGGCCTCCTTCTGTGCTGCTGTACCTAGGCTATGAACCTATGGGTACAAAGAGAAGCATTGAGGACAAATTTATTGCAAGGAACTTTAGTATGACCAGTGCTTTTTCAGAACAATTAAATGAATTCCCGGCTTCCTTTACTGATTAGTACGTAGGTGTTATCACATTCGAAGTTAACCGCAACAATATATCGTACCTGTTTTTTAAAACAGCTCTTTTGCTACGTTTGGCATCCATCTGGTGTATACAGGCGGCACCTTAGTTTGAGATTTAACTGGAAACTCAGCATCTTGAGTAATAATATTCTACACTCTCTCAGCAACTGCACATTACAGATTTGAGGCGCTTAATGGGACTTGAGCCGATATTGGTCTTTAATGGGGACAGGACAATATATTACCACATGAATCATTTACTTCAGATATCCATTAACCTCTACGAAGGAAGGTTTTTATTTATGGCGTCTCTTTAGAATTTGATTTTCAAAGGTTCACATTTTTAACCTCTGGGGCTGCTGACACGCTTCAGCTTTGATGAATTTTCAGGATTTGGCTTGTGGAATATTACTCCTTCAACTTCCCACCTGTCCCTTTAAGATGACCTCATTTGTTCTACAAATGGTTAGTACCAAAAGGGTTAACTGACGTCACCAAATGAGAGATAACAAGGCGTGGGGGCTGGATGAACACAGCAGGTCAAGCAGCATCATAGGAGCAGGAAAACTTGACGTTTCGGGCCTAGACCCTTCATCAGAAATGGGGGAGGGGAAGAGGGTTCTGAAATAAATAGGGAGAGAGGGGGAGGCGGACAGAGGATGGATAGAGGAGAGGAGGCAGACAAGTCGAAGAGGTGGGGATGGAGCCAGTAAAGGTG
>JAHRHZ010000008.1:7664827-7697322 GCA_024137785.1 Ginglymostoma cirratum | reverse complement strand
CCCTACTTGCCGTACTCTCCCACTGCTCACCACACTCTCCCACTGCTTGCCATGCTCTCCCACTGTTCACCATACTTTCCCCTGCTCACTGCACTCTCCCACTGCTCACCGTACACTTCCACTCTCACCATACTCTCCCACTGCTAACCCTACTCTCCCACAGATCACCACACTCTCCCACTGCTCACCATGCTCTCCCCCTGCTCACTGTACTCTTGCACTGTTCACCACATTCTCCCACTGCTCACCATACTGTCCCCATACTCGCCATACTCTCCCACTGCTCACCTCACTCTCCCACTGTTCACCATTCTTTCCCCCTGCTCACCATTCTCTCCCTTTGCTCACCATACTCTCCCACCGCTCGCCATCCTCTCCCCCTCCTCTCCATATTCTATCCATGTCGTTGCTCCTTGCTGCTACTCATTGTCCCCTCCCTGTGTTCAGCACTCACTCCCACCATTGTCCGAGCCCTCCCATTTCTCACTGCTCTCCACTCTCATTCTGTCACTGTTCCTTCTTCTTACTTCTCACCATTCTGCCCTACTGTTCCCTCCCAGTCCCCCCTGATGCATGTTTGCCTTTGAGAGGATACTTTACCTCATATGTCAATGCTTATGCATCTCTCATAACCTAAGTAACTGGGCTTGGCTATTGTGGTATTAAAGAATCCAACAGATATTTGTTACAGCAAACTGTTATATACAAGCATGAAAATATTTGGGCATAACAGTGCCTGGATCACCATATGACATCAGAACAGAAGCAGGCCATTCAGCCCATTAAGTCTGCTCTGCACTCAATCAGGTCATTTTTGATTTGATAACCCCCAACTCCACCATCCTGCCATTTCCCCGTAACCCTTGATTCATTTTAGTGATTAAAGATCTGTTTGTCTCAGCCTCGAATCTACTTAATGACCCAACCTCAACAGCCATCTACAGTGAAGAATTCCACAGATTCACTCCCCTCTGAGAGAAGAAATTCCTCCTCATCTCTTTTTAATTGTGTGACCCCTCGTTTTGAGATTATTCCGTCTGGTCTTAGACTCTCCAAAAAGTGGAAAAGACCACAAAATGTAGGAGCTGACTACCATTAAGCCATAAGGTTACAAAGTACAGAAGGCTCCCAGCAGAGTAGCATGCTTCAAAGTGATCTGAGCAAGATGGATCATGAGATTCCTAATGGATTTTACAAGGTAGATGTGGAGATTCTAAGACATGAGGGCATCATCTCAGGATAAATGGTTTCACATTTAAGGCCAGTGTTGGCCATTCAGTCCCTTGAATCTACTCTACCATTCTTGTTCTCTCAAAGCATAGTGAATGTGTAGAATTCCTTATTGCCAAGGGCTATCGAGGCTGGATCATTCAGTACATTAAAGACTGAGACAGATTTTTAATCAGTAAAGAAATCAAGGGTTTTGGGGAAAGGCAGGAAAGTGGGGTTAAGGATTATCAGATCAGCCATGAACTCATTCAACAGCAGAGCATACTTAATGGGCTGAATGGCCTACATCTGCTCTTACGTCTAGTAACCTTACCTTTCTGCTCTCAGTTCCCATACTAAGATGCAGTGATGATACCATGAGCATGTCCCTTAAAATAATACTCAACGTGAGATGTCACACAAAGTTTGGCACTCTGCACGATCTCTTGCTGCCTTCCTGCCACACAACGCCTCTCGGAAAATCAACCATTCCTCTCTCTCGAGATAACAAGCATGGGGCTGGATGAACACAGCAGGTCAAGCAGCATCATAGGAGCAGGAAAACTTGACGTTTTCCAGGCTAGGTGGTATTAGCCATGCTAAATCACCCCATAGTATCCAGGCTAGGTGGGATTAGCCATGCTAAATCGCCCCGTAGTATCCAGGCTAGGTGGGATTAGCCATGCTAAATCGCCCCGTAGTATCCAGGCTAGGTGGGATTAGCCATGCTAAATCGCCCCGTAGTATCCAGGCTAGGTGGGATTAGCCACGGGCAATGCAGGAAACAGGAAACCAGTGAAACATATAGGATTCTGCAGAGGCTTGAGAGAGTAAATTCCGACAGGATGTCTCTCCTTATGGGGAGTCAAGGACCAGAGGACATTGTCTCAGAATAAAGGGTGGAGGGCACCACCAGACACATAAACCACATAAGTTATGAGAGGTGCTATAAAGTACCAGCCCTCATTCCATAATGGTGTAAAGGAAAACGTCAAGTTTTCCTCCTCCTATGATGCTGCTTGACCTGCTGTGTTCATCCAGCCCCATGCTTGTTATCTCAGATTCTCCAGCATCTGCAGTACCTTTTATCTCTTCCTCTCTCTCGCTCGGCTGACCTTTACCCATTCTTTTGTCTGCCCAAATGTTTTTCTCTCTCTCTCCCTCTGGGCTCCATTTCCACCTGTCGTTCACTCCATTTTCCCCACCCACCCGATCTTCAGCCAACCTCTTCCTAGCCACAATCAGTCATTGGGCCTGGAATGTTAACTGTGCTGTCTCTCTCTCTCTCTCTCTCCCCACAGATGTTGCCAGCCCTGTTGAGTGTTTTAAGCAATTCCTGATTTTGTTTCTACCTTCATTTCCACTCTCCGCCTGCACCCTGCTGCACTCACTGCTCCTTGCTCGTACTCTTGCCCCCTGAGTAGTGAGGGGACTGGGGAGGGGTGTGGGATATTAGGGTTATGCAGTGAATGGGAGGCAATGTCCATGTGCACCAATGAGACAAGGCTTTGTGTCGACCGGGGTGGGGGCAGTGCAATTCGGTGAAGACAGATTCCAGTCTTGAGTTGCCGAAATCACTGACCACTCATGCACTTGGGCGGCAAGTGTCAATAAATGTGGCCAGGCTTTTGTCCCTGAAACCAACATCACAGGACAACTGACCTTCTGCTCATAGCCGACTGGTAGAGCAGATTCGAGGGGCTGAATGGCCTGCACCTGCTCCTAGGTCATCCTCTTCTCGGTGTTCAAACTGACTGCCGTATTTCTCATCATATGACAGAGACCGTTCTTCGTCAAGTGGTGCCTCATCGGTTACAAAGGCCCCCGGAGGAATCCTGTGGCTGAGATAGGCGCTTCACTAATGCAAGTCTTTCCGTTGCTTTGGGGCCCACCGCTTTCGAATTCAGAGGCCCAGATTCTGCACTTTTGGTGCAAATCGAGGACCTCCACTGCATCGAGGCGCGTGTCAAGAAAGTTTAAAAGCCGCCTGCCTGCAAAAAGATACCATTTTACTGTCACAGTCTTTTTGATAATGAGATCTGTCAGTCTCAACCTGGCTCAAGCTTTCTTTGGAACTGACGCAGAGCGACAGTTGCTGGTACGGCAGCCAATTTAATTAGTAACCTTGTGACTGAGACTAAATTAAAGCCGTATTAAACATCTTACTGCTGAATCAAGGACTTTATTAGCAAGGTCCTGGCAGTAAAGGGCTCTGCATGTGAATTCCCAGCCTCTGACCGGCCAACTGAGGTGGAGGAGCTTGTGAAATCACCATTTTTAAAGTTGCATTTATTCATTGGATGTGAGCGAAAACCACTATTGCCCCTGAGAAGGTGGAAATGAGCTGCCCTTTCACCACTGCACTCTATGCTTTTGACTCACAGAACTGTTCATAGAATCCCCACACTGTGGAAGCAGGCCATTCAGCCCACACTGACCGTCTGCAGAATACCCCAATCAGACCATACCCCCAACCCCCTTCACCCTGTAATCCTGCATTGCCCATGGCTAATCCCACCTAGCCTGGATACTACAGGGCAATTTAGCATGGCTAATCCCACCTAGGCTGGATACTACGGGGCGATTTAGCATGGCTAATCCCACCTAGCCTGGATACTACGGGGCGATTTAGCATGGCTAATCCACGCGAACTTGCACACCTTTGGACTTTGGGAGGAAACCAGAGCACCCGAAGGAAACCCACACAGACACAACGAGAATGCACAAACTCCACACAGACAGTTGCCTGAGGGTGGGATTGAACCCGAGTCCCTGGTGCTGTGAGGAAGCAGTGCTAACCACTGACCCACCTTGCCGGCCCTGTGGAGGACGGAATTCCAGGTTTAAGATCCAATGGCGATATAATTCCAAGTCAGGATAGTGAGTGGCTTGAAGAGGAACTTACAGGGGGTGGTGTTCCCATGTACCTGCTGCCCTTGTCCTTCTAGATGGTGATGGTGATGGGTTTGGAAGGTGATATTGATGGAGTCTCAGTGTCTACCTCATTGTGTCAATACCCCAAACAGCTCGAAAACAATTGGAGTCCCCAATACCAGGGATAAAACATCAAGTAACCATCACTACTGTGGAACAAAACTAATAGAACAACTAAAGAAAGCAGAATACTAGCAACTATTTGATCTTTATGACCCCTGCTCCAGTCCTGTCTCAAATTGGGAGTGTCTTCTCTACATTTATAAAGCATAACCATTCAAGTCTTTCTTATATTTGTTGAAAAGAGAGACACATTGCTGAAGTATTTTGCCTTCACTGTATCTTTTGATATCTAATTGTCCAACGTTTCACCAGTAATGATTTACTTAATTTGTTTGGAACCCTCTAGAGTCTCCACATTAAATGGAGATTTTCAAAGAGTTCCCAGAGCAGTGCAATTGTTCAGTAGAACTTTTCAATTTCCAAGGCAATTCCTCCAGAGTCAACTGGAATGTGGATGCCACAGTCTCTGTGGGCATCTCCCATCTAGACTACAATAACCACAAGTATGGGCACCTGAGGAATGGGTATCTGAGGAATGGGCACCTGAGGAATTGGTGCCCCAGGAATGGATACCCAAGGAATTGAGGTGATACCTCAAAGTATGGAGACCTGAGGCATAAGACCCTGTGTTATGGACACCACACAGTGGGAGGATTCCCAAATGGAGCTGGCATTAACGGAATGAAGAGGCTCCAGTGGCCATTTAATGTTCTGCTAATGCCAGGAGAAGAGGGTTTATGTTCTATTTGAGTTTTGGACAACAGTTTTCCAAATGCATGAGCTGCATTTCAGGTCCTTAACTTCCTGAGTAACTCAGGTTATGTGAAGGGTCTGAAATATTTCTAAGACTGCGTGCACAAAAGCAAATCCATTGTTGCCAACATATTTTGGTTCAGCAACATCTCATAGAGCTGGGAATGCACAGCACAGATGGAGACCATTCAGCTCATAGTGCCTGGGGCATCTCTTTAATAAAACTATACACAAGTCTAACAGCCCAACTCTTTCCCTATAATTCTGCCCAAACTTTACCCTTCAAATGGTAAGAACAACCCTCCGGTTCTTTATTCATCCTCCTGCCACTATTTCTCCCAATTTATTCTATCAAAACTCTGCATGGTTTTGAACATCTCTACAAAATATACACATGACCTTCTCCAGCCTAAGAAAAATATTCATGGCTTCTCTAGTCTCTCTGCATAACTGATATACCCCACCTCTAGTACTATTCAGCGTCTAATTAAAAACATGCATCTTTTAATATTGACTTGCTAGTACAGAACTTGAAAATTGCTGGGAAGACAAAGAGAAAGTTGTATCGGACAACACTTGTTAAACAATCCTGAGCGTGTGAAGAATTATACTGACATCCTTTTTAGGATTGGCAGTCAGGCTCAGAGTGTGGCATGTACTGGAGGTGACACATATTAATACACAAGACCCTGTTCTGTGCTGACAGAAGGAACATGTACATGTACTGCATCTGTTTCTATGCAACAAAATAAGAGCCATTCATTGGTTTATTTCTCAGGAAAATGCCCTGACCAATCAGAGTCAACCTGCCTGGTTTAAAATGTAAAGATGCCTCTAACTGTCAATCATTATTAATGGATGCATTCTCCATAACAACATTTTCACCAATCAGAGTCCACTTGTACTCTTGTATCTCCTCTTGTGCAGATTAAGTGTTGGGTTTCTCCTGGAACTGGTACTCTTGCAAGCTGTCCTGACAAATGCAAGATGAAGATGGTTTGGCAAAATCTGACTTTTTTCCAGCAATACTCAAATTCTATGCAAGAAAAGACCATTAGTTACATGAGAAGCAGGATGCTGATCAGCGTCATATGGATTCGTTCTGCCATTGCCATGGAAACTGCACCAGGGAACAATGTCCCCAAACCCGTGTTGAATTGAAAAGATGTATTTTAATGCATTTGGAAATATGCATCCTTAATTGCTATTTCTGTCTGTAATACTTTAATTCTTGCTGTCATATTTTGATCAACATTTTTCACATAATAATACATATTATGCTTCGTGTCAAAATTCAGAATAGGCATTCCCTATGTAAACATGTCACACAGCAATTATACCATCGGCCACATTTGAAACTGTAAAGTGTGTTTACTTTTAATCTCCCAGTTTCTTAGCTTGTACTGCAACATGAGCCATAAGCTCCAATTAAATCTATGAGCTGAATTTCTGTATCACCCTCTCAGTTATTTATCTTTTACTTCAGTTGCATATTGTTCTGCAGCCGGAAGACGTTTAATTGGTCCTCCAAATTCTGGATCCCACACCCTTAGCTAGACAAGGAACCTACCTCCAAAACTGAATTCTCCTGGGAAAAACTCCAAATGAGTGATTGTTTTCCCCCCGGAGGTGTGTTTGAGATCTAGAAACAATCCCAGTTGTTGTTTCTCACTCCAAAAGTCAAGGACAAGGGAAACAGGAGCATAGAGAAAGTATCAAGTTCCTCTCCAAGTCACAAACTGTGTATTTTGGCAGAAATAATAGGGAGAAGCATACTAGATAGATACATAGATAGACAGATAGATAGATGGACAGACAGACAGATAGACAGACGGACAGATAGACAGATAGATAGACAGACAGATAGACAGATAAATAGATAGATAGATAGACAGACAGACAGACAGACAGATAGATAGATAGATAGATAGAAATTTATTCCTAGTATTTGTGAAAATTCAGTATAATGTGTGTAGGTCGCCACCAAAACAGTGCCATTTAAGTATATAAATTATATATTTAATAAACAAGACAACGTTAAGACAAATATCATTTCTTCTTCGTTCCACGGACTCTTGGTTTCATGAAACTGGCCACTGCTGAGAACCAGGGGCTTCTGGAAACTGACAATAACTGGGGGCCAGCTGAAACTGCCGAGGACCCAGGGCTATCTAACCGAAACTGCCGTACCTCAGTCGCAGAAAGAAGAAAAGATGAATTTGGTACAAAAGGTGAAATTAAGAAATAATAAGGGGAAGAAATAAGAGAAATAAAGAAAGATGTGGCCAGTCAACCATAAGAGAGTGGGCAGGTTGAGTGCCTGAATGCTATCTAACCTGCCAACTCCCCCATCTTGCTCATTATTATTTGACACAAATAGCATGGATCTAAAGAATGTACAAGAACAGGGCAACATGGTGGCAATTGTACACATACCTAGAATGTGACAGGACGTGATTAGAGAATAAATAATAAGGGATATGGGATTTGGGGCTTAATTAATGGAAGTATTGAGTGCAAGAGCAGTAGCCTTATGCTGAACATTTAGAAAGACTTTCTTCCGGCATAACTAAAGAATGGTATCCAATTAATGCTTCTTAGGAAGGGTGCAGGGTTCCTTGATGGGGTTCCAAGGAGATTTACCAGAATGCTTCCAAAGAC
Source organism: Ginglymostoma cirratum (assembly GCA_024137785.1). Lineage (NCBI taxonomy): Eukaryota > Metazoa > Chordata > Chondrichthyes > Orectolobiformes > Ginglymostomatidae > Ginglymostoma > Ginglymostoma cirratum. The sequence goes on along the minus strand of JAHRHZ010000008.1, from coordinate 7,689,702 downwards.
CAGAGACAAGGTTAGGTTTGAGAAGCTAGGTTTGTTTTTGTTTGAGCAATCTATCATATTCTAGAGAACCTTCACTTGCCTCTGTTTCCATGTCTCAAACTTTCTATCCCAAACTGCATGCAATTCTCCAACTTTCAAATAATTAATGTCATGCATAAATTCTGACTTACAGAAGCCCAGGTATAAACACAGGAGACTGTGAACTATGGTCTTAGAAATGGTCTCCACTAAATCCATTTGTGGTGTCAACACATCATAAACAAAACTGAGAACTTCAGTGGAAACTCTAAGGAGCAGTTAGAATGTGAATGCTGCTGAAGTGAGAGATGCAGATTTATTGAAGAGAAAAACTTTAGGAGAATGAAATAAAGGGGTTTGCTGATACGGCGAGATGATGACAGAAAATAGGAGGTTCCTGTGGAACATAAACACTGGTAGATGGGCCAAATAGCCGGTACATTAGACGTAACGCGACAGCAGTATTGTATGTGGTGTGTATTAGGGGTTGTAATTACTTCACTCTGTCCATGTTTAGATTACTGGTATATTGGGGGTGTACAAAGTTTACCAACCTAATCAGCACTAAGGGGAATGGGAGAAGACAAGTTAAATATAAACGATAGTGCTTTAAAATCCGTGCCATTAATCTTCCTGTGAAGAACTTCATAAAACAACAAAGAAAACAGGAACAGCCATAGGCTGTTCGGCCCCTCAAATTGCTCCACCATACAATAGCATCATGGTTGATCTAGCTTTGCTAGAATTCCTATAGCGTGCAAGTAGGCCAATCAGCCCATTGAGTCCATACCGACCCTCCAAAGAGCCTCTCACCCACCCTCCCTGCAACCCTGCATTTCCCATGACCCAACCCACCTAACCAGCACATCTTTGGACTGTGGGAGGAAACCGGAGCACCCAGAGGAAACCCACACAGACACGGGGAGAATGTGCAAACTCCACACAGACAGTCACCCGAGGCTGGAATCAAACCTGGGTCCCTGGAAATGTGCTAAACACTGATCCACATTGCCACCCTTTTCCTGCCCTTTCCCCGTAACCCTCGATTACCCGACTGATCAGGAATCTACCTCAGCCTTAAATATATGCAGGGACTCTTCCCTGACAGCTATCTGTGGCAAGGAGTTCCAAAGACTCACAATCCTCTGAGAGAAGTAATTCCACCTCATCTCAGTATTAAATGGGTGTCCCTTAATTTGGAGATCATATCCTCTAGTCCTAAACTCTCCCATGAGGAGAAACACCTGCTTCTTCAGCAGCTCCCTGATATTAACCCTAAATTCTTCCAACCTTGATAGCTTGCCCCATAATTATGATAGTGTACCGTAAATAGCGTTGTAACATCTTTGTTTTATTTTTCGCTTTGCTTGTGAATCTTTTGTAGGAGAAATCTGTAAAGGTTGAAAATAACTGGTACTGCTCGGAACTGGAGCTCCATTTTAAAAGTGTGCAATTCTAGAATGCGTTGGTCATTTCCAACTTTTGCAGGCTTTTCCTTCTGGGATATCCACGTCAAGTGTGACCTGGGATTGAACAGAATGACCCTCTGTCAGAGGAACTTTCATATGGGCTTGAGATCGATTTACAATTGCAGCTTATGTCAAACATTTTGATCCATCCAGGATAAGCTGCAGTGAGCTGTTGGTGGCAAAGTCTGGTTTTGCTTCTCAATTAACTAGGCGAAGACAGAAACAAGATAAACTTTGAACCACGGATGTTGCAGTATTGATTGGCCTGTCATCTTGCTGCTGATGTCAATAAGCCGTCCGAATGAAGCTGCTATTCTCCTTTACAGTTTCACCTTGCACACCCATTTACTCAAATGTTGGGAATGGTCCCATGTTCAAACTTAGTCCATGTTTGAATTAGCTCATTAATAACCATTGATCAGAACCTGAACTAGACTAGCCATATAAAAACTCAATGGCTACAAGAGCAGGTCAGAGATTAGGAATCCTGCAGCAAATAACTCACCTCCTGACTCCCCAAATCCTATCCACCATCTACAAGGCACAAGTCAGGAGTGTGATGGAATACTCCCCACTTGCCTGGATGGGTGCAGCCCCAACAACACTCAAGAAGCCTGACACCATCCAGGACAAAGCAGCCGCTTGATTGGCACCACATCCATAAGCATCCATTCCCTCCACCACCGACGCTCAGTAGCAGCAGTGTGTACTATCTACAAGATGCACTGCAGAAATTCACCATAGATCCTCAGACAGCACCTTCCAAACCCATGACCACTTCCATCTAGAAGGACAAGGGCTGTAGGTACATGGGAACACCAACAGTTGAAATTTGTCCCACAGGAAGTGGCTGTTTCTTAGCTGTTCACTGGGCAATAAGTACTGACCCAGACAATGATATCCATATCACATGAATGGCTAAAGAGAAAACATTGAGTTATCAATGATGCAGGACACGAGGAATGTGGTTGTGCTGTCTCTTTTCTTAGAACTGTCAAATATCACCTTCAACAGCACCTTCCAAATACGCAACCTCTCCCACCCAGAATGTCAAGGGCAGCAGATACGTAGGAACACCACAACATGCAAGTTCCCCTCCACTCACCATCCTGACTTGGAAATATATTGCCATTCCTTCAGTGTTGCTGGTCAAAATCTTGTAATTCCCTCCCTAACAGCTGTGTTAGTACATCTACAGCATGTGAATTGTAACAGTATTTGGTTGAGTAGGGTCCCTAGACATGATGGGACAATTTCCTATGACAAGAAAGGTGTTATACAAATGCAGGATGTCACTCCAAATGCCCAGTGGTCTCAGTATGTCTTCCTTATTCCCTCATATGCTTATCTACCCATTCCTTAAATGTACGTGTACTTCACTTCAATTCCATCTTGCAGTGTGTTCTATGTTCTCACCAATTCCTTGCGTGGATAAGTTTCCCTCTGTTGGATCTCTGGGTAACTAACTGATATTTAGGCCTTTGCTGCGGTTGCTTACAGACGATGAAGTACATCTCCTCTGTTTTACCCTCTGAATACTTTCAAAGGCCTTGCTCCATCAGAACAATCACAAGTCTGCTACTTACAGGGATTCTATGTCTCTCCTGACCAGTTCCAAGCCCACAGGCTTGTCTGTTAATAGTCCTTGTCTGAAATTGTACCATTTTTTTCCCTGACAAATATGCTAAAGAGAACTTAACTTCATCAGGTTTTCATGGAAGTCAAAGATCAGCCATCCCTCTGTATGACAAATGCTGCATTAGTTCTATTCATTGAACAATTAATGTCATCATATTCCTTTCTGAGTGCTTGATTCAATAGCCTTTTCTCTCTTTCAGCCAGCTTAACAGAATCAGGCTGCCTAACCCAAACAGAAAAAGTTAACTTTCCAACAAACTTTTGTTGCAGAGCTTTTCTTCCCCCTGCCTTTATTTACATCCCTGAAAACTTTGCAAAGTGTTATATTTCACCGGTCATTGAAGGCCTTGATTCATCATGTCTACAGTTTGACGTGTATATAGATCACGCTGAAACACACTCAGACACGCACACATAGACACACTCATACACACTCACATACACAATACACATGTGCATGCATGCACACGTGCTCACACAGACACACTCATGCACACACACACATGTACAAACTAATGTTCACACTCGCATGCATACGTGCACACAAACATGCATGCACTCGCACACATGTGCACACACACTCTTGCATTCCTACACTCCTACTCCCACTTCCACATACACGCGTGCACACTTACATGTATACACACACGTGCATATGCATACACAAACATGCACACATTCTCACACAATTAAGCACCCACAAGTGCACACTGTCATGCACAGACACTCCCACGCACACATGCTCCCATGCACATGTGCTCACTCACACACACTCATGCACACACTCTCCCACGCACACACATTCACTCCCACGCACGCATGCTCACTCACATGCACTCATGCACACACACTCCCATGCATGCATGCTCACACACACTCATGTGCACACACACTCACACACACACCCTCATGCACACACACACCCATGCACACACACTCACGCACACACACTCTCATGCTCACACACTAACATACACACACACACTCATGCCCACACACTTCCACACACACACACATACTCACTCACACACAATCATGCACACGCACTCCCACACACACACTGCCACACACACACACACACACACACACACACACTCCCACACACACACACACTCCCACGCACACACATGTAAATGCACACATATGACTATTCTTTGCATGTGAGCCTAGGTACTGTAAAGTGGTTATCGTCATTTCCTAATTACTTCATGACCTCACCTGCTCTTACAATCTCCTCCAGCCCTGCAACCCTCCAAGTTCTCTTCCCTCCTCCAATTCTGGCTCATCCTTGATTTTATCTCAGTTCAGTTTTTCATCCGTGTCACAATTTAAATCAGAGAATTGTTGCAGTGCAGAAGAAGGCCTTTTGCTCCACCGTGGCTGTACTAGCTCTATCCCTTAATGCCAGTCTGCTCCCTTTTCCCCACGTCCCTGCTCACTGTCTCTATCCTAATAACCATCTGATGCCCTCTCGAATGCTTCAGTTGAACCCTGCATCCACCACATTTCTAGGCTCTGTACCCCAGATAACAGAGCTGAAAAACCAATGAATTATAACCACTACCGAGCAAGGCTCTAGAATCTAGAATTTAGATGGTTAAAGAGCGATGTGATCAATTTCATTAAGATATTAACCGGAAAAGATAGGGTAGTTACAGATAAACTATTTTCACTGATTGGGAAATCTAGAATGAGGTGAGTGGTGAATGGCAGGTGCCATTTCCTTAGGGTTGGAGATTTCTAAACTAGAGGACATCTTTTTAAGGTGAAGTGAGAAATATTTTAAAGGACATGAGGTGCAATTTTTTTTTTACATCCTGATTCACGTGTGGAATGAACTTCAAGAGGGAGTGGTGGATGTGGGTACAATTACAACATTTAAAAGACATTTGGATAAGTACATGAATAGGAAAGGTTTGGTGGGATATGGGCCAGGAGCAGGCAGCTGGGACTAGTTTAGCTTGGAATTATGCTTGGCATGGACTGGTTGGACCGAAGGATGCTGTATGACTCGGTAACTGATGGCGTAGTCTGAGAATTAGGGCCAGACCATACAGGGGAGATGTTAAAAAGCATTTCTACACACAAAGGATGGTCGAGGTTTGGAACTCTCTTCCACAAACAGCAGTGGATCCTGGATCAGTTGTTAATGTTAAAGCTGAGGTGGGTAAGTTTTTGTTAAGTGAAGGTATTTAGGGGTAGCAGTAGAGGCCAAAGGCAGGTATTTGGAGATAGGCCAGAGATCAGACATTGAAAAGGTGGAACAGGCTCTATAGGCTGAATGACCTACTCCTGCTCCTTTATTCCTAAATTAGGGAGGCGATAAATTAAAGTGGAATTGGAGTTGGAATCCTCTATTTTTACCATTAGTGGCCACACTTTGAGCTGCCCATTTGTCTCCTATTCCCTTCCTCCCCTTTAATATGTTGCTCTCTTTAACCAAGTTTTAGATCATTTTTATGCTAATGGGCTGCATTTCTGAGAAGCTTCTATTTTTGTATATGTTATATTTTTGTCTTTTTTCTATTTCATGAAGAAAAAGCTCCACATTTCTGGCAGGAGATTCCAGTCACAGCTCCTACAGCTCCCTTAAATACAACAGACCAGAGATAACAAGGTGTAGAGCTGGATGAACACAGCAGGCCAGGCAGCATCAGAGGAGCAGGAAAGCTGACGTTTCAGGTCTGGAGCCTTCTTCAGAAAATGGAACCTACTATCTCAGAATGTAAGGGCCAACTTTCTTCTGCCCCATGAATGGCTAAGGTCTGGAATGTATTGCTTGAGAGTGCGATGGAGCCAGGCTTGATTTAAATATTCAGACGGAAATAAAACCATTGGTTAAAATGGAATGACATACAGGGATGATAGCAACAGCATTGGCACTGGGGCAGCACGGCGGCTCAGCGGTTAGCACTGCTGCCTCACAGCACCAGGGACCTGGGTTTGATTCCACCCTCGGGTGACTGTCTGTGTGGAGTTTGCACATTCTCCCCGTGTCTGTGTGAGTTTCCTCCTGAAATCCAAAGATGTGCAGGTTATAGTGGATTGGCCATTCTAAGTTGCCCCTAATGTCTAGGGTTATGCAGGCTGGATGGGTTAGCCTTGGGAAATACAGGGGTTTGGGTGGGATGCTTTTGGAAGGGTCAGTGTGGACTTGATGGGCTGAATGGCCTGCTTTCACACTGTAGGGGTTCTATGAGGATGGGCACATAGTGGTCAGTGAATTTGTAGCACCACTGCTGATATGAGGGGCTGGGCAGCCTCTCTCCGTACTGGAACCATTCTGTGATTCTAATAATGAATACAGGTGCCTGAAATGTGAGCCACTAGCAAGATTCACACATACAAATATAATTGAGTTTAATAAAAGTTATCCTTGATTGTTCTGCAATGTGCACTTAAGAAATCTAGCTCAGACATACTTCTGATTACCAGACAGTGCTGTTGGTACTGCACAGCCAAGTGTTCAGAACTAGCAAGTGGGGATTGAGTTTATTTAACAGATGGGCTAACGCAATGAAAAACGATGTCTGCACAGTATCTGTCCTGGTTGCCTCTGGCTCAGACAACAGAACATTGGTGGCCACAGATGCCTTGGATTCCATCAAGAAATTAAATGGCTATCAGTGGGTGTAGCAGCTTCTGTTGTTACACTCAGATATCAGAGCTCAGTCCCCCCCCCCTTATAAATCATTGTGCTTATTATCTCCATTTATTTCCCCCAGGCCTTATGAGCTCACACCTCTTCGCTTTATTTCCCAACCAAACAATTACATTCTCTGCCCAGACTAAAATATTTGCAGAATCACCAGAGAAGAGATTGGAGAGACAAAGGCTTGTGAAGATAATTCTCGTGATTTGGAAGTGGGTGCTGATACTGTGATTACAACTTTAACACGTCTATCGTCCACATGCTTTTCCTTTAAGAAAGTTCACATTTAAGGACTCCAGGTGTATTGAGTATACAATGTTGTGACTCTGCCTGTCAGTTAGTACTGCAGCTTTTTCCACAACCAGCTCCTGGAAACCGATTAATTTTCCACAAAGTCTGCTTCATAACTTATAATGTGCTTTGAATAAATTAACCCAGTCAGTTCATCATCCTAGATGAATGATTGACTATTAGACCGTTACCATTACAGTGATAAGAACTCCTTAATCTTGTAGACAACCAGCCTTCGAGCTAACTTTATTACCAGTTATGCGCGTCTCTGATGCCCATGTGTGGCAACGATCTCCAGAACTGGCAAGTCAATGGCACAATTGGTGTGCTAACGCCAATCACCATACATGGAACATCAGGGCGGCTACACACATGCTCAGCCGCACAGTTTCGAGGGAATGTTGTAGGCAATAGCAAGTCCTGAAGAAAGGATCATTGCTAGGTAGATTCCGAGCTCACTGTTTATGTTTATCAGGATGGGATGCTTGACAAGGGAGAATTAGATTCTGAAGTTTCACTGAGTGACTATACCATGCCCTCCTCATTCAGTGACAGCACGGTCAGATGTAGCTAAAACTGTTCTCCAAAAGGAGATCAATGGAACATGTTGCAGTTCGGTGACATGAGAAAGCAGCAGCAAAGTCCCACAAACGACATTGAGATTGAATGACTATTTAAAGTTTTGGCAAAGATCTATAGCTCAGGTTGTGGGTGAGGTTGTTGACTTGCTCACCGAGCTGGCTTGTTCTCGTTCAGACATTTCATCACCATGCTCGGTGATATCATCAGTGAGGCCTCCGATGAACCGATGTTATTCTACTCCGCTGGGAATTTATACTGTCCAGTCCGTTATGGTGAGCACTGTTATTTCCGGTTTTGACTTGTATGGGTTGAGATATGGGATCCAATTCTACATGTTTGTTGATTAGAGTATGGGTGGAGAACCATGCCTCTAGGAATTCCCATGCGTGTCTATGTTTGGCTTGGGCTGCTATAGTTACCTTGTCCCAGTTAAACTGATGGCCTTCGTGGCCTGAATGTACCGACATTAAGGAGAATTCATCGGCAAGTGAAGTAGACTTCTCCAAGTCTGTGATCAGGCTGAGGGGACAGACGGGACTTGGCATTATCAACTGGGTAATGTCCGTGTAGAATATTTGAATGGAAACGTCTCTGGTGGAGAGTAGTTCGGAGCAAGTTGTTCTTGAAGCTCACTCCGCAAGCATTCAGGTAAACTCCTGCAACAAGAAATCAACTTTGATGGCTGGAATATCGCCTCCATATGAGCCAACAAGTGTCTCTCCCCCTTTCATAGTGGGTTGAAGAAAACTCTTCAACGACATTACAGGGCATGGATAGGGTAAATAGCCAAGGTCTTTTCCCCAGGGTAGGAGAGTCTAAAACTAGAGGGCATAGGTTTAAGGTGAGAGGGGAAAGATTTAAAAGGGACCTGAGGGGCAACGTTTTAATGCAGAGGGTGGTGCGTGTATGGAACAAGCTGCCAGAGGAAGTGGTGGAGGCTGGTACAATGACAGCATTTAAAAGGTATCTGGACGGGTACGTGGATAGAAAGGGTTTAGAGGGATAGGGGCCAAGAGCTGGCAAATGGAACTAGATTTATTTAGAATATCTGATTAGCATAGACGAGTTGGACTGAGGGTCTGTTTCTGTGCTGTACAATTGTATGACACTCTGAAGTACAGCAGATTGACATTAGTGACTGGGAGAAGCTCACTATGAATGGTATGAGATGGAAACAACTTGGGGTTAATGTGGGTCAGAGGCATTCAAACATTCAATCAGTCACAATCATGTTAAATGGCAGAGCAGCCTTGATGGGCTGAACGGCCTACTCCTATCCCCCATGTTCCCAACTTGTCCATCGAGCTGCATTGCGCTTTGTGTCACAACATGTTAACGATGAAAACAGAGCAGTGACAGGAAAGGAAGCAAATCCTGCACTCAGATTCTGGGCCACAGATTCGCAGGTTGAGAATTAGCCTTTATGGTCACTGAAGGGATACCTGTGGCCCCTGAGTAGAGGAAGTGAAGGGGTGTCGATGGTGATGACGAGTGGAGTAAGGTTTGAATCAAGGTTTCCCAACTCTGAGGCAAAACTGCTCCCACTAAACCAGCCCTGACAGGTAGCAGTAAAGTGACATAGGAACTGGAGTAGGCCATTCAGCCCCTCAAGATGATTCCACCATTCAGTGAGATCATGGCTGAGCTGTGGCCTAACTGCATTGACCTGCCTTTTGGTTCATTGTCATTACTGTGACACAGTGTGTCAATCATGACCCAACTGGTAACACTCATTTCTCTGAGTTCGCAAGTCACTTGTTCAGGTCCACTTCAAGATTTGAAGATGGAAATCCAGGCCACCAATCTGCTGTGGGAGTGCTGCACTGTCAGAGGTGCTTTGAAAGAGACATTGAAGCGTAATTTTTTCCTCATTCAGTCATGTGTGGGCTTTGCTGGCTGGACAACCATTTATTGTCCAGCCCCAATTGCTCAAAGACCAGTTAAGAGTCAACCACGTTGCTGTGGGTCTGGAGTCACGTGTAGGCCAGACCAGGTAAGGACAGCAGTTTTTTTCTCCTGCAGGACATCAGTGAACGAGATAGGCTTTTCCCCAGCAACAGTTTCATGGCTATCATTGGACTCTTAATTTCAAATTAATGTTTTTTTTGTTAATTCACACATCGCCACATGACAAGGTTGGACTTGAACCCTTGCCCCGAGAACATTACCTGGGTCATTTGATTAATAGTCTAGTGAAAATACCACTAGGCCCACACTTCCCTGTTCCCCTGTATTCCCTCTCAAGTGGATGTAAAAGACTCCTGTAACTATTTGGAAGAAGAACAGAGAAGTCTTGTTCAGTCTCCCGTTCTTATCCGTGAACACAAAAACAGATAATCTTGTCATCACCATGTTGCTGTTTGTGGGAGCTTGCTGTGTGCAATTTAGCTGCCCATTTCCTGCATCACAACAGTGACTAGACTTCAAAAACTAAATGTACTTCTGTGATGATACCAAGGCTTTACGAGGTGCATTTTGTCCTGGGTTTTTTTTTATGAAGGAATGTTGAGACAGAGGTGTAGAGCAGTCTACTCAAATCCACTATGTAAATGGCTTGTGAGGCTTTGGGTATGTTTTAAAAGTTGGAACAATAGAAGCAGCCTGAATGGGTGGGGTCAAGCTCTCACAGAACTAGGATTTTTAGTTTTCGTTTTTCAGTAGCAGTTGCTGGGGTCTTGTAGCTGGGTTTGGAAGCTGCAGTAAATTTCTTCCTGCTGCTCTCTATCTCTGAGTTTCCTCTTGGATGTTTTTCCCCCTGGACTGGAGAATTGCCTGTGAGGCATCTATTTTACTGGATTTTGCCTTTGCCAAGAGTATGTTTATGGGATGTTACTACATTGGAACACTGTTAATTAGTAATAGTTAATGTAGCTACTATTTTGTTAAGCATTTCAATAGAATTGTAGTTAAGCCAATTTTTTCTTTTATTTTTACTTTGCATTTATTTTAACCATAGTGTAAAATGTAAAAATTGTCTTGCTTAACGTCAAGTAGTTTGACCAATCAAATTGCATCTGGAACGCAGCACCTTGCACTTACCTTTAAAATAAGAAAATGGTAGAGTCTAGACCCTGTCTTCTGAGTGTATTTTGAGAGGTTTGGTCTTGTTCATAACATCTCATTGGTAGTAAAGTGCTCTGAGTCATGCTGTTGTTAGGAAAGATTATATATAAATGCAAGTCTTTATTAAATTTTGCATGTAGTCAGCACTGCTGCCTCACAGCGCCAGGGACCCAAGTTCAATTTCAGCCTCGGGTCACTGTCTGTGTGGAGTTTTCATGTTCTCCCCGTGTCTGTGTGGGTTTCCTCCGGGTGCTCCGGTTTCCTCCTACAGTCCAAAACTGTGCAGATTAAGTCGATTGGCTGCGCTAAATTGCCCATAGCGTCCAGGGATGTGTAGGTTAGGTGGATTAACCATGGGAAATGCAGGGTTACAGAGATGGGGTGGGTCTAGGTGGGATGCTCTGAGGAGGGTCGGCATTGACCTGACGGGCTGAATGGTCTGATTCCTCACTGTAGGGATTCTTTGATTCTAAACTTCCTTAATTTTGTTTCACTTCTAGAAATCAAAATGATGACAAAGTCCACCAGGGTTTAATTAATTAGCCATATCGTTCCAGTACATGGAAGTTTCCTGTATTTCCAATACTCCAGCACCCATTGCCACTTCTAACCACCATCCTCCTCCAAGTGTACCCCCCTAATGAAAAAAAAGCATCTCACAGCTCAGACATGTGCACATGAGGAGTTGGTGAGCTGGAGTGTTCCCACTTCACCCCCGATCACTGGCTTCTCAGCAATGAATTGAATCCATTGCTCAGTCACTGAGGCATGAGCCTCATTTTACTGTCGTGCTTACCTCCTTTCTCCTGGGCAAAGAAAGAATGTTGGCAACTCCAACATACCCCATGGCCAAACTCACCGAAACAGCGCAGCAAGTCTCATGGATTTGCCACCTAATGCCTTTCTAACGCAGTGTGGAGCTGGAGGAACACAGCAGGGTTAGGCAGCATCAGAGGAGCAGGAGAGTCGACGTTTCGGGTTTACACCCGTCATCAGAGCACTCACAAGTGAGTTCTGGTAAATCTTAATAATTCTGCCATTTTATAATTTTCAAACTTGCCTCCATGCCTTGAATTTGAATGATCTGGCAATGCAGAGAAATTGTTAGGTCTTTATGAAATAGCTTAGAGGAGTCTCATTAGAATTAGTAAATCTTACATTCAAATGTCTTAGGGGATAGTGAGAACTGCCGATGCTGGAGTCAGAGATAACAGTGTGGAGCTGGAGGAACACAGCAGGGTCAGGCAGCATCAGAGGAAAAGGAAAATTGACATTTCCAGTTGGGACCCTTCTACAGGACACTGTAACAGGTGAGTTCTGCCAATGCTCAGCGAGTCTTGCTGATTCTTCCATTTCATTTGGTGAAAGAAATTGCCTGACACAGCAGTGTGCCTTTCAGTCTTTGCTATCATCCAAAGGTTTCAGTCTACGCAATCATTTTCATTTAGTAAATCTTGAAATACTAAAGTTAATGAGGTTGAAAGAGCCATAACTGGATTCTGGGAGGCAAAGTGAATATTTTGGCTTTGGTTAGAAATTTGTCGCGCTGTCATGAAACTGAGAGACAGAACGAGGGAGTAAATTCACTGATCAAACAGGCAGTTCTGGATTCTAACAACATGGCTTTCAGTTCAGAATATCAAAGTTACGTGGGGAAAAGGCAACAATTTGGAATCACAGAGCAGTACACCATGGAAACAGACCCTTCAATCTAGCTCATCCATGCTGACCAGATATCCTAAATTAATCTAGTCCCATTTGCCAGCATTTGGGCCCTTATCCCTCTAAACCCTTCCTATTCATGTACCCCTCCAGATGCTTTTTAAATGTTGTAATTGTACCCGCCTCCACCACTTCCTCTGGCAGCACATTCCATACACGCACCACCCTCTGTGTGAAAAGGTTGCTCCTCCAGTCCCTTTTAAATCTTTTCTCTTTCATCTTAAGCCTATGCCCTCCAGTTTTGGATTCTCCTACCCTGGGAAAAAGTCCTTGGCTATTCAATCCATCAATCCCCCTCAAGATTTTATTAACCTCTATAAGGTCACCCCTCAGCCTCCAATGCTCCAGGGAAAATAGTCCCAGCCTATTCAGCCTCTCCCTACAGCTCAAACCCTCCAACCCTGGTAACGTCCTTGTAAATCTTTTCTGAACCTTTTCAAGTTTCACAACATTTTACCAATAGCAGGGAGACCAGAATTGAATGCAGTATTTCAAAAGTGGCCTAACCAATGTCCTGTGCAGCTGCAACATGACCTCCCAAATCTTATACTCAATGCTCTAGCCAATGAAGGCAAGCGTACCAAACACCTTCATCACTACCCTGTCGACCTGTGACTCCACTTTCAACGAACTATGAACTGCACTCCAAGGTCTCTTTGTTTGACAACACTCCCCAGGACCTTACCATTAAGTGTATAAGTCCTGCCCTGATTTGCTTTTCCAAAATGCAGCATCTCACATTTACCTAAATTAAACGTCATCTGCCACTCCTCAACCCATTGGCTCATTTTTTACTAACTTATTCATTTTTGTGGGATGTGGAGGTTGCTGGCTGGGCCCAGCATTTATTGCCTGTCCCTAGTGGACCCCTTGAGAAGGTCGGGGTAAGCTGCCTTCTTGAACCGCTGCAGTTCACCTGCTGTGGGTTGACCTACAATGCCCTTGGGGAGGGGATTCCAGGATTTTGACCCAGCAACAGTGAAGGAACGACGATATATATCCAAGTCAGTCTGGTGAGTGGCTTGGAGGGGAACTTGCACGGGGTGGTGTTCCCATGCGTCTGCTGTCCTTGTCCTTCTAGATGGAAGTGGTCGTGTGTTTGGAAGGTGCCGTCTGAGGATCTTTGGTGAATTTCTGCAGTGCATCTTGTAGATAGTACACACTGCTGCTACTGAGCATTGATGGTGGAGGGAGTGGATGCTTATGGATGTGATGTTAATCAAGCGGGCTGCTTTGTCCTGGATGGTGTCAAGCTTCTTTTGTGTTGTTGGGGCTGCACTTATTCAGGCAAGTGGGGAGTATTCCATCCCACTCCTGACTTTTGCCTTGTAGATAGTGGACTGGCTTTGGGGAGTCAGGAGGTGAGTTACTCACCGCAGTATTCCTAGACTCTGACCTGCTTTTGTAGCCACTGTTTTATGTGGTGAGTCCAGTTGAGTTTCTGGTCAATGGTAACCCCCAGGATGCTGATAGTGGGGGAGTCAGCGATGGTAACACCATTGAATGTCAAGGGGCGGTGGTTAGATTGTCTCTTATGGGTGATGGTCATAGCTGATATTTATGTGCTGCAAATGTTACTTGCCCCTTGTCTGCCGAAGCCTGGATATTGTCCAGATCTTGTTGCATTTGAACACGGACTGCTTCAGTATCTGAGGAGTTGTGAATGGTGCTGAACATTGTGCAATCATGGGCGAACATCCCCACTTCTGACCTTATGATGGAGGAAAGGTCATTGATGAAGCAGCTGAAGATGGTTGGGCTGAGGACACTACCCTGAGGAACTCCTGCAGAGATGTCCTGGAGCTGAGATGATTGATCTCCAACAACCACGGCCATCTTCCTATGTGTCAGGTATGAATCCAACCGGAGAGTTTGCCCCCCCATACCCATTGATTCCAGTTTTGCTCGGGCTCCTTGATGCCACCCTCAGTCAAATGTAGCCTTGATGTCAAGGGCTGTCAATCTCACCTCACCTCTGCAATTCAGCTCTTTTGTCCATGTTTGAGCTAAGGCTGTAATGAGGTCAGGAGCTGAGTGGCCCTGACGGAACCTAAACTGGGCGTCACTGAGCAGGTTATTGCTGAGTAGGTGCTGCTTGATAGCACTGTTACTGACACCTTCCATCACGTTACTGGTGATCGAGAGGAGACTGATGGGGCGGTAATTGGCCGGGTTGGATTTGTCCTGCTTTTTGTGTACAGGACATACTTGGGCAATTCTCCGTTTTGTCGGGTAGATGCCAGGTTGTAACTGTACTGGAACAGCTTGGCTCGGGGAGCGGCAAGTTCTGGAGCACAAGTCTTCAGTACTATTGCCGGAATGTTGTCGGGGCCTGTAGGCTTTGCAGTTTCCAGTGTCTCCAACCATTTCTTGATATCACATGGAGTGAATCGAATCGGCTGAAGACTGGTATCTGTGATGCTGGGGACCATGGGAGGAGGCCGAGATGGATCATCCACTTGGCACTTCTGGCTGAAGATTGCTGCGAAAGCTTCAGCCTTATCTTTTGCACTGATGTGCTGGGCTCTTCCATCATTGAGGATGGGGATATTTGTGGAGTTTCCTCCTCCAGTGAGTTGTTTAATTGTCCACCACCATTCATGACTGGATGTGGCAGGACTGCAGAGCTTAGATCTGATCCGTTGGTTGTGGGATCGCTTAGTTCTCTCTATCATTTGCTGTTTGGCGTGCAAGTAGTCCTGTTTGGTGGCTTCACCAGGTTGATATCTTAGGTTTTGGAGTAGATCTGTATCTTTAGGTATACCTGGTGGTGCTCCTGACATGCCCTCCTGCACTCTCCATTGAACATGGGTTGATCCCCTGGCTCGATGGTATTGGTTGAGTGGGGGATATGCCAGGCCATGAGGTTACAGAATGTGCTGCATCTCATTTCTACTGCTGTTGATGACCCACAGCACCTCATGGATGTCCAGTCTTGAGTTGCTAGATCTGTGCAAAGTCTGTCACATTTAGGATGGTGATAGTGCCACACAACACGATGAAGGTTATTCTCAATGTGAAGGTGGGACTTTGTCTCCACAAGGACTGTGCGATGGTCACTCTTACTGATACAGTCATGGAAAGATACATCTGCAGCTGGCAGATTGGTAAGGATAAGGTCAAGTATGTTTTTCCCTCTTGTTGGTTCTCTCACCACCTGCCGCAGACCCAGTCTAACAGTGATGTCCTTTAGGACCCGACCGGCTCAATCAGTAGTCCTGCTACCGAGCCACTCTTGGTGATAGACATTGAAATCCTCCACCCAGAGTACATTTTGTGTCCATGCCACCCTCAGTGCTTCCTCTAAGCGTAGTTCAATGTGTGGGAATACTAATTCATCAGCTGAAGGAGGATGGTATGTGGTAATCAGCAGGCGGTTTCCTTGCCCATGTTTAACCTGAAGCCATGAGACTTCATGGGATCTGGAGTCACTGTTGAGGGATCCCAGTGTAACTCCCTCCCGAATGTATACCACTGTGCCACCACCACTGCTGGGTCTGTCCTGCTGGTGGGACAGGACATACCCAGGGATGGTGATGGTGGTGTCTGGGACATTGTCTGTAAGATATGATTCTGTGAGTATGACTATGTCAGGCTATTGCTTGACTAGTCTGTGAGACAGCTCTCTCGAATTTTGGCACTAACCCCCAGATGTTAGTGAGGAGAACTTTGCAGGGTCGACAGGGCTGTTTCTGCCGTTGTCTTTTCCAGTGCCTGGGTCGATGCCAGTTAGTCCGTCCGGTTTCATTTCTTTGAGACTGTAGCAATTGGCACACCTGACGGCATGCTGGGCCATTTCAGAGGGCAACTGAGAGTCAATCACGTTGCTGTGGGTCTGGAGTCACATGTAGGCCAGACCAGGTAAGGATAGCAGTTTCCCTCCCTGAAGGGGCATGAGTGAACCAGATGGGTTTTTAATGACAATCAACAATGGAATCATGGTCATCATTAGACTCTTAATTTTAGATTTTTATTCACATTCCACCATCTGCCATGGCAGGATTCGAACCTGCGTTCCCAGAACATTATCTGGGTCCCTGGATTAACAGTCCAGTGATAATACCACTAGGCCTGTCCTCAAGATTAAATCTTAATGAGAAAGGAGGGTTTGAAATTATGCGTGCCTTCTTTACAGTGACTCATAGAATCACAGAATCCCTACAGTGTGGAAACAGGTCCTTCGGCCCAACAAGTCCACACCGACTCTCAAAGCATCCTACCCAGACCCATCCCCTATAACCCACCTAATCTACACATCCCTCAACACTACAGGCAATTTCCCATGACCTATCCACCCTAACCTGCACATCTTTGGACTGTGGGAGAAAACCGGAGCACCTGGAGGAAACCCACGCAGACACGGGGAGAATGTGCAAACTCCCCACAGGCAGTCGCCCAAGGGTGGAATTGAACCCGGGTCCCTGGTGCTGTGAGGCAGCAGTGCCACCATAAGGTAACTGTAAAGTTGCAGAATCTTCCTTCCTCGATTCGCACGCAGAGAAACAAATCCGTGAGCTGGTGCCTTGGGAAAAAAAAATGAGAGTTTCTGAAAAAAAAGAATGTGCTCATTAAAAATGGTTCTCTGTCATGAAAGTTACAGGCAGTGTAATCTTCTTTTTATGAACACCATTATTCCATTGTGCTGTAATTTGAGACACAGACAATTTCATAGTAAACATGAAATGAAAGTGTGATGGATCAATAGGTTGGATAACACATCCATTCACATTGCTATAATTGTTCAACATCAGAGGCTGCTTTATAGAGATCTGCAATACACGTTTAATTTATATTAATACCACTGTCAATATATCTTCTTATTAACATATATCATGTTGCAGCAATGAATATAACCAGCATGTATGACAAACACGAGGGGAAATAGGTTGATAAATTTTAATCTTTGGTAAAATGAAACGAAGGCTGCGTTTCGAATACAATAGAGGCAAATAGTTAGCAATAAAGCCTTTCGATTTTCAACACTTAAAATAAACCTTCTTCGACATAGAGAAGCCTCTCATAGACTTGTGGCAGATAGAGGTCACTCTGCCCATCATATCATGATGGCACTCTGCATGAGCTATCCACTCGCCAATCCATGCAGACCTGCAGACATTTTCCTTTTGAGTATTTCTGAGGTAGAACAGATTACAGCTCCCCTTTGGATCCTCAGTGTAATCTTCATTTGTGGGGTTTCATAGGCTTTTGGAAAACATGCAGTCCTCTAGAGTGGGAAGATTTTACCATCTGAGTTATTGTCTTAAGAAGGATTACAACAACTCAAGCCCAAGCTGTCCATATAGGCCTTGAAATATTCCACGCTGCAGTGCTCAATGGTTTAATTGCTCAGTGTTCGATTATGGGAATTGATCTACATTGACTGTGCTCAATTAATGAAGCCTGGGTAACGACTCAGAGTAAACTGAAAAGCTACAAGATACTGAAATGAAATAAGCACAAGAACAGGCATTCGTGACTGTTGAGATGTTTCAAAGTTCTGTAGCTAAACCTCTTGCACGCTTTGAAAATAGTGTCACGTCTGCATTACTGCAGTACATAATGTATATAAGTCATGCCAGCTATTTCTGATTCTGAATAAATCATATATGGATGAACAGAAAATTGAATCAAAACATTTCTGTTCTTCTGAATTCATTTGAAAGGCCTCATTAGCAAAGACCCCACTTGGCTGCCAATTTGACTCATTTAAATTTCATGCCCTTTCCTTTACAGAAAACGCACTTTTTGCATGTACTTAATCATTTTGGATTCTCCACCTATTCTTCTTATAGAAATTCTTATGACCCTGTTCTTCTCATCCTCTGTATGTCCAAAGACTAATAAAGGATTCCAAGGCCATCAGGAGTAAGGCAGGCATGTACAGTTGATGGGTAGTCCCTACCTCTGAGCTAGGAGTCCTGGGTTCAATCCCACCTGATTTGGAGGTGTGTAGTAATAGCTCTGAGCTGGCTGGTTAGAAAATATATTTAAGTATATCATATGGCAGAGTAGGCTCAAGGACCGAATGCCTGAAACATGCTCCTAACTCATATGTTTGTTCGAGTTATTTTTTGCCAAAGCTTCATACATTTGAGAAGACTTTATTATGGGGAGCGTCATCACGAGCCTGCTAGGTTGTACAGCATTATAGTTTATGGCGAGATGATGAGCTAGTGGTATGATTGCTGGACTTTTAATCCAGAGACCCTGGTAATGCTCTGGAGACCCAGGGTAGATGATGGAATTTGAATTCAATAAAAATCTGGAATTAAGACTCTAACAACAACCATGAAACCATTGCTGATTATCAGAAAAATCCCATCTGGCTCACTAATGTCGTTTTAGGGAAGGAAACTGCCATCCTTACCTGGTCTGGCCCACATAGACCCATAGCAATGTGGTTGACTCTTAACAGCCCTTTGGGTAATTTTTGGATGGCCAATAAATGCTGGCCTGGCCAGTGACGCCTTTATTCTGTGAATGAACAAAAGAAAAATTATTTTCAGAGACCACCGATAATCAATGTACAGATCCTGTGAAAGGAAGTTTTCTCTTGTGGAAGAATCTAAACATAGGGGTCAATGTTTCAAAACAAGATGGTGTCTATTTAAAGCAAAGGTGAAGACAACTTTTTTTTTCTGTCACAGGGTTGAGAGCCTTGGAATCCCTTTTGGTCTAAGGGTAGTTGGTTTAGAAACTTTACACATTTTTAAGGCAGAGCAAGATAGATCCTTGATGACCAAGAGTGTGAAAGATTATTGGGGATAGGCAAGAATGTGGAGTTGAGGTTAAAATCAGATCAGCCAGGATCTTATTGAATGTGGGATCAGGCTGAAAAGACTGAATGGCCTACTCGGTTCTTTGTTCGTCTGTTTGTCAGATCCATATGACGTAGGTGCAGATTCGGCCCATCGAGTCTGCTCCATCATTCACAGAGTCACAGACATGTATGGAAACAGACCCTTCATTCCAACTGGTCCATGCCGACCAGATATCCCAAATTAATCTAGTCCCATTTGTCAGCATTTGGTCCATATCCCTCCAACCTTTCCTATACATATACCCATCCAGATGCCTTTTAAATGTTGTAATTGTACCAGCCTCCGCCATTTCCTCTGGCTGCTCATTCCATGCATGCACCAACCCTCTTAGGTCCCTTTTAAATCTTTCCCCTCTAACCTATACTCTCTAGTTTTGGACTCCGCTACCCAGGGGAAAGGACGTTGGCTATTCACCTTATCCATGCCCTTCTAAGTTTTATAAACCTCTATAAGGTCACCCCTCAGCCTCAGACATTTCAGGGAAAATAGCCCCAGCCTATTCAGTCTCTCCCTATGGGCTTAAACCCTCTGACCCCAATCTCCTCAAATCCTCTTTGCTGTCTTTGCCCCATAACCTTTGATTCTCTTACTGATTGAAAATCCACCTCAGCCTTGGATATGATTAATATTTGAATATGAATTTGAATATTTGTAAGCCTGCATTTGTGTCAATTCTTGGATTCTGTCTACCATTGGGTATACCGAGTATTTCATTCCTGAGGCTATTCATATGTTCCTGTGAGCCACATATTGTAGAACTGGCCGTATTTAGACCAGATCTGATACCAGGAGGGAAGATCCTCTTCCTAAAATAACTTAGTGAATTATTCTCTCATGAGTAAAGATCCTTTTCAAATACATTTTAAGCCAACTTTTCCAGTCAGTCAAACAGCCACCTCTCTGTGTTGTGTATATCACCATGTGATGGTCTAACACAGCACTGGTATAACAAACACAGCAGTAGCACACATCCCGTCAAATATTCTCCATTTACTTTGATTCAAGAAGAAATGATATCGTGACCATTTAAAGTATTAGAATGGGTTGCATCTCATGTTGGAGGTAAAGGCCTCACAGTAGTTTTTCACTCCTGGCCTCGGTCTATACTCTTTCCTCCTCCTCTTGCCATCTCTCGTCAGTGTCTGCAGCAACTTATATATTTACTGCAGGACGTGCTCCTGGCGTCAGGCTGCAAAAATTAGTCCATTTGTCAATGTCAGAGGCTTGCAGAGACTGGGAGCTGTCACACAGAGAACTGCTGCTATCTCTCCTCAGAGCAGCACAGTCTATTCAATATTGATCTTGCGCACCTACTGTAGGCAATCCGTAGGAAGCTTCAGCTATTTAATATTATACGTCACTGTTCACAAAAGATAAGAATCCCTTTTTATTCACCCGTTACCAGAAATAATATTTATATGTTTGAACAGTTGATAGAAATGGGAAGAGCTGATTACTTCAGATCCTGCAGCTTTGAAGTCAGTCGAAACAGCCTTTTCTGCGTTTCGGGTGTAAACTTAGAACAACATCTGCTGTAGGCTCATGTCAAATCTCCCATTCTGGCCTGTTAGGTACTTTGGAAGTTAAATTGCTGAATGGACCTCTCTAACTTCAAATGATGTTGATCTTGTTAGCATTGATCTTGCTTTCTGGCCCTCCTGTACAGCCATAACCCCGTATGCCTCGTTCTGTACAAGCACCCTCTGATCTGTATGTCCTTGTTTGCTATGATATGCCTGTACTGCTCACAAAACAAAACTTTTCACTGTATTTAGGTACATGCGACTACAATAAAATCAATTTGAAAGGAGGACGCACACAAAGGTTTCAGATTTTGAAAACACAGACTAGAAATCAAATCAGCAAATGTAAGGGAGTGGGGAAGCCAAGCCCTGTAGAGTAAAGAGTTAAGTAAAGTAATGATACCTTTCCTCCAGGAATAAACACCGAGCACATGTGAAAGGGGCAGTGTCATAGTGATACCAGGTCACATGATCTGGAGCCAGCGTTTGTTGTGTTCCAACAGATTTCATCCTTTACCATGCCAATATATAGTATACTTAATTAAGCTTACTCGTGAGATGGACCACAAAGGTTGTCCTGTCGTGGAAATTGGGTATCACAGACAGGGTGTAGACCTGATCTTATCACAAGCGCAGTTAAATTGGTCGCAATATTTAACTTTCCTTTAACCCTGTTCAGTCCGTTAATAAACTTATAGGTTTGCACTTTGGAGTTAATATTCACAGAGTCATACAGCATGGAAACAGGTCCAACCCGTCCATGCCGACTAGATTTCCTAAATTAATCTAGTCCCATTTGCCAGCATTTGGCTCGTGTTCCTCTGAACCCTTCTTATTCATATACCCATCCAAATGCCTTTCAAACATTGTAATTGTACCAGCCTCCACCACTTCCTCTGGCAGCTCATTCCATACACGCACCACCCTCTGCGTGAAAAAGTTACCTTTCAGGTCCTTTGGAGGGTCAGTGCAGACTCAATGTGCTGAATGGCCTCTTTTCAACACTACGGGGTTTTTAATATGGAAGGAATAAGAAAAGGAATGACCAGGGTTTTGGGGCAAAATCTTACGGGCGGACCAGCCTTCCCATGCCAACTGTCCAGAGTCTTAGTAGGGTCAGTTGTCTTATTAACAAGCTCAATTGATCTGTAATTGTTTACTCAATTGGCGTAGTCCCGCAGCCAATATCAGCGTCTGGACCCAAAAAGTCAGCTTCCCTGTTCCTCTGATGCTGCCTGGCCTGCTGTGTTTCTCCAGCTCCACACCTTGTGTGTGAAGGTGGGAGAAGGTGGCCTTGGATGGGAGCATCCAACCTACTTTACAAGCCCCTTCCAGCACCCACGTCTGCCAGGAGAGCGCAAAACCTAACCGCTGGTTGGAATTGTAGGCGTGAAGGAGAAAATGATTTCAGTGGATGTGGAAGAGTAGGACATGGCAAGATCTATTAAAGGGAGGAGTCAATGCTGTGAGATACACAGCCCAGCACAGATCCAAGGTTAGAAAGACATGGATGAGTTTGCATTGCCTAAACTTGCACCTTAAAGGTAGGTGGGAAGACAATAGTTCAGGGTCCTTTTCACAACTTGTTCCTCAGATTTAAAAAGAGCTTATTTATCAACTGCTCACAGGGTACTGAACTCTTAAAAGAATCGTTCTTAACAATTGGCAAAATGCTGCAGGCGCTGCAAAATCTGAAACAGAAAATGCTGAAAGCTGTCAGAGAGCGTTGGCGGTGGGGAGAAACACTGCGTCAGCATTTCGGATCATCAACCAAAGTATTGCGTTGCCACCATTTCCTGCTTGTGATTATTTGAAAAATACGGCTCGGTTTGTTAAAGTGAACATTGCAGAGTCGTAGATCACAATGTCAAGTGTTGGCCCCTTAAAAACCTGCAACTGATCAGGGAGCTGGAATTGTAAAGGAGAGGGTCACACCCAATGATTCTGTTTGAGTAATACTCGGGAGACTGACTTGTATCGACTTTCAGAAGGCACTTAATAAAATTCCCTGTAAGATACTGTTATTTACAGTCAGATCTCACAGAATAGGAGAAACATTAATGCTTTGCCAGGAAAAGGAATAGACCATTCAGCCCCAAAAGCCTGTTCTGTCTTTCGATGAGATCACGGCTGATCTATTTGTTTAAATTCCACATTTCCATCTAACTGTGGTGACGTTTGGTTCCCTTCCTTATCAAAAAGATAAAAAAATCTTTCATCTCAGAATTATTCAGTGACCCTACCTCCAACACCTTACAAAATAGAGCGTTCTAAGATTTCACAACTCTCTGAAAGAATGCATTTTCTTGTCATCTCTATCCTAAAAATGGGTGATATTTCATTTTCAATTCGTGCCTTTGCTAATTCAGAGCTCACCCACACTGCATTAATCTGGTTGAAAATGAGCTGAGTGACAGCAGCTACGGAGTACCAATAATGGGCATGTCTCTCGAATTAAGGAAGTTTTCTTCAATTATTCATTCACGGGATGAGGGCGTCGCTGGCCAGGCCAGCATTTATTGCCCATCCCTAATTGCCCAGAGGGCAATTAAGAATCAACCACATCGCTGTGGGTCTGGAGTCACATGTAGGCCAGACCAACTAAGGATGGCAGTTTCCTTCCCCAAAGGGCGTTAGTGAACCTGCAGACTTTTACTTTAAATCAATAATTGGTCATGGTCACCCTCAGTTTGTCTGTGGCTGGTTCGTTCACCACAGCATCCACAACCTGAGCTACAAATCTACTCAAGAACATTGTCTAGCTTTACATTCTTCCCAGAAAGAAAACCAGATTAGTTTTTACAAAACAATAATTACGATTACACCAACTTTTAATTATTGAATTCAAACTTCACCATCAAATCATGGCAGGATTTGAATCCACATTCACAGAGCATTAGCTTGGGGTTCTGGATCACAAGATCAATTGTCTTACTGTTATATCGCTACCTCCACTTGTGGGTGGCTCTGTGCTGGGGTCTTATTTACTGAATGCAATTACTTAGCTTTTTTTTTATTCGTTTATGGGATGTGGTCACTGCTGTAAGGGGCAGAATTTATTGCCCACCCCTAATTCCCCTGGAGAAGGTCGTGGGGTCTTCTTGAACCCCTGAGGGGCTTGGAGTGTAGCGACACCCGCCGTGCTGTCCGGAAGTGAGTTCCAGGATCTTGACCCAGCGACACCGAAGGAATAGCGAGAATGACAAACGCTAATTCAGGATGGTACGTGGCTCGGAGGGGATCTTGCATGTGGTGGCATTTCCATGTATCTGCCTCCCTTGGTGGGCTAGAAAGCCACATATTCAGGTTTACCAATAGCACAAAGAAAGGAGAATTCTACAAGGTGTAGGATTAGGATTAGGTTTATTGTCATGTGTACTCACGTTACAAAACAACAGGAGTACAGTAAAAGGTGCACAATGTCACAAACACATGGTGTCTTTTTTTATACATTCACAGGATGAGGGCATCACTGACCAGGCAACATTTATTGCCCATCCCTAATCACCCAGAGGGCAGTTGAGCATCAACCACATTGCTGTGGGTATGGAGTGACATGTAGGCCAGACCAGGTAAGTATGGCGGTTTCCTTCCCTAAAGGTACCAAGTCCCTACGTACAAAAAATAGAAACAAGTAAAGAACAGAAAGTTACACTATTACGGATGCACATAGCATAAGTTAGGAAACTGAAAAATAAAGCTGAAAAAGATAGACATTACAGTCTTTCTGCAAGGGGTTGCAGGTGGTCTGCCCAGGGTCCACGCATTCCCAACTAGTAGCCACTCCGCTCTGGGTCATTGGCTACCCCTGCTCAGTCCCAGGCCACTGGTGGCCGTCTTCCCCCCACTGGGCTGCCCCCGTTCTGCTCCAGGCCACTGGCCGCCACCTTCCCCCCACTGGGCCGCACCCATTCTGCCCCAGGCCACTGACAACCATCTTCCCCCCACTGGGCCACTCCCATTCTACCCCAGGTCACTGGCCGCCATCTTCCCCCCACTGGGCCGCCCCCATTCTGCCCCAGGTCACTGGCCGCCATCTTCCCCCCACTGGGCCGCCCCCATTCTGCCCCAGGCCACTGGCGGCCATCTTCCCCCC
>JAHRHZ010000008.1:7637063-7664817 GCA_024137785.1 Ginglymostoma cirratum | reverse complement strand
GGGCCGCCCCCATTCTGCCCCAGGCCACTGGCGGCCATCTTCCCCCCACTGGGCCGCCCACATTCTGCCCCAGGCCACTGGCAGAAGAGGAAAAAAAATCACAAAAGAAAAGGAGAAAGAAAGGAAAAGGAATGGAAGGATTGGATGAGCTCCGGAAGCAACTTCGTACTCTGCTGCCATCTGGAGATACAAACTATGACGAGATATTAAAGGAGTAATTCACAGAGCAAAATTGGTGAATGGATTCAAATACAGGTACGCCTTAGAAAATCCTGTACTTTGGACCTTAAAAGGATATATCATAATACTTTCTAAATGGTGAGAAACTAGAAACAATGAAGGTCCAAATGACTTGAGGTTTGATCTAGTTGCATTTTTAGATTTTAAAGGCATCGAAGGGTATGGGGAGGAAGCAGGAGTATAGCATTGAAGGCAGTGATCACATTAAATGGCAGAGCAGGCTCAAAGGGCTGAATGGTCTATCCCTGTTTCCAATTGCTGTGTTTCTATGATCCAGGAAGCTATGTCGTTAAATTGTCTGAGCACGTGCAAAAGGCAAACAAGAGGCTAATCTTTTGATCAAGAGTGCTAGAATAAAAGAAGCTATTCCAGAGCTTTATAAAGCCCTGTCTCTTGAACAAAATTGTTCATAAGATGAGGGACCGCTATCGGCACCAGTATTTATTGCCCATCACTAATTGCTCGGTTAAAAGTTAGCTGCATCGCTGAGGGTTGGGAATCACACGTAGGCCAAGCCGGGTAAGGATGGCAGTTTCCCTCCCTAATGAATATTAGCAAATCAGATGAGATTTTGCAACAGTCCACAGAGGTCACAATTAGGCTAACTTTTTATTCCAGATTTTTATTGAATTCAAGTTTCACCCTCTGTCATGATGGGACTTGAACCCATGTGTCCAGAGCATTCTGCTCGCAAAAAAGATCCTGAGCTTCCAGATAATAAGGTGTGGAGCTGGAGGAACACAGCAGGCCAGGCAGACTCCTTCTGGGTGCAGACCTGAAACGTTAGCTTTCTTGCTCCTCTGATGCTGCCTGGCCTGCTGTGTTCATCCAGCTCTACACCTTGTTATCTCAGATTCTCCAGCATCAGCAGTTCCTACTATCTCCTGAGCTTCCAGTTGTCTGCCATTTCAACACACCGCCCTGTTCTCTGGCCAACATCTCTGTCTCAGGCTTGCAGCAGTGCTCCAGCGAAGCTCAGCGCAATCTGGAAGAACAGCACCTCATTTTGCACTTGGGAATTCTACAGCCTACTACACTCAGTATCAAATTCAACAAAATTAGGGCTTGTGGCACCTCTGTACTTCTCCCACGTACTTAACCCAACCCCCACACTCCAGCCCGGAAGGGCCACTGAACCTGAAACGTTAACTCTGATTTTTCCTTCACAGATGCTGCCAGACCTGCTGAGCTTTTCCAGCAACTTCTGATTTTGTTCCTTTTTGTCACATGGTCTGCTATTACGCACAACGCATTGTTAGCCACTTATAGTCCCCATTAGCAGCTATTCATTCTCCCAGGCTGATTGTTATCCACTCTTTTGTCTGTCCAACTGTTCTTCGGGCTCTATCCCCATCTCTAGTTTGCTCCTTAGCCCCTCCCCCCACTCTATCTTCTGCGTATAAACCAACATTTTCCTAGCTACCATCAGTTCTGAGCAAGGGTCATTCAACCCAAAATGTTAACTCTGATTTCTCTCCACGGATGCTGCCAGACCTGCTGAACTTCTCTGCCAATTTCTGTTTTTGTTGTCCAGAGCATTAGCCTGTGACAGGCAATTGAAGACATGTCTTAGCACTAGTCATCTGTTCCAAAAGTGAAGCCATGCAGAACTGATCAAAGTCTCCATCAAGTAATCGTCCAGCATGCCTCCATTACCAGCACCTACCTGGTGAGGAATAGGTCCTTTATTAAGAATGAGAGTATTTATAGGTCAGAACCCTAAGCATAATGACTTCTAATATGCTGTCAGGTTTAGGCTGCCCTTCTGTTCTTAGGGAACTGCTTCCCTGATGATGGCAGGCCAGTTTTTCAGAAAATTGATGACTGAAATAAAAATGCATTTCATTCATGACCTGCGCTAACAGATGATTGAATGTGTATGCATGCTGGTTTCCAAGCGAGAGAGTGTTAGGTTCCTAAATTATGAGCAGACTGCTTAATGAGTCAGTGCTGATCAAACACAACCTGATCACTGCACAATTACCTCGAGAATGAAATATATTGGTTAGACGCATACACTCCAGTGAGCCACAATTTCCTGATTAGCCACTCAAAGCCATTCCCCGTTCTCATTCAGCACTGACCAAATCTAAATTATGATCTCCAAAGGACTTATGGAGATTGCAAACTAAACCAACAATGCCTACGAAAATGATGCTTCAGTTAACGAGGACTATCGCAAATTGGTTCCAGTGTAGCAACAGGCCATTTGGCCCAATGGGTCCATACTGATCTCATTTTATATTGGTGGGATCAATTGCAGACTGGATAACTGCTCTGTGGAACACCTCTGCAATTGAAATGTAGAAATGTAGACAATGGGTGCATTCGGCCCTTCAAACCTGCACCACCATTCAATACGATCACGGCTGATCATGCAATCTCAGAATCCCATTCCCGCCCCCTCCCCATACCCCTTGATCCCTTTAGCCACAAGGGGTCTCTCTTGAATATATCTAACAAATTGGCCTCAACAGCTTCCTGTGGGAGAGAATTCCACAGGTTCACAACTCTCTCAGTCAAGAAATTCTTCCTCATCTCAGTCCTGAATGGCTTACCCTTTATTTTTAGACTGTGACCCTTAGTTCTGGACTTCTCCAACATCAGGAACATTCCTCCTGCACCTGTATGAATGTCTGCTTGTATGAACAATCCCAGACTTTCAGTCATTTGCTATAGCCTGCTGCTAAGTTCCAATGTAGGAGAGGGACAACACTTCATTTTCCACTCAAGTGCCTTCCAACCTCAAGGACACAATATTGAGTTCCACAACTACAGAACATGATCTCTCTTTTTTTACTGACGTCCTCCAATGTCTCCCTCCAGGCATATCTTGTTGGCTAACCTCTTCGCTGAGCAGACCCATTTTCTTCTCTTCACACCTCTCATTTACACCTATTTTATGTCTCTATCACTCCTTTACCACCATCACCACTGCCTCCATCTTCTGCTCTCCTTAGCCATTTGCTCTTCGTACCCATATAATATCAACATTTTCCAGCTCCTTTCTCCTTCACAAAAGAGTCGTATTGGACTCGAAACACTAATTCTGATTCCCTCTCCACATGCTGCCAAACCTGTTGAGTTTCTTCAGCTCTTCCTGCTTTAGTTTAGGTTCATGCTGTGGTCCATTCTTCGCACTAACTTCCTCCCACCCTTCCAACCCAATACAATCGAAACACAAGGTGCAGAAGTAGAATTTTCAGCCCATCGAGCCTGGTCTACCTTTCAGCTATTCTTCTACGTCAGTACCATTTCACATATCCCTTGACATCATTAATGTCTATTGGTTGTTGTGTGGAATATTCAGAAAAGCTGACCTTCCAGAGCCCCCTCAAGCAGACAATTCCAAATATTCCAAACTCTCTGAGTGAAGCCATTCTTCCTCAGTGTTCTAAATGGCCAACCACTTATTCTGACATTGTGCCCCTGATTCTAGACTAGCCCTACTCGCCAACGCCCACCCACCCGTCAAAGCTAGAGGTAGATATGTTTACTGCAGCCAATCTCTGTGTTTATGCTGTCCACTTGAATGAGACCACATTCTATTCCTTTCTCCCTTACATTTTTGTCTACTACCCTGCTCACCTCACTCATTTCTTGTAGTCACAAGGCCATTCAGCCCATCGAATCCATGTCCTACTCCAGTAAGCAGAGGGGTGATACTCTGCCACAGAAGGCAGTTGAGGCCGAAATAGCGAATGTTTTCAAGAAGAAGTTAAATATAGTTCTTAGGCTAAAGGAACCAAAGGATTTGAGGTGAAAATGGGAACAGGGTACTGATCAGCCGTGGTCATATTAAATAAGCAGTTATAACGCCAAAGATGTGCAGTTTAGGTGCATTAACCAAGGAAAATACAGGGTTATGAGGATAGGGTGGGACACAGCAGGGGGTGCGGTGATGGCCTAGTGGGATTGTCACTACATTATTAGCCCAGAGACCCAGGTAAATGTTCTAGGCACAGGGGCTCCAATCCTGCCAGGGAAGATGATGTAATTTTAATTCAACATTTTTTAAAAAAATTCTTCAATTAAGAATCTAACGATGAACCATGAATCTATTGTCAATTGTCGGAAAAAACCCATCTGGTTCACTTATGCCCTTTAGGGAAGGAAACTGCCATCCTCACCTGGTCTGGCCTACGTGTGACTCCAGACCCACAGCAATGTGGTTGACTCTTAACTGCCCTCTGGGTAATTAGGGATGGGCAATAAATGCTGCTGAACTAGAGGCACCCACATCCCATGAATGAATAAAGGAGGAAAGAAACAAAGACAAAGGGTCACCGGACCCGAAACGTTAACTGTTTTCTCCTTCACAGATGCTGCCAGACCTGCTGAGCTTTTCCAGCAATTTTTTTTTTGTCCCTGATTTACAGCATCCGCAGTTCTTTCGGTTTTTATTAAAGGAGAAAAAAAGGTCTGCCGAGGCCAGTGCACACTTGATGGGCTGAGTGGTCTCTTTCTGCAGTGTAGGGATTCTATTCCATGATTCTACAAATATAGACCAGGCTTAGTGCTGTGCTCCTGTTCCTAT
This sequence comes from Ginglymostoma cirratum, assembly GCA_024137785.1. Classification (NCBI taxonomy): domain Eukaryota; kingdom Metazoa; phylum Chordata; class Chondrichthyes; order Orectolobiformes; family Ginglymostomatidae; genus Ginglymostoma; species Ginglymostoma cirratum. The sequence continues at coordinate 7,660,040 of JAHRHZ010000008.1, read as the reverse complement.
TTTCTGTGTTTCTTTGTAAGTTCATAACCAAGGAGTGACCAACAATCAAGGAATAGAGTCATAGAGTTGTACAACATGGAAACAGACCCTTCAGTCCATCATGTCCATGCTGACCAGATATCCTGAACTGATCTCGTCCCATTTTTGGAATTTGGCCAGAATCCCTCCAAACCCTTCATGTTCAAATAGCCATCCAGATGCCTTTTAGTGTTGCAACTGTGCCTACCTCCACCAACTACTCTATATACGCTCATACCATACACGCACCACTCTCTGCGAGAAAAAGTTGCTCCTCAAATCTCTTAAATCTTCCCCCTCTCACCTTTGAAAGTCGGTTTAATGTTCCTTACCGTTCCACCATTTGATGCGATCAAGTGCGATCTGATAACCCTCAACAGCACTGAATAAAAACCAAAAGAACTACGGATGCTGTAAATCAGGAACAAAAACAAAGTTGCTGGAAAAGCTCAGCAGGTCTGGCAGCATCCGTGAAGGAGAAAACAGAGTTAACGTTTCAGGTCCGTTGACCATTCCTTAGAACTAGTACCGAGGAAGGGTCACCAGGCCCGAAACGTTAACTTTGTTTTCTCCTTCACAGATGCTGCCAGGCCTGCTGAGCTTTTTCAGCAACTTCTGGTTTTGTTCCTCAACATCACTTCCCTGCCTTCTCCCCATAACCATTGATTCTCTCACTGATTAAAACTCTGCCTATCCCATCCTCAAATATACTTAACTGACCAGCCTCGACAGCCCTCTGTGGTACACGTTTCAATAGATTCACTACCCTCTGAGAGAAGAAATTCCTCTGTGGTAGACTCAGCCTGGGAGTCTCCTCTCTCCCATTTGCCTCCTGCCTAGCACCCACATGAGTAACTGAACTATATTGGATACAATTTAATGCAAGCAGTAAACTGAACCAAAGAAGAAGCATTATGGAATACTCCAATCCTTGAGATTTTCATTTTAAGCTTTGCAACATTTTTAGATAAAAGCAGCTCAGACTTGTTCAAAAATCTAATTCCCATAAAAACCGAAAGAACTGTGGATGCTGTATATCAGGAACAAAAAATAGAAGTTACTGGAAAAGCCCAGCAGGTCTGGCAGCATCTGTGAAGGAAAAAAAAGAGTTAACGTTTCGGGTCCGTTGACCCTTCCTCAGAACTGACTAATTCCCATCTTTGGTTCAGAGTTGTGACGCAAAATAAAGAGACTCCATCCAATTCACAGTTGACATCTCTACGGTTAGTTTTTTTTTGCTCACATTCAGGTTTTATGACTAGCTGATGTCCTAATCAGGCTTAGTTTAATTTCTACGTTTTTTTCTATTTGAAACGTTTATAGCTTGACATATTCCGGACATTAGCTGTGTTAATCCAGCAATTAAAAAAAGGCTGGAAAACAATACAGGCCCTTTTGCCGGTACAGTGGCTCAGTGGTTAGCACTGCTGCCTCACAACTCCAGGAACCCAGATTCAATTCCACTCTCAGGCGACTGTCTGTGTGGAGTTTGCACGTTCTCCCAGTGGTTGCATGTTTTTCCCCTGGGTGCTCTGGTTTCCTCCCAACGATGCGCAGGTTAGGGTGGATTGGCCGTGGGAAACTGCCCCATAGTGTCCAGGGATGTGCAGGTTAGGGCTGACTGGCCATGCTAAATTGCCCCATAGTGTCCAGGGATGTGCAGGTTAGGGTGGATTGGCCACGCTAAATTACCCCATAGTGTCCAGGGGGGCAGGTTAGGTCGGTCAGCCAAAGGAAATATAGGGTGACAGGGATAGGGTGGGGGGGGTTTGTGGTGGGTCTGAGTGGGGTGCTCTTCAGAGGGTCAGTATGAACTCGATGGGTCAAACGGCCTCTTCCTGCATCGTAGGTGTTCTATGATTTTATGAGGGAAAGAAATGTAAACAGTTTGTCCCTCCCTTCACCAAACAGCCCTTCTCTTTCTTAATGGCCCCCCAATCTGCTTTTACCATCAGCTACACACTGCTATGTCCCACAAAGTACCCTTTGTTTTGTTTCATAGGATCTAACCACTGTGTGATGGCGCTGGAATGACATACAGAGACAACATCCCTTGCCCATCGAGTGTTGTCTCTCTCTTCCCCCGACTTCGTTTCTGAGGGTTAGCCCACTGACTTACAGGGTAGATGTGGAAAGGTGGATTTGGGCCAGACACAGGCCAATGGCACTAGTTTGGTTTGGGAAACCCAGTTGGTATGGATGAGTTGGACCGAAGGGTCTGTTTGACTCTATGACTCCCTTTCTGGTGAGTCTAGGAAATGAGGGCATAATCTCACAAGAATAAGGGGCCGCACGTTATAAGATGGAGATGAGGAGGAATTCCTTCACTCAGAGAGTAGTGAACCTGTTGAATTCTTTACTGCAAAGGGCTGTTGAGGGGGCGTCATAAATATATTCAAGGATGGGATAGACAGATTTTTAATCAGGAGGGGAATCAAGAGTTATGAGGAAGTGGAGTTGAGGATCATTGGATTAGCCGCGGTCTCATTGAGTCTGCTCTGCCACTCAATGGGCTGAATGTCCTACCTCTGCTCCTATATCCTATGGTCAGTGTTATGGACTCCTATTGGATTGGTCTATGCCTCAGGGTAATGGAGTGGTTTCCTGCTGGGTGTCTGACCAGCAGACTCCCATGCCCTTCTTGCCTGCCATTAGATGCAGTGTCTGGAACATGGGGTACATCAAGGCCGAATAGCAAGGGCCCATGTCTCGAGACGCCCAATGGGGTCAAGGAGGGTATGGGTCCACTGCGCTTGGGCAGGAGGCCATGGGTCAGGAATGACACCAGGGCCTCGATTTCTGTCTCTGCCCCTCTTAAGAGGCGTTGGAATCCTGAGGGAAAAACAGCACTCAAAAAGTAATAATGTGTGAATATTAATTTTCAGGACCTCCGTTTTGAAAGGCAAGTTGGACCATTGTGTGCTGGTTTGTGCCCCTCTGGGAAAGATTTACAGGTCGGCAATGAACCTGCTTGACCACATTACAATGCACCTTCTATAGCTCACAATTCCTCGTGTGGGACTTGAACCCAAAACATTGGATGTGGAGGTCATGATATTATTTTGAGTTGCTTTTAATTATCTATGGATTTTGAGGTTATTCTTTGTCAAAAACAGCAGGGTGCATGAGTCCACCCTCCAGAGGCCTAGCCAATATTTACCGCTATAGATAAATTGTGCACTTGCTAATTGTAGAACTTTGCTGTATGCAAACTGATTGTTCACAGCCAGGTTCTCAAAACTTTTCAGATAAAGCTCCTCACCAGCTTTCAAGCACATCGCTGGATACCTAAAATAAGCATTAGGCCCCTTCCATGTGATAATGACAGGCCTGACAAAGGACTTGTTTTTCAAGCTGCAGTGTTTGGGAACACTGCCAGATTGCTGGTGAGCAGCAGCAATCCTTGCCCCTGATAAACACCGTAGCAAGAAAATATATCTCCCAGCCGAGCCTTCTCTTCACTGTGCAACGAGTGAACAGTCAGAGCTCAGAAATTGGACTCTAACCTGCCTGATTGCAGCAAAACTCCTTGGAAGCAAAACAAAAACCAGCTCTTGAATAGACCGGTTCTTCTGCAAAGTTCATAAACCCTTTACCTGTCGACCCGCAGATTTTCAGAAACGCACAGCTGAAAAAGATTTTGAAAGTTGAGAAATGGAAAGTGCAGAGGCCTTTCGAAGCATGTTTTGGCTCAATCTCCAGGCATTCCTGATATTCCTGGCTGTCTTCTTCCTCGTGACTGTGGTAATCCGGAGGAGAAGGACCAGCAATCTCCCTCCAGGGCCCTCTGCCTTCTCTCTCGCTGGAAACATCTTCTACCCTGACCAGTCTGCTCCACATGAGGTAATGAAGATGGACTTTGAGTCCTCTACAGTATGATATTCTTTTTGCTAAGTCACTGGAAATTATACACAGCTCACCTCACTCATTTAAATATTAAGGCTGTACCATCTGTCCGTTGCAAAGAAACGATTTATGAGCATCTCATCATTTTTATTTAATTCCTTCACAAAACACTGCAGCTTCACAGCACCAGGGGCCTGGGTTCGATTCTACACTCGAGCGACTGTCTGTGTGGAGTTTGCACATTCTCTCCAGGTCTGCATGGGTTTCCTGTTCAGTGTTCTGATAAAAGGTCACCAGACCTGAAATGTTAACTTCGATTTTTCCTTCACAGGTACTGCCAGACCTGCTGAGCTTTTCCAACACCTTCTGTTTTTGCTCCTGATTTATAGCATCCGCAGTTCTTTCGGTTTTTACAGCCTCGTCAGCCTCTCCCTAAAACTTAAACCCTCCAAACCGGGCAAGATGCTTGTAAATCTTTTCCGAATCCTTTCTAGTTTCACAACATCTTTCCTGTAGCTCCACATTACAGGGGGTCTGGAGTCACATGTAGGCCAGGTCAGGTAAGGATGTCAGTTTCTTTCCCTAAAGGACATTAGTGAACCAGATGGGTTTTTCTGACAATCGATTCATGGTCATCATTAGACTCTTAATTCCAGATATTTATTGAATTCACATTTCACCATCTGCCACAGAGCTTGAATCCGGGTCAGAAAATTACCAGGGTCTCTGGATTAGTAGTCCAGTAAAAATGCCGCCAGCATTTCTGCTTTATTTTTCAGAGTTGCAGTATCTGCAGTTCTTTGTTTCATAATTGGATTCAGCTCATTGCCCTTCTTGGCAAAAACTTTGGAAGAAACTCTACAAGGAGATTCGGCAGCAGTGCATTGAGAGTTACATCAACAATAAGTCACTAGGGAATAACACAATCACTGGGATGATGTCCTACAAATCAAGATCCATTATTCCTGGTGTTGTCACACAAATTAAAGACTTTATCAAAATGTGTGAAATTTGCCAATTTGCCTGACCCAGGCTAACAAAAAAAACACAGACCAGATTTCTGTATTTAATACCAACTACTTTTTATTCCATATAAATAGATTCTAATCACAAGTAAATAACGATGAACTGTTGACAAATAATTACAAGTTAATATTTAACCCTCTTCCGAAATCCACCTCTGCATAAATACAGACAGACACAAACAGACATGGTGTTATTGGTGGAGTGGAGCAAAAAGCATTGGAAAAACAGTTTAATTGCCTCAGTCCACAGGGTTCACTAAAATGATCCTTTTGTTTGACAGGATTTTCTATTCTTCAACGTCTTTTCTCCAAGTTATTTTCACTTTTTCACAGAAGGCAGAGGTGAATCGTACACTAACTGCAAAAGCTCACAGTGCACAGTAACTGGTGAAGGAAACTAAACTGGCACTCTTCAGATTTCAAAAAGACACTCCATCTTCCTCTTGCAGCTGTCCAAATGTTTCTGATAGTATCATTCACACCCACAAGATGTTCAGATACCCAGAGGCCAATCAGTTAGCTGTTACACTGATGGTCTTTGCCACACACAACCAGTTACAACTCCACAAACCAATCAGCAACCTGTTGCCAGTTGAATTCCCACTCTGTATACATCCCTCATGCCTCCCCGTCTGCAAACAACTTCCTTCACTGTTTGACCAGTGCAACAGTGTAACCATGACTTACAATGAGTTTAAGTAACTTGCTTTTTAAAAGTACGGTAATTCCTTCCTCAGTCCTTTGCTTATTTTTTCCAATTCAGTTCACATGCAGAAAAAATAAACAAAAGAGTCTGATCTTTACAATATATTCACAAAATGAGAAAAGACTGAGAATCAATGTTGCAGAGTTTATGCAGATCCTGGAGAACAGAAAAACCTCCAAATTGAAATGGGTGGATAGCAGCGGTTAGCTATATTATTGTTTTATGAGGAAAGGAGCAAACTCTAAGAAACTATTGAAAATTCTGAAAAAAACACAGCCTTTGAAATTATATTGTACTTTAAAAGACAGAAGTGGGAACACAAGAAGTTGCCATTTTCCACAACTAGTTACCATTGTGTATACTTGTTTTTGGTTAATATCAGGTATGTTTTCTATTAATTAATAGTTAACTGGGTAAGAATTGGGTGTGTAAATACGGGGATGAAACAAACTGAGGTTGCAGCTTGTAGGTCGTAAACTACAATCAAACTCTGATGAGAAAAGCATAGACCTGGACTTTGTCTGAGCAGTCGTTTAACCTCTGGTTTTTAACAACAACGTGTCAACAGAAAGGTGCTATCACTGAGCCCTCCATTTTGCCACACAATGTTTTGACCCGTCGTGCACATCTAAATGCTTTGCAGTGCCTTGGCTGTGAAATGCATAATGTTAGCCAGGTTGCTGATACCAAAGTATATGCTCCGAACTCCTATGCAATTCTGAATGAACTAATTCCCTCGTAGCTGCTCTCAACCCATGGGGGAGGTGGTAGTGCAGTCAGACTGTTACAAGATTAGTAGTCTTAAACCTTAGGTTGACATTCTGAGGGTAGGGGTTCAAATTCCACAGTGAAACGTGAATTCAATAACAGGGTGAGCGAGGAAAGAAATCTGGATTGAAAAGCTGGTCCAATGGTGACTGTGTAACGGCTGTTAAATGTGATAAAAGCCAACCTTTTGCCATTTTGGAGATCTGCTGTCCTTACCCAGATAGCCTGCATATCACTCTAAACCTGTTAGACTCTAACCTGGTTTTGTGTGACTTCTGACTTTTTCCGACGCCAGCTGCTCCACAAGTAAACCAAAGTGTTTGACCCTGAGTCACCCGCTGGGTGATTGGCAATGGTCAATTAATACCAGCCTAACCAGTCCCATCCACACCCCGTCAGCAAATAAAAACAGAACTTACACTTTTGGGCCTGTTTTATTTCAGCACCGAGCCATCACTCACCATCCATTGATTCATGCTGTCAAACAGCTGCTACTCAGTTTGTAGGAAAGTGAGAACATTACCATAAAATTTTAACATTGAATGCAGGCAGATTCAGCTCTGGTGGGGGTCTGGAATAGGATCAAAGTCTGAAAAATCTCTTTTTGGAGCCAAAACCATCTCCACTTACCCTGCCCTCCCTGTCCTGAGTTTAACTGAGTCTGAAAAGTGGGTAAAGTGATCTAAATTGTCTGATGAGAGTTAGGGTTAGAATTTTAAATATAATAAGGACAGTGTGAGCTGGCTTTTCATGTCCAACTGCTTTTGCCAAATAGAATTGCTACAGTGTGGAAGCAGGCCATGTGGCCCATCAAGTCTACACCAGTCCTCTGAAGTGTGATCCAAACCCCATCACCCTACAGTTACCCTAGCTAATCCACCCAGCTGGTATATCCCTGGGACAATTTAGCATGGCCAATCCACCCTGACCTGCAGGAGGAAACCGGAGCACCCAGAGGAAACCCACATGGACATGGGGAGAATGTGTAAACTCCACACAGCCTGTTGCCTGAGGATGGAATTGAACCCAGGTCCCAGGTGCTGTGAGGCAGCAGTGCTAACCACTGAGCCACTGTGCTGCCCAATTACCCTATCATATTTACACAAGTCATTAATAATCTGATAGTAACCAGACTTTGACACTATTGATAAGTTGTTCTTAGCACAGCACACCATGAGTAACTCACCCCATCTCCTTCCAGTTGTAAATCCACCTGGACAGGCAGATAACATAGAACGTAGAATTGTGCAACACAGGAACGAGCCCTTTGGCCCATGATGTTGTGCCAAAAAATGATGCCAAATTAAATTAATCCTGTCCACCTGCCATGGATCCATATCCCTCCATTCCTTGCATATCCGTGTGCTTATCTAAAAACCCCTTAAACGCCCCTATTGTATCTGCCTCTACCCCCACCCCTGGCATCGCATTCTAGAGTCCTACCACCCTCTGTGTGATAAGGGCCTTAAGGGAATGCCTCACCTAAGGGATGGTGCCCCTGACTGAGTGGTGGCCCCTCTGTACTGCACTGTAGTGACAGCAGCGGGTTTTTGTTTTAAACATGCTGAGGCCCTAGTGTGAGGTTTGAACCTGGAGTCAGGGTGAAGTTGCCACAGTCCTGCTCTCTGATTGGAGGGAGTGGTGATTTAAACTGAGGGTAACCATGCCCCCCGCCAACCCCCAGGTGAGGCTGAGACAGGGATTGCTCCGTGATGCCCTCAGGCCGTGCAGGATTCAAACCCCGTGCTATTGGGGTGTTGCCAGCCAACCTTCCAGCCAACTGAGCTAACTGCCCACCCCCCACCTCCAACCACATGGCTCAGTGGTGAGAGTGCTGTCAACTGAAGGGCCCAGCTGATTCTTTTCTCCTTTTTCTAAGCAGCTCTCCAGGAAATATGGGAACATTTTTACGACACATATCCTGTGGATACCAATTGTTATTCTGAACGGCTTTCAGACTATCCAGGAGGCACTGACCCAGCATGGCACAGAATTCGCCGGGCGACCGTACATGCATATCACTGACATTTTGTCAAAAGGTCAAGGTAATAATTTCTTCGCGTATCATTAAGGGTCTGGCAATGTGGTTATATCATTGGGATAGTACCAGGCGAATGTTCTGAGGACACAAGCTCAAATATAACCATCGCAAGTCGAGGAATTTAAATGCAATTTAAAAATTCTGGAATATTATAAACAGAAACTATTCTCAAGAAAATCCATCTCGCCCACCAATGCACTAATGCAGGCAGCGTGGTGGCTCAGTGGTTAGCTCTGCTGCCTCACAGCATCAGAGACTGGGGTTTGATCCTACCCTCAGACGACTGTCTGTGTGGAGTTTGCACATTCTCCCTGTGTCTGCGTGGGTTTTCTCCAGGTGCTCCGGTTTCCTCCCACAGTCCAAAGGTATGCAGTCTAGATAGATTGGCCATGGGAAATGTAGGGTTACAGAGCTAGGGTTGGGTGGGAGATTTGAGTGGTCTGCTGTTTGGAGGATCTGTATGGACTCAATGGGCCAAATGGCCTGATTCCACCCTGTAGGAATTCTGCGAAAACACTAAGGAAGGAAACTGCCATCCGTACCTGATCTGGCTACATGTGACTCCAGGCCCACAGCAATGCAGCTGACCCTTAACTGCCCTCTGGACAATTAAAGATGGAAATTTAATGTTAGCCTAGCCAGAAACGCCAAGTCTCATGACTGAACATGAAGAAAATAATTTACCCTCATGTGGTAACTGGTAATAGTAATCATTCTCACCTACAATGAAGGAAGTCTTGCATTTATATAATGCCTTTCACACCCCTGTTGGTTTCAAACCCCTTTCCAATCAAGAAGTTTTGGGATGTAGGCAATACAGCTCCAATTTCTACACAGCAAGTTCCCAGAAGCAACATTGTGATTACTTTTCCTTTTAGCTAATCTTTACACCCATGCTCCGCCATGCAATGCCTATGGGGAATAGTCAGGATGTGGTGGAAGGATTCTGAGTTTGGTTATCAGTCTGTTGAACCCCATCACCCTTCAATGTCCAATGAATCCTGGCATGGGACTTGAATCCAAAGCTTTCAGCCCAGTGGTATTGCCTGTTGTGCCACAAGACCTCCCACATTGTGCTAATGAGCAAGCTATCCATTTTAATGATGTGGCTCAAGGGATTACCCATTGGCCAAGTTACCATCGGCTTAACTCCAGAGCTCTCTCACGAAGAGAGTGGCAACTTGTGGCGACTTTAACCTGAGGGTCACCACACTTCAGGCAAGAGGTGAGATTGAAATCCTCATGGTCATCTCAACCCTTGTGCGAATTGAACCTGCACTGTTGGCATCACTCTGTATTGTGAAACAGCTGCCAGCCAACTGAGCTAACAAAACCCCCTGCTCGGGGCTTGTGGAGAATTCTGCTGCAGTTCTTCAAAATGCAGTGTTCCTTTATGTCCTTCTCTGAAGACAAGATGATCCCATCTGAAAGTTGGCATCTTTGACAGAGTGGTGTCCCGAAACGTCGATCACATGCTCAAATTTCCAGTGGGGGATCTTTGAATCCCTAATTTACTTTTCTTCACTTGTGGGAATCGCTGACTGGCCAGCATTTATTGCCTGGCCCTTGAACAGAGTGCCTTGCTAGGCCGTTTGAAAGTCAACCACATTACTGTGCGTCTGGAGTCATGCATAGGCCAGATCAGGTAAGAACGAGATAGTAAGAACTGCAGATGCTGGAGGCTGAGATAACACAGTGTAGAGCTGGAGGAACGCAGCAGGCCAGGCAGCATCAGAGGAGAAGGAAAGCTAAGGTTTTGGGTCAGGATCCTTCTTCAGAAAACGTGTTCCTCCAGCTTCACACTGTGTTATCCCTGGTAAGAATGACACAGTTATCCCCTGAGGGAAATCAGTGAGCCAGAAGGGTTTTCACCCAATCATCAGTAGATTCTTAACTCCAGATTTTTAAATTACATTTAACATTTTTTTTCCTAATTAACCTGTTCAGTGATGTTATTGCACACCTCTGGAGCAGGTGGGACTTGAATGCGGCCCTCCTGGTGATGGATAGGGACACTGCCATTGTACCACAGGAGGGCCCCGGGTTTTTTTTTTAAATTTTACATGGCAGGATTCAAACCCAGGTGCCCAGAACATTAGCTGAGTTTCCAGATGACTAGCCTAACAACAGATGGCATAGTGGCTCAGTGGTTAGCACTGCTGCCTCACAGCACTAGGGAGCTGGGTTCAATGCCACCCTGAGGCAACTATGTGGAGTTTGCACATTCTCCCTGTGTCTGTGTGGGTTTCCTCCCACAGTCCAAAGATGTGCAGTTTAGGTGAATTGGCCATGCTAAATTGCTGTAGTGCCCTGGGATGTTTAGGTTAAGTGGGTTTGACTTGGGGAGTATGCTGGGGTAGGGGGATGGGTCTGGGTGGTGTGGACTTGTTAGGCCAAAGGGCCTGTTTCTACACTGGAGGGATTCTATGAACAGTACCACTAGGCCATCGCTTCCCCTTTGAGGGGAGTATGTTATCAACTGAGCTGTGGACCACTTCTTACTGTTGCTATCACATGAGATTGCAGAATGTAAGCAAATTATTTAAGTGTTTTTGGCAAGACGAAGCTGATGGTAGATTGACACCACCTTGTGCATTTTTTGTGGTGCATCTGAAAGTGCGGATATCAGAAACAGACTCTGATTTAACTTTTCGATTATCTCCTTTCTCTCAGGCATTGTATTGGCCCCCTACGGCAGGTCCTGGAAACAGCAGCGTCGGGTCACCCTGACTATTTTGAGAAACTTTGGCTTAGGGCAATTTGCCTTTGAGGACAGAATATTGGAAGAGGCCCATTATTTGGCTGCAGCTTTTAGAGAATTTGAGGGTAAGAATGTGCAATAATATCATTCAATATTATCTCAGGAGCTCACAGGCTGAAACCAAGGCGAAACAGCCCCACTACTCCTAGAACCACTCTCTGAGTGTTTTTGCCCTCGGATGTCATATTTAGGCTATAACTGACCCCAAATGTCAAGCCAACAGAAGAGTTCCCAATGTATTAAGACTTAAGAAGATTTCGCACAAAACTAGTGAACAAGGGTAATGGGGATAAAGCAGGAGATTAGGTTCAGGTACGTAATTCTTTGAAGTTTACTTCACACATGGGCAGGGTGGTTAAGAAGGCGTTTAGCACGCTTGCCTTCATTGCTCAGACCTTTGAGTATAGGAGTTGGGACCGTCATGTTGAGGTAGTACAGGACATAGGTGAGGCCAATTGTTTTTTTCCTTTATTCCTTCACAGGATGAGGATGTTCCTGCCCAGGTCAACATTCTTTGCCCATCCCTAATTGCCCAGAGGGCAATTAAGAGTCAACCACATTGTTGTGGGTCTGGAGTCACATGTGGGCCAGGCCAGGTAAGGATGGCAGTTTCCTTCGTTAAAGGGGATTAGTGAACCAGATGGGTTTTTCCCCCAACAATTGGCAATGGATTCTCGATCATCGTTTAGATTCTTAATTCCAGATATTTATTGAATTCAAATTCTACCATCTGCTGTGGCAGGATTCAAACCAGGTCCTCAAAACGTTACATGGGTCTCTGGATTAACAGTCCAGCAATAATACCACTAGGCCTCATATTCTGGAGTACTGTGTACAGTTCTGGTCGCCCTGTTATAGAAAAGATATTATTAAGCTAGAGAGGGTTCAGAAAAGATTACCAGGATGTTGGCAGGGATGGAGAATTTGAGTTATGAGGAGAGGCTGGATCGACCATAAGACATAGGAGCAGAAGTTAGGCCATTCAGCCCATCGAGTCTGCTCTGCCATTCAATCAGGACTGATAAATTTCTCAAGCCCATTCTCCCGCTTTCTCCCTGTAACTCTTGATCCTCTTGACAATCAAGAACATATCTATCTCAGTCTTAAACGTACTCAATGACCTGGCCTCCACAGCCTTTTGTGGCAGTGAATTCCATAGATTCACCATAGGCTGGGACTATATTCACTAAGGCATAGAAGATTGATGGGTGACCTGAGAGAGGTTTATAAAATCATGAGGGGTATGAATAAGATGAATAGCCAAGGTCTTTTTTACGGGGGAGGGGAGGGAGCAAAATTAGAGGCATTGGTTTAAGGTGAGAGGGGAAAGATTTAATAGACCTGAGGGGCAACTTTTTCACGCAGAGGGTGGTGCATGTATGGGAATGAGCTGCCAGAGGAAGTGATAGAGGCTGGTATAATTACAACATTTAAAAGAGATTTGAACAGGCATATGGACAGGAAAGATTGAGAAAGATACGGGCAGGCAAATGGGGCGCATTTATTTTGGGAAACCTGGTCAGTATGGACAAGTTGGGCTGAAGGGTCTGTTTCCGTGCTGTATGCCTTTTTGACTCTATGACTAGAATTTAGAAGTGGCTATCTTTCTAGTGCTGACAGATTCGGGTTCTGGTTTCCTGGCTTTAAGACACTGGTCCAACAGTAAACTCTGATCGAAGAAGGAAGTTGGTTCCGAAGAAGGATGTTGGTTCCAAAGAAGGGGCAAGAAATATTGAAGTCCTGATTCCTCAGGCTCACTTCTTTGGAATGAAGTAGCTGTGCCTGAAGGAGGTCTGGCATTGCAGTGGGTTGTGTCCCTGCCTCTGAGCGAGATGTTCTAGGTTCATTTCCTGGTGGGGGACTCCACAAGTAGCATTCATGCCACACATTTGTAAGGCCATGACCATCTCTGCCAAGAGAGAATCAAACTGTTGCCCTTTGACATTCAATGGCATTATTATCAATGAAACTCCTTCCCCATCAACATCCTGGGATTGCAATTGACCAGAAACTAAGATGAATTCTGCTAGCCCATATAAATACTGTGGCAACAAGAATGGTCTGAGAGTATTTCTAAGTATAGTGTTCTAAGTCCAGGTTAGAGGCTAGGAATCCTGCAGTGAGTAACTCATCTCCTGTCTCCCCAAAGCCTGTCCACCATCTACAAGGCACAAGTCAGGGGTGTGATGGAATACTCCCCACTTGCCTGGATGGGTGCAGCTCCAACAACACACAAGAAGCTTCACACCATCCAGGACAAAGCAGGATTGGCACTGCATCCACAAGCATCTACTCCCTCCACCACCGATGCTCAGTAGCAGCAGTGTGTACTATCTACAAGATGCACTGCAGGAATTCACCAGAGATCCTCAGACAGCACCTTCCAAACCCATGACCATATCTAGCTAGAAGGACAAGGGCAGCAGATACATGGGAGCACCACCATCTTCAAATTCCCCTCCAAACCATTCACCATCCTGACTTGGAAATATATCGCCATTCCTTCACTGTCACTGGGTCAAAATCTGGGATTTCCCTCCCTAAGGGCATTGCGGATCAACCCACAGCAGGTGGACTGCAGCGGTTCAAGAAGGCAGCTCACCCCCACCTTCTCAAGGGGCAACTAGGGACGGGCAATAAATGCTGGGCCCAGCCAGTGATGCCCACATCCCTTGAGTGAATATTAAAAAATAGCAGGAAAGAAGATCAGAGGTATAGATAGAGTGGACAGCCAGAGACTTTTTCCGAGGGTGGAGGTAACTATTACGAGGGGGGCATAGTTTTAAAGTGAGTGGAGGTAGATATAAGGGAGACGTCAGAGGTAGGTTTTTTACTCAGAGAATGGTGGGGGCGTGGAATGCATTGCCGGAGAGGGTAGTGGAGTCGGCCTCATTAGGGGCATTTAGGCAGCTATTAGATAGGCATATGGATGATAGTATAAGGTAGGGGTGGAGGTTAGATAGACCTTTGGATTAGGGTAAAAGTTTGGTATGACATTGTGGGCCGAAGGGCCTGTACTGTGCTGGACTGTCCTATATTCTATGTTCTAAGAGTGGGAGAGATTCCTGCTCAACCATGTGGTAGAAAAAAAACTGGATCCTCTGGTGAACTGCCAGTTTGATGTAATCTTTGACTCCAGCTGAACGTTTGAGGCCGATGTGGTGATAATTCTGTTCACTTGGGTAACATAGGAATTAGATGTGGGCAACATGGAAATGCAAGATTTAACAGAGGCTTATTACAACTCCTGAAATATATACATATTACAGTCTCAGGCCCTTCAATGCCTGGGCTATGTGGTTACAACCAATAGAACATGTCCAACAGCATGTCATGTTCCAAGTGGACCCAGTCAAGTGGAGTGTGGGACCTATATATTCCCAGGCCACATGCTCTGATACAGTGATTATACCATAAGGGGAGGTGATGGCCGAGTGGTATTATCGCTGGACTGTTAATCCAGAGACCCAGATAATCTCCCAGGGAGCCAGGTTCGAATCCTGCCGTGGCAGATGGGGGAATTTGAATTCAATAGATATCTGGAATTAACAGTCTAATGATGACCATGAATCCATTGTTGATTGTCGGGGGAAAAACCTATCTCGTTCACTAATGTTCTTTAGGGAAGGAAGCTACCATCCTGACCTGGTCTGGCCTACATGTGACTCCAGACCCACAGCAATGTGATTGACTCTTAACTGCCGGATGGGCAATAAATGCTGCCTGGTCAGCAATGCCCTCATCCTGTGAATGAATAAAGAAAAAAAAAAAAAACCATAAGCAGGTCTTTTAAGGGTAAACTGCATATTGAACAGGAGAAATAGCATCGCTACCCTGACCTACATATTGCAACATGCAAGTAAATGTGCACATTGGCAGGGGCTGCAGGACTATTGTTGCTATTTGGCTTAGTCTGGATCAGATTGATGGAAACAGCACAAGGTTTGATCCTCTTCCAGCTGAGGTGGATTTAGAACCTACCTCCTTATCATTGGATCCCTAAAGAGCAGGGTCAGGTCATTCAGCCCATTGGGTCCATGCTGACTATCCAAACAGCATTCCACCTAAACCCACCCCCTACCCTATCCTTGTATTTCCCACAGCTAACCCACCTAGTTTGTGCATCCCTGAACACTATGGGGCAATTTAGCATGGCCAATCCACCCTAACCTACACATCTTTGGACTGTGGGAGGAAACTGGAGCAAACCCATGCAGCCAGACACCTGAGACTAGATTTGAACCTGGGTCACCTGGCACTGTGAAGCAGCAGTGCTAACCACTGAGCCACCATAACACCCTCTTTCCAGTGCTAGAGCTCCAGCTGTGGTTCAGACCTGTCTTCAGATGGAAAACTGAAAGAAAAAGTAACCCTTGACAAAATCACATTGATCCACCTTCTGTGTTCTCATAGGGTCTTCCTTTGATCCCCAAGCCATCATCACCAGTGCTGTTTCCAATGTGATCTGCAAAGTCATCTTTGGCAAACGTTTCCATTTCGAGGACAGGACATTCATGAAACTTGTCGCATTGTTCGATGAGGCCCTGAAACTTCAGGCAGGATTCTGGGCAATGGTAACTGTTTTAATGTTTATTAACACTTTATGTTCAGGAATGAGAGAAAACACTTCCTCAAAATGGGCGTATAAATGCCTGGGCGCATGCTGATGCTTCAGCGGAGTACTGGAGGTATGCTGCACTGTCAAAGGCACTGTCGTTCAGATGAGATGTTAAACTATGCCCCACCTGCCTGAGCAGATGGATGTAGGATCCCCTGGTGCTATGTTGAAGATGAGCCGAGCATTCCGTCCTGTTGTTCTGATCATTATTAACCCCTCAATCAGAGGCACAAAGACAGATTAACGTGTCATTAACATAATACCGGTTTCTGGGAATTTGCTGTGCGCAAATTGGTTGGCACATTTTCTATAGTAAATCAGTAACTGTACTCCGAAAGTAGTTCTTCGGTTATAAAGCATTGGGTAAACGCAATGTATCCTTCTAACAAATTAATTTGTCGACCTTCGTCTTAAAGCGAGGTAAATGTGAGTCTGTGCAGGGAGTGATTTTTCAGGGATTCTGGGAGGAGGAAAGCCGCTCCACTTTCCATTACCAGGACTATCGTCTCAGCACAAAATGGCTGCTTGAACTCGTGCTACTCATAGAAATGTTGGCTGAATGCACAAATTATTTTGGGACGCTGACACAAATTAAAAATAGGAAGAAGAAGAACTGGGAGCAGGAGTAGGTCATTCAGCCCCTCGAGTCTGCTGTGCCCTTTAATATGATCACGGCTGACCTCACCTCGACCTTTACTCCACTTTCATGCCCACTCACAATCATCCTTCAACCCATTACTAATTAGAAATCTGTCTAGCTCCTCCTTCAATTTACACAGTGCCCCCAGAATCCACTGCTGTCTGGGGTAGTTAATTCCACAAATTCACATCGCTTTGAGAGAAGTAATTCCTCCTCATCTCTCGTTTCAATCTGCTATCCCTTTTCCTAAAACTATGTCCTCTCATTCTCATTCTATATAGCCTCCCATGAGAAAACATCCTTTCTACGTTGACCTAATCAATCCCCTTTAGCATCTTAAACACCTCAGTAGATCTCCTCCCATTCTTCTAAACTTCACGAGTACAGGCCTACACTGCCCAATCTCTCTTCATGAGACAAACCCCTCACCTCTGGCAGCAATCTTGTGAACCTCCTCTGAACTGCCTCCAATGTAACTGAATCCCTTCTCACGTACGGAGCAACGAAATTGTACATGGTCTTAGCCTAGATCTTGTAAAGTTGCAGCGGTAGGTCTCCACTTTATGACACTGATAGCCAGGTAGAATCACAGAATCCCTACAGTGTGGAAGCAGGCCATTCAGCCCATTGAGTCCACAATAACCCTCCAAAGAACACCCCACCAGACTCACCCTATCCCTGTAACCCTTTATTTCCCATGGCTAATCCACCCAGCCTGCACATCCCTTGACACTACTGGACAATTTAGCATGGCCAATCCACCTAACCTGCACATCTTTGGACTGTAGGAGGAAACCCATGCAGACACAGGGAGAATGTACAAACTCCACATAGACAGTCGCTTGAGGGTGGGGTCAAACCTGGGTCCCTGGTGCTGTAAGGCAGCAGTGCACATTGGAAGGATATGTAGGTTGACAATCACAAAGCTCACAAACCTTCTGAGGCTATCATGCGGCTCACAGAGCTTCTGAGTCAGAGGTAGGGACACTACCCCATGCTATGGGACTTCCCAACTTCAGATGATCTGCAGTACGTCTGCCCTAAAGAGTATAAGCTTTAACTAGCAAGTAGTGCATCTGCAAAATGGTGGGAGCTTGTCTGCATCTCAGTTGTGCAAACTCCACTCAGACAGTCAACCAAGGGTAGGCTTGAACCTGGGCTCCCTGGTGCTGTGAGGCAGCAGTGCCAACCAGTAAGCCACTGTGCCATGCCATTGAGTAAATGTTCCCAAAGCTCTACCCAGACCTGCTAAATGCCCATGATGTGGCAGCAGGGAATTTGACAGCAGGGACTTATACCCAGAGACAGTGGGACTGCAGCCCAGACATTGGCTGAAAGTTTACATCCCATATAGACCTTCTGCCACTGTATGTAATACAAAGGACTGCAGATGCTGGGCATCGGAAACAAAGATAGAAGTTGCTGGCAAAACTCAGCAGGCCTGGCAGCGTCTGTGGGAAGAAAGCAGAGTTAACGTTTTGAGTCCAGTGACACTTCGTCAGCACTGTTAGCAGCTGGGAAAAAAAGTGGCATTTATGTTGGGGTCTTGGGTGTGCAGGGGTGGAGGGGGGAGTGGTGCAGGATGGTGAGGGGGTTGAGGGGACAGGTGAGCGGTTGGGTGGAGATGACGCTCAGAAACAATGAGAAAGAGAGGGAGAGATGAAAGGTGTTAAGTAAACAAGGAGATCATGGATAGCCAGCCAGGACAGAAGAGAAGTTGAATAAGTGATAATAAGATCTAAGGGTAGAAGAGAAAGGTTAACTGTACTGAAAGTAACCCATATAATGTGATAATGGGCCGAGGAGTGGGTGGGAAAGAATGATTAAGCTAAAATCAACCAATTTTAGCAGGAACAGGTGTGGGTGAAAAACATGGAAGTTTAGAATCTGGCTTGAAAGTTATTCAACTCGATGTTGAGTTCTAGAGGCTGCAGGTTCCCCGAGTAGAAATTGAGATGTTGTTCTTCGAGCTTGCACTGAGGCTCATGGGAATCAAACAAAAGGCCCAAGACAGAAATGTTGGCATGGGAACATGGTGGCGTGTTGAAATGGCAGGCAACCAGAAGCTTGGGGTCATGGGTGGCATGGTGGCTCTGTAGTTAGCGCTGCTGTCTCCTAGTATCAGGGACCTGGGTTCAGTCCCAGCCTTGGGTGATTGTTTGTGCGCAGCTTGCATGTTCTTCCAGTATCCATGTGGGTTTCCTCCCACAGGCCAAAGAAGTACAAGCTTGGTAGATTAGCCATGGGATGGGGTGGGTCTAGATAGAATGCTGTTTGGAGGGTCGTTATGGAGCCTATGGGCCGAATGGCCTGCTTCCACACTGTAAGGATAGAACATAGAACATAGAACAATACAGCGCAGAACAGGCCCTTCGGCCCTCGATGTTGCGCCACCCTGTGAACTAATCTAAGCCCATCCCCCTACACTATTCCATCATCATCCATATGCTTATCCAAGGACTGTTTAAATGCCCCTAATGTGGCTGAGTTAACTACATTGGCAGGCAGGGCATTCCACGCCCTTACCACTCTCTGAGTAAAGAACCTGCCTCTGACATCTGTCTTAAATCTATCACCCCTCAATTTGCAGCTATGCCTCCTCGTACTAGCTGACGTCATCATCCTAGGATTCTACGATTTTTGTGGACAGACTGTAGGCATTCTACAAAACAGTCACCTGGTTTGTGTTTGACTTCCAAATGTAGAGGTGACCTCAATGTGATGAGCGAATACAGTAGATTAGATTGAGTCAAGTGCAGGTAAATTGCTGCTTCATCTGGAAGGTGTCTGGGGCTTTGAATGGTAAGGAGCGAGGAGGGTAAATTGGCAGGTGATGAACCTTCTACGATTTCGTGGGTAGGTGCAGTGGGGTTGTGCAGAGGTATTTTGAGAATGGAGGAGGAGTGGACCAGTGTATCCTGGAGGGAACAGTCTGTGTGGAATACAGACAAGGGAGGGAATCCTTCACACTGTGAAAGGAACTCCCTCAATCTAACCACAGGCTGAGTGAATTTATTTGTCTTGCTCTCCCAGCTGGAGTTATTACTGGTTCTCCACTATTTAATACTCCTCGATGTGTCTAGTCCACAAGTAGAACATTTTCTCTACCTTACAAAATCCTTTCATGATCTTAAGGTCAAAGATTAAGTTCCTTTCTTCTCTTTTCAGCGAGAGGTGAATTTGGAACTCACTGCCTGAAACGGGGGACGAGGCTGAAAGCCACATTAAAAAGGGACTTGGGTGGGTGGCCTGAGGTATGGTAACTGACAGTGTTCAGGCCAAGAGCTGGAAACTGTGATTAAATGAGATTGATGTATTCCGCTACAGTCACGATGGGCCAAATGGACGCCTGCGCTATCAATTTTCAGGATTCTGTAGAAGACCTGCAGTGTGGTCAGTCTTTCCTGCCAGGTCTAGTCATTCTAGTATCCCATCAGAGTCCAATTGTGGAATAAACTCCATTGAGACATTTCCCTTTCTGGAATACAGACCTTTATCTACTTGGCGTATCTGGAGCAGAACCAAAGGATTCATCTGTCTTCAAAATGTTTTGAGATATTGGTCCCGAGTTCCTGAAAAACACTGTTTTTGTTTTAACCTGAGTGATGTTTAGCCCACTTTGACACATCGGGACTTGCTCTCAGTTACAATCTTCTGCATTCTCATAATGGGCAGCACGGTAGCTCAGTGGTTAGCACTGCTGCCTCACAGCACCAGGGACCTGGGTTTGATTCCAGCCTCGGGTGACTGACTGTGTGAAGTTTGCACGTTCTCCCTTTGTCTGGGGGGCTTCGGTATCCTCCCACAGTCCAAAAATCTGCAGGTTAGGGTGGATTGGCCATATTAAATTGCCCCATAGTGTCCAGGGATGTGAAAGTCTCCCTGGATAGAGTCATAGAGTCATCAAGATATGCAGCATGGTAACAGGCCCTTTGGTCCAACTTGTCCGTGCTGACCAGATATTGTAAATTAATCTAGTTCCATTTGCCACCATTTAGCCAATATCCCTCAATACCCTTCCCTATTCATATATCCATCCAAATGCCTTTTAAAAGTTGTAATTGTACCAGCCTCCACCACTTCCTCTGGCAGCTCATTCCATACATGCACCACCTTCTGTGTGAAAAAGTTGCCCCTTAGGCCCCTTTTAAATCTTTTCCCTCTTACCATAACTTATGCCCTCTAGTTTTGCACTCCCGTAAGGGAGACATTTGTACATTTTGTTTTATTCATTCATGGGATGAGGGTATCACTGACCAGGCAGCATTTATTGCCCATCCCTAATTGCCCACAGGGCAGTTAAGAGTCAACCACATTGCTGTGGGTCTGGAGTCACATGTAGGCCAGACCAGGTAAGGATGGCAGTTTCCTTCCATGAAGGGCATTAGTGAACCAGATGGGTTTTCAAAACAAAACCTGTGGAAGAATTTGAACCTGAGTCACTGGAACATTATGGGGATTTTCCTGAATTAATAGTTCAGTGATAATATCCATAGGCCATCGCCTCCACACAATTGCATTGCTGTCCGAACCATTCAGTTTCAGATAAAAACACACACACACACAGACACACACACACACACACACACACGCGCACACACGCGCACACACACGTACGTAGACACAAACAGACAGACATATACACACACACCCACACACATGTATACGCACACACACAGACGTAGACACAAACAGACAGACGCAACACACACACGTATACACACACACGCGCGCGCACACACATACACACACACGTAGACACAAACAGACAGACACATACATACACACCCACACACGTATATGCACGCACATAGACGTAGACACAAATGGACAGAGACAACACACACACACAGACACACTCACACAGACACACACACACACAGACAGACACACACACACACACACACGCACTCACACAGACACACACACAGACACACACACACGCACACACACAAACACACACAGACACACACACACTCACACAGACACACACACACAGACACACACACACACGCACACACACAGACACACACACACACAGAGCCACGTGCACACACACACACACACACACACACACACAGAGCCACGTGCACACATACACACATGCAAATACACAAACACACGCATCATGAATAAAACCCAGTCCTGCCTCAGTATTGCATCAACCTCTTAAAATAGTGATGCTAGCTATTAACTCCTCAGACCTCGGCTTTGCATCTGAAGAGAAACCAATTCTGTGTTTCCTGCTTAGGTGTGTTCTGCAATTCCCAACATGCATCGTTTCCCAGGGCCTCATCAGAGAATCTTTAAAAACAAGGCTCAAATTGAAGCTATTCTCCAGGATTTCATCCAACAGCACAAAGACTCACTGGATGGTGAAAAAGTCCGGGATTTCATCGATGCCTACCTGCTGGAAATGGAAAAGGTAGGCACTGCGCCAAAAACCATTCTGCTGGTTAGAATGTTGTCTTTTGGGACTTGGTCTGTGCAGAATCATCCCTGGGATGGGGGAGGAATCTGAGTGACTGCCCCAAGCCCCACAGTTCAGGGGAGAAAGTGAGGGAGGGGGGACTACTGGAGGTATGGTCTCCTGTAAGAAGCCAGAAGCCAAGGTGGGTAGTGAGTTTTGAAGAGATGGGAGTGGTAGCATGTGACTTTTCATTTTGTTTCCAATTTAACCTGAAGGCAGAGAGGTGGCATTAGCACAAAGGATCTCCATGGAAATCTAGACATTTCAAGTTGAGACTTGAGCTTCAGCCTCCTCATGCATACCCATGACCACTGGACTACAAGAACCCTTAAAGCCTCCATTTGCCTCAGGGTGATCAGAGGTTGGTCCTGCGGGCTCAGTGAATGGAGGAAAAAGCTGGAGAGCTGAGGGGACAAGGAGGGGGTCTCTCACACTGGGTCAATTTCCCCAGACCCTGTACCCAACTTCTTCACAGTAAATTCTGACACAAAATACTCATTTAGTATCTCACTCATCTCCTGTGGTTCCCCACATAGACAGCCTCGTTGATCTTTAAGGAGCCCGATTCTGTCCTGAGTTGCTCTTTTGCCCTTAATATATTTGTAGAATCACTTTGGATTCTCCTTAACCCTACTTGCCAAAACTATCTTATGTCCTCTTTTTGTCCTCCTGACTTCTCTTTCGGGTATACTCTTATTGCCCTTGAGGGATTCACTCAGTCCCAGCTGCCTATACCTGCCATATGTCTTCTTTTACTTGATCAGAGCCTCAAGTTCTCTCATCATCCAGTATTCCCTACACCTACCAGCCTTGCCCTTCACACTAACAGGAGCATACTGCCCTGGACTCTCGCTATCACATTTTCCCAGTGTCCCTATACCTGCAAATAACCTCTCTCAATCATGTTTGGAAAGTTCTTGCCTAATAGCGTCAAAATTGGCCTTACTGCAATTTAGAACTTTAACTTTTAGACCAGGTCTATCCTTTTCCATCACTATTTTAAAACCAATAGAATTATGGTCACTGGCCCCAAAGTGCACCCCCACCACTGACACCCCAGTCACCTGCCCTGCCTTAGATAACA